>JACRUU010000002.1:4756114-4796114 GCA_030449085.1 Kryptopterus vitreolus | reverse complement strand
ATATATATATATTAATATATATATTATATATAATGATAATGTAATATTCTCTATTACATCTAATAATATAACATAATGTAATGTCTAATTATTAGTCTCTATAATGTAATATAATATAATATAAAGTAATGTCATGTAATGTAATGTACAAATATAATATAATACAATGTAATGTAATATAATATACTATAATATAATATAATATAATATCTATAAGGTAATGTAATGCAATATAATATAATACAATATAATATAATACAATGTAATGTGATATACTGTAATGTAATGTAATGTAATTTTCAAGCTGAAGTTCTTTATTTGTCAATGCTGTCATATGTGCAAGACAAACAGAGGAATCGAAATATCGTTTCTCTCTTATCTTATTTTTTAATCCCTTCCAGAGATCCCTGGCTCAGAAGTGTACATTACATTATCAGTGGTTTCATCATTCTCATGAGGAAGAGATTCCACAGGCAGGTTCTTTAACAATCTCAGCATTATTTTAATGTTTTATATTGTTGAATTTCTGTCTTTATATTAAATATCACTTGCCTGATTTATTGATTCTACTTTATTTATTGAGTGTCTACTTTAATCTCTTTGAGTAGCAGCTTCTGTTTCCACTAAGCAAGTTTTCATTTCTCTCACATCACCGCAAACTGATAATTATTACAGAGTGAAACTCTGTATTATATGTTTGTGTGTGTGTATGTGTGCCTGTGTGTGTGTGTGTGTGTGTGTGTGTGTGTGTGTGTGTGTGTGAGAGAGAGAGAGAGAGAGTGAGAGAGAGAGAGAGAGAGAGATGCATATTCTTTTGTAAAGTTTGTAAACAATCTTTTTAATTCTTACTGTATTATCTATATAAAGCTAATTAGTAGCTAATGCATAAATAATATATAAGTAAAATATAAAGCTAACACAAATAAAATAAATTGAATTTACTTTCATATACATTTCCTTCTTTTTTAATTTCCTTTTATTTTTTTAAACTATAGATAAAACATTATACTCATTTATTGTAGCTACGTTTTAACGTTATTTATTAAACTCTTTTATATCTGTATGTTTAATGCTTTAATGCAGTAAATACAATTTTAATTTTAAACCTTTAAAGAGAGGTAGAGAGAAACAACAGCGCCACCCTATGGTTATTACAGGTATTGTCTTACTTCAAACTCCATACAGTCAGAATGCACACTTTTATTATTTACCTGTTAATATTCTTAGTAATGAACAATGCAATTCACAATGGTGGTGTGTGTGTGTGTGTGTGTGTGTGTGTGTGTGTGTGTGTGTGTGTGTGTGTTAAAACATTCTTATGTAAATGAAATTAAATAATATATTATTATTTCTGCTATGAACGTGTCTGTGAGTGAGTTGAGTGAGTGAGTGTGTGTGTGTGTGTGTGTGTGTGTGTGTGTGTGTGTGTGTGTGTGTGTGTGTGTGTGGTCAGTCGTCCTGCAGCACCAGGACATTGCCGTGGATCTCATACTCCATGATGTTCCAGTCGAACACGTTTGGACGTGGTACTCTGTGCTTCATGTTGGTGTACACGGCGTTGATCTGCACCCGGGACAGAGCGAAGTCCCACATGTTCACGTCCGTCATCTCACCCACGAAGCTCTGCGTCGTATCGAAGTTCCCCAGGTAGGTGTCTGGGTCCTGGCCGAGCAGGACGCTGCCGTTGGGGCGGATCTTGTGTCCCGCTTTGTAGATTTGGCGCGTGCTGCGACGTCCGTCCATGTGGAAGGCGGCGAGTCCGGTGCTGGACTCCCAGGTGACACACAGGTGAGTGCGGTAGGTGGACAGAGGCGTCAGGTGGAAGAAGGCGCCGTCTCCAGCCAGGTAGAAGGAGAACCGGCCGTCGCTCTCACGCCACACGTTCAGTTCGTCGGTGTTGTTGGTGCGATAGGCGAAGAGGATGATCTCCCGCTTGTCCTGCAGGTCTGTGGCCACACGCATGCACAGAGTGAATGCTGAGAGGGACAAAGACTTCTGAGGAGAAAGCATCACAAAACTGAAATCTGTCTCATATGGGAACAGGAGAACCTGCCCAGCCAGACCTCCTGCAGAGAGAGAGAGAGAGAGCGAGAGAGAGAGAGAGAGAGAGAGAGAGAGAGAGAGAGAGAGAGAGAGATGAATATTATTCTTCAGATACTGAATAAACACGTCTTATCCGTTTATAGTTACAATTAGAAAACCCCTCTCTCCTGAAGATCAGGTAAACGTGATCATGTTCATACACACCTTTAATGGTGGAGAGGAGGGATGCCAGAGAGACCAGCACGAACACCAGGGCCAGCATCTTACATCACACACACACACACACACACACACACACACACACACACACACACACACACACACACACACACACACACACGAGACATTATATTTATTTATACCCTCTAGTTTCCTACAGAAGTTCTCTAAGTGTAGGGTGGGGACCTCTATCGGTGAATAAAGGCTTGGCAAGTGGAGGACAACAAACGGGAGGATTAATTGACATGTCATTATTGTGTTCTTCTTTAATATTCATTAATTATTTTCTGTTTTGAAAATAAAGTTTCTACACTCAAACAAATCATTCATTAATGCAAAAATTAAAGCATCCTTTATATCATAAATGACAAAAAAAGTGGCATTATTGTTCAAAAATAATGGTTTCTGTCGCCAAACTGAAGGAAGAAAAATAATAAACATACTTTAACATGGTGTGTGCAAATAGTGGCAAAAACAGGCAATTCAGGACAAGCAAACAAAACAAATGATGGATGGTTGGACCAATTAACCATAACGCCAGACTAAAAGAAAATATGATGAAGTCTATATTCTATATAATATATCTATATTCTATATAATATATCTATATAAAGTTTTATGACTAAATGCTCCCACTGGTAAACCAGATGTGATGGCTGCATGTTGCTGCAGAATGATGTGGTAGCTACGCTGGGTAAATGAGCCGTCAGTTCTGACTAAAACACCAACAGTGTCATCCGCAAAGCACCTTCACACCATTACATCCTCCATGCTTCACGGTGGAAACCACACAAACCATCTATCAAAGACACGACACTTACAAGCAAATATTTCAAACAGCTTATGAGACATTTCTAGTATTTCTTGACCCAAAAAGTCTCTTCATCTTGTTGTTTTTCCAAAGTAACGTTTTAATTATGCAATTTGAACACCTGAAGGTCTTCCTTTCCTTTCCTGAGATGTTCCTCATCTGAGCCACATACAGTAACATGTGATGGTTTTGGAGATTGTACTTCAGCATACATTTAAACTTCTTCAGATGTTTGGGATTGACTGATTTTTTTTCTTAAAGTAGTGTAAAGTAATTAAAGTTTTCTCTTTCTTTAACTGTGTTCTGTCAGAATATAGATGTGTAGAGTAGTGTGTAGTAGCACTAATAGTGATAGTGACTCTGTACTCACACTTTTATCTGCACAAAACAACGGATGCTCTAAAGAACATTAAGAAGGGACGAATTGTCACAACTGATCTACTGATTTCACTTAACGATCCTGTGATTCTGATGTGAGAATGTCATGAGTTTGCCGAGTGGGAATCAAAGATAGATTTCATAGATTTGTGTTTACTACAGAATTCCATACGTGATCTTTTATAGTTCAGATTATTCAGTATCAATGAACAATGTTGAAAATAATAAAGAAAAACACTGTGTATATATATATATATATATATATATATATATATATATATATAATATTTTTTTCAAAAATGTTTATATTTTTATACACAAAGACATATATATATATATATATATATATATATATATATATATATATGATATATATATGTGTGTGTGTGTGTGTGTGTGTGTGTGTGTGTATAGATATAGATATATCGATAGATAGATAGATAGATAGATAGATAGATAGATAGATAGATAGATAGATAGATAGATAGATAGATAGATATTTATATAGCTGCTAATAAAGTAAATAGAAATGTATTATTATTAAATATAATTCTATTATTAAATACTACTATTAGTAGTCGTATACAATATAATCAATGAAAAAAGTTACAGAGATACTCACTGCGTCTGTTCTGCTTACCAACACACCCAGGAACTTCAGATGCCACAAAACCAATCTACACACACACACACACACACACACACACACACACACACAGTGGCCCTGTATCCTGCTTGCACGGTAGTGACATCAGCATCATTTAGACAAAAGATTCATTGTGAACCTCGGCTATCATTTGATCTGCTTCATCATAGACTTTTACACACACACACACACACACACACACACACACACACACACACACACACACACACACTGTCTGTGCTTATTTATTAGGCTGACTGAATAAATATTCACAAGAAGAATGAAAGAAGGAAGTGACAATGAAAACAGAGACACAGGGACATGGAAAGATGGATGAACAGATAAACACAAAGATGGATGTATGGATAAACAGATAAACAGAGAAAAGAATAATAAAGGAAAGTGAATCCATGATATATAGTATGTTATTGTTATATATGTATATATAACATCAATAGAGAAAAGAACAATCGAATCTTCTGCTATGTTAATCACACATATTTGATTAGACATGGAAGGCAAAGAAGACATGAAGAATTGAGATCTCTCTTTGGTATTTTACAGACAGCAGATAGAGAAATAACCGTTACTGGAGGACTGTATAATCAGCAGGTCGCTGTATGATCCAGAATTACATAGAGAAGTGCTTTATATGTATTTAAGCCTGTATTTGGAGTCTCCATCAACAGAAGATTTGTGCTTAGTTGTCCATGATGTTTGAACCAAATCGACCTGCTGTGTTTCAGTGTCGCCAGAAGAACTGATGATGTTTTGCAGGTAAACGGTGACGCACCAAATATTGGTCTGATTTGGATTTTTTTTTTAATAAATCGTTCTTTCCTGCAATTTGTTCCTTACCTGCATAAAACTTTACATTTATGCTGTAGCAGAGGCCCTTATACAGCCCTACTCCCAGTTATCTCAGTAGATGATGTTTTATCTACTTTATTTACAAAACACGTTTCATCTTTCTACCAGTTTTTTCCCCAATTGTTCTACAAAATAGGAGGCACACAGTTGTATCAGACATTTTTGTATGTTACATGAAATTTTCCCTGTTCCTGCATGACAATGTTCCTGTGCACAAAGCCAGCTTATTTATTTGACAGAACATGACAGAGCACATTGTGTAAGAGAGATTTGTTTATTCAAATGAGAGGAGCAAAATCAACAATATCAACAGCCAGAGTTTCCAATTGTGTGATTGAGGATTTGTATTTAACCCTGTGTGATCAAACTACATATTTTCCAAACAATGAATTCTTAAATGAATTCTGTTTTCTGTGTGTGAGTGTGTGAGCAGATAAATGTGTGTGTATGAGAGAGCTCAAACACTACTACTAGTATTGGCAAAAGTATTGAGATGCCTGATCTTTCCTGCCATATGTGATTGTTCTCCAAACTCCAAAATCTTCCCAGAGGAGTAGAGGAATTAGAAGAGCAAATTTGGGGGACTTAGGGGTCCCATGGCATATTAGATCTATTAAAATCATCATACTGCAGCTGCACCAAAGCGATTCTATCATTTGCCCCAGTTTTTAAAATAAAATAATCCAAGTTAGATGCCTCAATAGGGATACAGAAAAAAACAATCAAAACTTCTGCTATGTTAGAAGAATTGAGATCTTTCTTTGGTATTTAGCCGTCTATATTAGACAGAACAACTACATTGTTAATGGTTTGGTACTGGACAGAATTCCAGTCGATCACATTCCCCCCCTGAGCCTCACACGGATTCTCGTACAGCTCCATCATCTGACCAGCGCTCAGAACGCTATCCCACATGTTTACATCTGATATTTCACCTTTGAAGCTTTGACCCTTGTCAAACTTTCCCAAATATGAGTCAGCGTCTTGCCCAAGAATGACAGCTCCACTCGGATTGACATGATGTCCACGTCTGTAGATCTTCACCATGCTGCGGTGGCCGTTCACCCAAAACGAGGTGGCCCCGGTGTTCGAGTCCCAGGTGATGCACAGGTGAGTGGGAAACTCGTACAGCGGCATGAGATCAAACATGGCAGCCTCTTTACTGCTTCTCAGGTAAAGCGAGAGTCGTCCATCTTCCTCCCTCCATACATTGAGCTCGTCAGCTTCCTGGGTGCGATAAGCGAACAGGATGATCTCTCGCTTGCCCTTCAGCTCGGTCCCGATGCGCATGCAGAGAGTGAAGGCCTGCATATTCAGAGGTTTCTTGGGGGTGATGCGCACATAGGACGTGTCGGATTCCTCAGGGAACAAAAATACCTTCCCTAATGACAGAAATAACACAGTACAGTTGTAACTAAAACTTCTTGTGCATTTCAGTGGTTTTATTTAAATACCAGGCATTATAATGGACAAGATCAGATATCAGAGTTCAATTGTTAAAGAAATGAGACATGACCAGAGTTACAGGAGAATTAAACACTGTCTCTGGTGTGCACAGCCGAGCATTTTATAATATCTGTATTTAACAAAATCTATAAAATGGCGTGGAAAAATACATGTTGCTAGCATCAAGGCTGTGTTCACCTCCTCTACATGAAACAGGTTTATTTTCATTTTTAAAAATTATACACATGATTAACACATACAGACGTGACAAAATTGGTACCCTTTGGTCAATGAAAGAAAAAGTCACAATGGTCAGAAATAACTTTAATCTGACAAAAGTATAATAAATAAAAATTCTATAAATGTTAACCAATGAAAGTCAGACATTGTTTTTCAACCATGCTTCAACAGAATTATGTAAAAAAATAAACTCATGAAACAGGCATGGACAAAAATGATGGTACCCCTAGAAAACACAGAAAATAATGTGACCAAAGGGACATGTTAATTGAAGGTGTGTCCACTAATTAGCATCACAGGTGTCTACAACCTTGTAATCAGCCATTGGGCCTATATATATGGCTCCAGGTAATCACTGTGTTGTTTGGTGATATGGTGTGTACCACACTCGACATGGACCTGACCAGAGGAAGCAAAGGAAAGAGCTGTCTCAAGAGATCAGAAAGAAAATTATAGACAGACAATCATGTAAGGTAAAGGTAAAGGCTATAAGACCATCTCCAAGCAACTAGATGTTCCTGTGAGTACAGTTGCACATATTATTCAGAAGTTTAAGATCCATGGGACTGTAGCCAACCTCCCTGGACGTGGCCGCAGGAGGAAAATTGATGACAAATCTAAGAGACGGATAATCCGAATGGTAACAAAAGAGCCTAGAAAGACTTCTAAAGAGATTCAAGGTGAACTTCATGCTCAAGGAACATCAGTGTCAGATCGCACCATCCGTCGTTGTTTGAGCCAAAGTGGACTACATGGGAGACGACCAAGGAGGAACACCATTGTTGAAAACGAATCATAAAAAAGCAAGACTGGAATATGCCAAACTACATGTTGACAAGCCACAAAGCTTGGGAGAATGGTCCTTGGACAGAATGTCCTGTGGACAGATGAGACAAAACAAAAAGTTTTTGCCAAGGCACATCAGCTGTATGTTCACAGACGAAGATCAAATGAGAGTTCAATTGTTAAAGAAATGAAAAGAACACATGTCCCTAAGTGTGAAACATGGAGGATTAAACTCTGTTATGTCTGGGGCTGCTTTGCTGCGTCTGACACAGGGTGTCTTGAATCTGTGCAGGATACAATGAAATCTCAAGACTATCAAGGAATTAGAGAGAAATGTACTAAGTGTCAGAAAGCTTGGTCTCAGTCGCAGGTCATTGACCCAAAACACACAGCTAACAAAATCTAAGAGGAAAAATTAAAAACACCCAAGAATGGCTATTCTAAATGGCGTCTATGAGCCCTGACCTCAATCCTATTGAGCATCTTTCTTTGGAAGGAGCATGCAGTCTGGAAAAGGCACCCTTCAAAACGGACACATGGAGCAGCACCCTTTGCTCAAGAGGAGTGGGCAAAATACCTGCAAGGCTGTGACAGTTACAGGAAGCGTTTGATTGCAGTGATTGCCTCAAAAGGTTGCGCAACAAAATGAAAGTTAGGGGTACCATCATTTTTGTCCACCTGTTTCATGAGTTTATTTTTTTACATAATTCTGTTGAAGCATGGTTGAAAAAAAATGTCTGACTTTCATTGGTTACATTTATAGAATTTTTATTTATTATTACTTTTGTCATTATTAACATTTCTGTGACCTTTTGTGACTTTCACCTTCTTTCATTGACCAAATGACCAAAGGGTACCAACAATTTTGTCCACGTCTGTATCAACTGTAGTTTAGTATTTTTATTGCATACAATAAAATCATGAAAATGTTTCAGTCAAAATCAGAATCACATTTTCTTCTAAAGTGAGCAAATAATCCCAACACTGAAACTGAGACAAAAATATCTCTGGGTTGAATTTTACAAATGAAACTTGAATGAAACTTACGGCCGGTGGCTGAAACCAGAGGCAGGAGAATCAACAGGATTTCCATCTTCATCTTACTGCAGTTATTGAGAACCGATGCTAAAGAAGATATTTACACTTTAGTACACAACACACACTCGTTGCAGATGATTGTTTGTTAATGTCAAAATATATGAAGACTTACTATTTTGAATACTTCTCTGTAACACCAACAAAAGAGAAACCCCAGAATCCTAAGAATGACTCGCACAGCTACATCTCTATGGGTTTATAAAGATGTGGGTGGGAGGGGTGGGGCATCTCTAAACCAGCCTCAAGGAGCTAGGAAATTCTATAGGACTAGATTTTATACATGTACAGAGCATAAATAGAAGTATGAAAAATAGGGGTATGGACTCCATTGGAGAAAGTGACCAGCTTCAAGTCCCTTGGCTTTAACATCTGAATAAAGATATTGACGGTGAATAAAGCTGGTCAAAGACTCTACCACCTGCGACAGCCTGAGGAAATTCAGGGTTTCACAAGCATTCATGAAAACTTTCTAGACGGGGGCCATCGAAAGTGCTTTAACACAGAGCATGGCATGGAAACTGCTTCAGCCAAGACCACAAAGCCCTGCAGAGAGTCGTACATCCAGCTGAACATATCTCAGGGTCTTCTCTCCCGTCTCTGCAGGACATCTAACTCAAAGAGCCACGAAAATCATTAAAACCACCACGGATACCGTTTCCTCACACTGCTACTGTCTGGGAAACACTTCCGTAACCTGTCGGCCAAGACTGAGAGACGTAAGAGAAGCTTGTTCCAGCAGACCATCAGGAACCTGAACTCTGAACCCAGCACACTCACTTCAGTAAAGACTATAAACATTATCACAGCACACTGAACCTTATATCCTTATTGCTACTAATCCTTATTCACCAGTCATATACTCTATTCTACACATGCAAATGTTATTTATCCACCCCCCCCCCCCCCCCACCCCCCATTTTTTTAAACCTTCCCCTCTCTCTCTCACTCTCTTCTTGCGATGCCTCTTTTGGAGTTGACCTGCCCTACATTTCAGTTTGGTGATTGCAAGGCCTTACTGAGGACGGCTGAGATGCTCACTGGGGTCTCTCTGATCCACACCATTCAGGACCTCATTCTGGGTCAAGGTTCACCTTCCTACATTCTAAAAACCCTAAACACAGCCAAGCCAAACACATGAGAGGTTTAGGGATGACATTGTGAAGGTCCGAGAGTGGCCCAAACAAAACACAAATATTAAACCATATTAAACATATACCCAATATATACCCTTATATGCAAAAAGATTTGTGGCTGCTATTGCTGCTAAAAGTCCATGTGTTATTTCGGCTTTTTATTTTTTATAAGATTTACACCAATTTGTAGAATTCAGTGTCATTATGGGTGATTGATTATAGGGTCTGTATACTTTCTGAATCCATCATTAGGTCGAGGAGCACATGGACACATGGATACAGCAACCCTGGAGCAGAGAAGTGTAAAGACCCTGCTGAAACCTCTAGTAGCCCAACAGTGGCAGTGGTCATTCCTGGGGCTTTCTCCACCAACATTCTGATCATTCCCACCCCTTTTCCTATGTACATCTTGCTTTTCTTTATAGCTGAACAGTTTTAATCTTACTGTTCACACAGATGTGGCAGTTATGCTTTTGCTGGTTATATAGATAAGAGACTCAGTAACGGTCTCAAACGTCCACAACCACAAAGATACAACAAAAGCAGAAGAAAAAAAAATATTATAATTATTTTCATTTCCCTCACTTAGAAGCAAGAAGTAAATTGCTTACTCAGCTGATGTGAGGAAGCCTGACAAATCTAGTCTACAAGAACTGTTTCCCATGTGCCATAAGGTTATTTACTTCACACTGACAATACAGTGGAAGGACATCTGTTTTTTTATTCAGTCATGTGTTGTATAACAAGCAGATTAATCAAATTTATTCACTGCTCACTTTAGCATTTACATTGTAGATTTATGGAATTTGGCATACCCCTTATCCAGAGCAGCATATTACTTAGCAGTTGAGGGTTAAGGGCCCAGCAGTGAAAGTGTGGTGGTGTTGGGATTTGAACCTATTATGTTCCGGTGCAAGGGGCACTGTGGTTTAGTGGTTAGTATGTTCGGTTCACACATCCAGTGTTGGGGGTTCGATTCCCACCGCTGCCATGTGTGTGTGTGGAGTTTGCATGTTATCTCCCTGAGGTTTTTCTCCGGGTTCTCCGGTTTCCCCGGTCCAAATACATGCACGGTAGGTTGATTGGCACCTTGGAAAAATTGTCCCTAGTGTATGAATGTGTGTGTGAGATGGTGTGAGTGTGTGTGCCCTACGATGGGTTGGCACCCCATACAGGGTGTATCCTGCCATAATTCCCCAAGACGCCTGAGATAGACACAGGTTCCCCACGACCCGAGGGAAGATCGGATAAAGCAGTAGAAGATGAATGAATGTTCTGGTGCAGAATCCAATGCCATAACCAATTAGCGAATACCTTGAACTTTATATTTATCACTGTTATTTTACCTTCATGCCACTTCATGCTTTAAACCCCAAAAAATGTGAGCAATCTCATATACAGTGCTTTGCATTAACATTTAAAATCTGCAATAAGCCTTTAGTACCTGTAAACTGACATGAAATATTTCTCACTCCATGGGTTTGTTTTTTTTATATTCGTGTTTTCTATGTGTATTGTGCTGTCGGTAATGGATGAGTTTTTGGAGAAAAGTTTTCAGCTTTGTTCTGCTTTTAACTCACACAATAACTTCTCACAACTCACACATTAAGCTTCACTTTGGTGTCGACTAAATTTATCCCAAAAACAAAAAAGGAACAATGGTCAATGTACTTCAGGAAGATTCAAATTCAAAGGTCACCTCATTCTAACCTTCACTAACAGAAATGGCCAGGCTTGTGAAACAATCTGGATAAGACAAGGGCAGGAGGCAGAATGAGATAAGGCTAAACAGAACAGGCTAAAGGATAACCCTCACATCCACAGTATCATTGCTCAATGCTTCTGAGGAAGAGAAAGCTGCTGTCGGTTTAAAATTACAAATTACACAACAGAAAAACAACAGCCACAGATCTTTAGATGGTACGTTGTGTAACTAAGGTTCAGAAAAGAAGTAGAAATAGTGATGAGGATATGAAAGAGAGATCCTGAGATTCCGAACAGATTGAAATAGAAGCTTTGATCAAAAATACTGAGAAATCTTGATCTTTGATTTTAAAAAGTCTTACATGCTCTGTTAAATAATTTAAAACAGGTCTTAATTTTCTCAATGGCCATTTAATGCTGCCTTTAATTCTCACTGAATATTAACATAGCAATTACGCAGATATGCAACAGCCAATCAGCTTTCTGCTCCTGTTGCGAATCTCTCTTGGATTGTACCACAAACATAAAATGCATTTTATTTTACAAATGCAAAGAACTGTAACAGCTGTAACAGGGGAAAGTTTATAGGACTGTGGTGAGACCTGTGATGTTGTTGAGACAGTGGGTGGCATCATCTGAAAGACAGGAGGTGGAGTTGCAGGTGGTGAAGATGTTGATTGGGAGTGACGGGGATGGACAGGATTAGAAATGAGTTTATTAGAGGGACATGTAGGATGTTTTGAGGGACATGTAGGATGAGGGAGGAGAGATTGAGATGGTTGGACATGAGGACAGAGGAGGGACATGTGGTATGTTCATTCATTCATCGTCTACCGCTTTATCCGATCTTCCCTCGGGTCATCTCAGGCGTCTTCGGGCATCAAGGCAGGATACACCCTGTATGGAATGCCAACCCATCGCAGGGCACACGCTCACACACATTCACACACTAAGGCCAATTTTTCCAAGGTGCCAATCAACCTACCGTGCATGTTTTTGGACAGGGGGGAAAGCGGAGAACCCGGAGAAAAACCGCCTGAGGTACGGGGAGAACATGCAAACTCCACACATCCACACAGGAATCAAACCCCGACCCTGGAGGTGTGAGGCGAATGTGCTAACCACTAAGTCGCCGTTCCACTATAGGGGTACGTTGAGGAATTAAATTTTTATGCCAGCACCAATTCATTAGTGATTAGCGTATTGTTAGAATTGTATTCTAACAATACAATTATCATAAATATATAATAGTTTTGTAAATACAAGTTAAGAATTAAAGCACTTTATTGAAATGATTATAAAACAATTATGATTAATAATATTTTTAATGTCATTGAAATGCAAATGATGAATGTGACAAGATTGAGCTGAGCATGACGGAAAATATGCAGGGGAAAATTCAGAAAACAAGAAGTGGAAAAAAAACAATGTATTTAGAGGCAAAAGAGGTGTCAAGATGTTACTGACAAGGATACTTGTGACGGATGATGTCACAGTGTTTTTCATTCATTTTCTACCGCTTTTATCCGATCTCTCGGGTCACGGGGAGTCTGTGCCTATCTCAGGCGTCTATGGGCATTGAGGCAGGATACACCCTGGATGGAATGCCAACCCATCACAGGACACACACACACACATTCACACACACATTCATACACTAGGGACAATTTTCCAAGGTGCCAATCAACCTACCGTGCATGTTTTTGGACGGGGAGGAAACCGGAGAACCCGGAGCAAAATGAGGCACGGGGAGAACATGCACAAACTACACACACATGACCGAGACGGGAATCGAACCCGGATCCTGGCGGTGTGAGGCGAACGTGCTAACCAATAAGCCACCGTGCCCCACATGTCACAGTGTAAATTTAGTAAATAATGCAAGCCCTCACAAGACTCCTGGTACATGCAAAACATCAAGGTCTTTATTGACAACATTTTTGCAGCAGAAGACGCAGCTTTTGTCAGGGGACAAAAAAAAAAAAAAAGTTTCCCCCCCCCCCAACAGATACACAGGGAGAGCAAAGGAGGAATGCCAGTGAAGAGGTTTATGGATGTGGTGAGGGAAAATATGCATTTCACTTCTATTCTATTCTTTTTGTCTGACAGCTTGTATCGAGCCATAAATCCAAAATTCACAGAAGTGCAAATAAGGAAACAGGAAGTAATGAAAGTGTTTCGCCTGATGCCAATTAACTTGGATAAAAGATCTGACAGAGATGAAGAACCCAGTTGCATTATCCCAGCAGAGTGGAGGAGTCACTCACAATGATTTGGGGTTCAAACTTACCGTAATAAACAAATGTGATCCCACACACGTCCTGCTCGAACAATACGCCTGACACAGGCACATGAATTTAATGACTTTAATATAATGTTTTATTGGCAGTAATTCAAGTTCAATCCACAAACCAAATACACACAATAAGCAAAGTAACTATGTTCCCTTTGTAATAAGACCTTTAGTGTGTTCTAGATCCTTAACATACACATTTCCAGAAGCAGAACATTCCAGAAAATCTGGAAATAATAAACTCTTCTATTAGCACTGGTTATGTACCCATATCATACAACCTGCAATTCAATTCGGTTAATTCATCTTTATTTGTAGAGCACTTTTAATAATGGACATTGTCTCCGCTGCTTTACACAGTTTACGGACGGAAATATGAAAATGATTCTTCTGTATAAGTTGTACGCCTTTTAACAACACTTATACTTTTAGCTCTGCATCTATCAGCCAAAATCAAACCTCCACTTTATCTACAAGATTCTAGAAAAGGTTGTGGAACAGCAGTTATGTTCACTCAGGTGGAATAGGACGATCTTATAATCAGGGTGTCCACAAACACTGAAGATGATTCTGTTCCTGGTCCACCACAGAAGAATGACATCCATACCATGGAAACTAGAATAGAATAGAATATCCTTGCTCAGTCGCCCAAGAGTGTCAGCTTGGCGATACTGGGGTTTAAACCACAAGCTGCCACTCTGGGTCTTTACACGAGGCCCTTAACCCTCTGTGCTCCAATTTGACTGTGATGTAATGTATATATGACAAATAAAGTATTTTCTATTCTATTCTAGTTTTTACTGTATGGTAACATGATGGACATCTTTCCACTTGTCACAAAATCAGAACCTTGCAATCTGGATCTTCAAGATACAGTAACAACACCATGAATGATGTGCAGGTCTGGTGTTACCCCACAGTACGACAAGGAAGATGTAAATATTGCAACAAAGAAGAACACTGGTTTCGGAATTGCAAAAAAAGTTGAGGAATCAAAAAACAGGTAATGCTGACATGGATAAAAGATTCCAGATGCTCATCTAAGAGCAAAAACAGCCAATACACTCAATGCAGTTTAAGCGCAGGGAAACTAAGCAACCCCTCTCTGCAACACCTGCTAACAGCAGCTCATCAAAAAGCTGATGGACAATAAGGTGCAACAATAAATTATATTCAATTTTTATTGGATACTGGAGCTGAGATAATTCAATTCAATTCAATTTTATTTGTAGAGCACTTTTTACAATGTGTCATCGTCTCAAAGCAGCTTTACATAATACTTATGTGTGAAAAGTGAAAATCAGTTTGGCCATAATTGTTTCTTGTTGAGCCGAAGCGACAGTGCCAAGGAAAAACTCCCTGGGAGTTAACTCACACCAACATCACTGGTTAACAAATTCAAGCTGTCTATGACTCAGGAGCATTTCACCTCAAATGGAGATGGAGGAAAAGATATCATTTTGAGTAAGACTGAACCCATTCGAATGTGCATTAAACCTCATGAAGTGTAAACAATAGTTTGGCTTGGAGAAATTACACAACCGCTACTGGGGCTTGACACACTACAGAAATTCAAGTCATCACTAACCTTTGATGATGGCAATGTCACATGGAGTTTGAAGAGGCTTGTAAAAACTGGTCTTCAACGACATTGTATCTGGTCTGAAGATAAGGACGATTGTGGATTGTTGCAAATGTCTCCGGTAACATTCACTGGAAACCACAACTGTTGTCAAAACAACACCATATCAGCAAAGAATCTATCCAGGGCATTCTCTTTCCATTGTTCAACAGCTAGAAAAGTGTGGTATTCTAACAAAACCCAGAGTGCATCTAACAGTCCAATGTGGCCTGTAAGAAAAGCTAAAGGCACATGGAGACTGACAGTGGATTACAGAAAGCAATGAGAAGCTATTAATGGAAACATCTCCCATAAGGTTTTATCCAACTGTCTACCATCAAGCGTCTCCAATCCCTCCACTATACTGACACCTGCAGAGACATTTACATTTACGGTAAATTTACAGTATTTGGCAGACACCCGTATACAGACAGACTTACAACTGAGAAATTGAGGGTTAAGGGAACACACGAATGCGGAACAGCAATACAAATCATCCACAGAGGAAACAAAGAAACGTATCGGTTTTTAGAAAAAATATGATTTATTTTTGACATGCGCTTGGGCGTTCCACATCCTCTCCAAATACTTGCAGTAAACTAACATTGAACAATTATCCACGGAAAGTTAACGCCACAGGAGTGTGTGTGTGTGTGTGTGTGTGTGTTAAAAACAAAGCGTCTAATTCACAATGTTCATCCCTCTTATCGCCCAGCACACACAAGAGATCAAGACCCCAACTGACGTTAGCCCTGATTGTTACGTTCTGATTCTCAGGCTCCGCCCCCTTTATCTGATTGGTTAACTGTGATTTCATCAGCAACCATACGACAAAATGAACTTTGATGGATGCAAACACTCGTGTGTGTGTGTGTGTGTGTTTGAGTATTCTGTAAAATCATACATTATTTGGGAAGTCCTCCCACACACACACACACACACACACACACACACACACACACACACACACACACACAGCCAGATGCAGCTAACTACAATCTAGAACTCATAACATCCTAATTGTTTAATATGCACTTATTAAGCATTATAAAGCTCCATAATTCCCCCAGACATATCACACACAAACACACACACAGTATATTATAGTGTATTTTATCCCCAAGAGTAACTGTTCTTCTCATGGTCCACCACTGAGCATGCTCACATGAAGGAGCAACAAGAGGCACAGTTCCAGGGAGTGTGTGTGTGTGTGTGTGTGTGTGTGTGAGTGAGAGAGAGAGAGAGAGAGAGAGAGAGAGAGAGAGAGAGAGAATACACAAATGAAGATAAAAATGTATAGAATAAGACTGATAAGGGATAGAAGGATGGAGAGAGAGATGGGTAGAGATAGAGTCCAGCATTAGGGGGCATGTCAGAGTGAAGTTCTCCTGTTTAAAGTGCACACATACATCCAGAAGCAGCTCTGACGCACCTCTCACACCCCTTTCCCTGTTGTGTGTGTTGTTGTGTGTGTGTGTGTGTGTGTGTGTGTGTGTGTGTGTGTGTGTGTGTGTGTGTTCAGTAGTCCTCCACCCAGCCGTTCTCCTGGATAAAGGCATCGATCACCTCCTTCATGGCCAGATTAGGAATAAGCTGATCCTGGGTCAGTGGACTCCGAGTTACAGGGTCAAAATGACCTACACGCTATGGGGAGAGAGAGGGAGGGGGGGGGGGGGGGGGTGAGAGAGAGGGAGGGAGGGGTGTGAGAGAGAGATGTTAACCACGAAGGTAAAATATACATGTCCTTTATCAACTTTAAAAAATGCATTCGACTCGATTTGCCACCAAGGACTATTTTACTAACTTTACTAACTACTAACCAAAAGTGTCATAGGAGGTAAAAAAAATACCTATAAGTATACAAGGTATCTTTCCCAGGAGCATGGAGTGAGACAAGAGGAATGAGAGAGACAAAGAGAAAGAGAGAAAGGGACAGGAGCATGGAGTGAGACATGGGGGAGGGAGAGAGAGAGAGAGAGAGAGAGAGAGAGAGAGAGAGAGAGAGAGAGACAGAAGCTTGTAGTGAAACAGGCTGTAATGAAGCCTTGGAGTGATACGGTGAGGGAGCGAGGGAGAGAGAGAGACAGCATGTAGTAACACAGAAGGAGAGACAGGAGAGGTGGAGTGAGACAGGGGAGAGGGAGAGAGAGAGAGAGGGAGGGGTGGAGAGAGAGGGAGAGAGAGAGAGAGAGAGAGGGAGAGAGAGAGAGAGAAGAGAGAGAGAGAGAGAGAGAGACAGGAGTGTGGAGTGAGACAGTGGGAGAGAGAGACAGGAGCGTGGAGTGAGACGGGGAGAGAGAGAGTTAGAAAGAGAGACGGGAGCATGAGATGGAGAGAGGGGGGAGAGAGGGAGAGGGAGAGAGGAGAGAGAGAGAGAGAGAGAGAGAGAGAGAGAGAGAGAGAGAGTGGAGTGAGACCGTGCTGCTGCTTAAGCCCAACATTGTTTAATATTTAAATGAATGAACTGGAGACGGGTTAGGAGTGATCTGCAGTGATCTGTAGAGACCATGAGTGTGACCTGGTCTCTACACCAATCACAAATCAGATATCTGCTGTATGTAAATGACCTTGTTCTGTATCTCCCACTGAACACGGACCACCAACAGAACCTAGACCTGCTCCAACAATACTCGCACTGGGCTCTGAAACTAAACCTCAATAAAACCAAAATGATCATCTTTCAGAAAAGATCCAGATCCCAGAGAACACAACCCACATTTACACTCGGCACTAACCCCATAATACACACCCTACACTACACTACACTACACTACCCTACACTACACTACCCTACCCTATCCTACTTCACACTACACTACCCTACACTACACTACACTACACTACACTACACTACACTACACTACCCTACCCTACCCTATCCTACATCACACTTTACTACCCTACACTGCACTACACTACCTGGGACTGAAGATCACTCCCACAGGAAACTTTTACCATGCTGTAACAGAGATAAAGCACACACACGGCCTTTTATGCCATAAAGATCCAAATTACAATTTGGTTGAAAATATTTGCATCAGTAATTGTGGCGATTGCCCTCTATGGCAATGAGGTGTGGGGTCACATGACTAATCTAAATCAAAATTTCATTCATCTTCTACCACTATATTTACCGCTTTTTCTTTTAAGCCATTGATTGGTGGATGTGTTTAAATGCTTAGGGTTGTTGTCTTGTTACGCCACTCATTTTTGGCCCGGCTTCAGCTCTCTGACTGATGGCAGAAGATTCTCTTCAAGAATTTGTTTTTAGGTCTGAGAATTCAAGTTGCACATTTCCACCACCATGCTTCACTGTTGGGAGGAGCTTCTGTCCCTGGAATTCCATGTTGGCGTTGGTCTGCAAACACGGCGGCTTTGATATGACCAAAAAAAATATAATTTGGGCTCATGTGTCCAAAGAATGCACTTCCAAAAGTCCTCTGATTAATCCAATTGCTTTCAGGCAAAGTAAACAGGAGGTTTTGTTCTTGTTTGGGAGGAGATGCTGCTTTCCAGCGACCCTCCCATAAATGTCATGTCTGTTTAGTTTTCTTCTGATTGTAGATGTATGTACATTTCCCCCAGAGGCTGCCAGAGAGGACTGTAACTCTCTAGAGGTGATGTGTGGGTTGGCCTTTACTTCATTTTTTATTTTTCTGCTGCTTCTTGATAATAATACTGATGGGCGTCCACTTCTATGCAGAATTGTGGTCATGTTCAATGCCTTTCCTTTGTAGATGATCTAATAGACTTCCCCAGACTGATGGGTTTCACCACCTTCTTCTTGATGTCCTCACATATCTCTCATATATATATATATATATGAATATACGCATGTGTTTATGCATGAATGTGTGTGTGTGTGTGTGTGTGTGTGTGTGTGTGTGTGTGTGTGTACCTGTAGGTGCTCCTCGATGTCCTTGCGGTCGTACGTGATGCCACTTGGTGTGATGCAGGGTTCCCTCATCAACTCAAAACTGATCTTTCCACACAGATAGTCAGGGATATCGCGCTTCTACACACACACACACACACACACACACCACACACACACACACACACACACACACACACACACACACTTTGTTACTACAGCATGGCGTCACTAAACTTCACACACACACACCATCTATGGCCAAAAGTGTTTGTACATCTGACCATACGATTTATGAACATCTTGTACACATCATAATCTCCAGTCGTCTGGGAACATGTTCTACTATAATTTTGTGGAGATGTTTTCAGCTACATGTTTGTTAGTAAGATCAGGTAGTGATGGAGGTGAGAAGGTGGGGTTCATGAATAGCATGTATAGTAGATCTTCATGGATCTGGAACAGGTTTAAATCTGGGAGGAAAAATTAGGCGTCCCAATCAGACCTTCAGTGGAGGTTCATCATCATCATCATCATCATCACTACTAGTAACACACACACACACACACACACACAAACTCACCTTCCTCTTCTCATCCACTTGGGAAAAAAGCTCATCCATATCCGTCAGATATTTATCCTGTCACACACACACACACACACACCACACACACACACACACACACACACACACACACACACACGTCAGTCAGAGGTAACACCAGCAGTGTGATGCAATAGGGGAAAATGAGTGTCTCACGTGTTTGGTTTTGATTTTGCTGATGTCACTGTCGCTCAGATTGTCATCACCCTGCTTGTCCCTATAGTCTTCAAGTTCCCTGCCACCCACACACACCTGCACACACACACACACACACACACACACACACACACACACACACACACACACACACACACACACACACACACACACCACATGTATGGTGTCAGGTGTTGGTGGTGTGAATTTACCGCTCCCTCTCAGCCAGGATGAGTTTGGTGAGATAGGCGTGCAGCTCGTTCTCCTGGCTGATGCGCTTCTCCTCCATGCTATTCCAGCGCTTCTTCTTGGCGTAGCGCAGGGCGCTGGGGATATCATCTCCGAAGTTCAGGCGCTGTTCTTTAGCCAGGTTGTACGCTGTGGACACAGGACCAGGGCAAACTCATGGGTCATGACTGCAAAACCTACACTCTGTGTCTGTGTGTGTGTGTGTGTGTGTGTGTGTGTGTGTGTGTGTGTGTGTGTGCACCTCGTTGGAGATTCCCGATGGCCTCTTCATAGTTCTCCAGCTCCAGGTGGCACTGTCCCAGGAAGAAATGAGCTTTAACTGATTGGCTGTCGAGCTCCAGGGCGTGTTTGCAGTCAGCCAGAGCTTTATCGTACTGCTGCAGCTTCACGTAGCACAACGCTCGGTTCGTGTAGTATACTGCTACAGATGGGTTCCGGTTCTGCATACACACACACACACACACACACACACACACACACACACACACCTCAGACTATCAGGTGAAGAGTTTGCAGAAAACCAACACTGACATCTAGTGGCCAACTGGAGACAGCACTGTACTGTACTTGACCAATTACACAGAGTTATTACAGTGACCAATCAGAGCAGTAAGTAAACCAATCAATGCCAACAATGACAAACACTTTCAATGCACCATATATATATATATATAATAATGATATATATATATATACACCAATGTATATATATATATATACACATACAACATGCACATACAAACCAGGGCTGCACGATATATACAAAAAAATATTGTTATCGCGATAACAGTATATGCGATATTCATATTGCCAAGAGTTGCAATAAATTAAATTAAAATGCATATTGTGTCAGGTATTTGTGTTGCATGCTTAGGTTGTCCAAATTTGATCAATCAAATGAGACCTTAGTATCTTTATATTATCTCCCAAGTAGGAGCTGTTATACTATTGGCTAGACCAGGCCAGAGGTGAACCTAGCGCAGGGGTGGCCAACTAGTAGGAGGCTAAGAGCCACTTTTTTTCTGTGTTACTGCAAAGAGCCACATCATACACATGGGCACACATGAACATCATCCCATTCCCATTGACGCATGTTATGTGAAAGCTGCTAAAGAGCCGCATGAAACTAGTTAAAGAGCCGCATGAGGCTCGGGAGCCACGGGTTGGCCAGGCCAGACCTAGCGGATCAGTGCATACAGAGAATATAAACATGACACAAGTAGAGACGAGTTTGGAAAATGACAGTGACAAACATGTGCCAGAAAAAGAATGGTATCTTTGAAATATGGCAATATTTTGGCTTCAGGATAGAAGATGTATCGCAAACATTTGTACTGTGTAATTCGTGCTGTAAAACTGTGGTCATGTCGAGAGGAAAAACAACTAATCTACACAATCACCTGGAACACAACGACGGGTAGCGATATGAAGACTTTCAAAAGTGTAAGTTATGACTACATTATTATTATGTTTATCCGGCAGAGAGACACACACCTACACATTCAATAACAGGTTTGTTTGATGTGTTGGAATAAATTAGTCATGTAGTTTTACCTTTATTTAGTCCCTTTATTCGCCACAAACTTTAGATAAATTGTTACAGCTTTGGCTTTTGGTTTTGGCTTGTTGAACATCTGAAGTTATAAACCTGAACAGTTTCCATACGACTGATGAAACCACGCCTATCTTGGAAACGAGCTCTTCAGATTGGTCAGAGCACCGCCATGTTACACTTGGTATTTCACAATACCGGGCGGGACGAGAACTATGGAATAGAGACCTGCACTCCCGCGGGACCCAATGCAAATGAGTGCGGCGCGGGACAAGATTTGATGGTGTATGAATGCGGGCGGGAATATATTCATGTGTGTGGGTTGAAGGAGAATACAATTATTCACAGGACACAAAACGCTCTTAAAAATTAAATAAATGTATTTATATATATAATAAAAAATACTAAAAACAAATAAACTGTTATGAATCTACTGCAAAAAATCAAAGTCAACTAAAATGAAAATAAATGATATACATAGCTTTTTTTTAATAAAAAAAAAAAGCTAATAAAAATTTTAAACTAAATAAATAAATAAATAAAATATGCCGCAAACAATATCGTTATTTGCAATATTCAACACCAATATTGCATATTTTTTCCAACATTGTGCAGGCCTAATATATATACGTACATATTTACACACGTACACACAATGCACACACACACACACACACACACACACACACACACACACACACACACACACACACACACACACACACACACACACACACACACACACACACACACTTACTATGGCTTTGCTGTAGCAGGTGACGGCCTCCTGGTACTTCCTGCAGAGGAACAGTCGGTTGCCATGCTCTTTGAGCTCCTGAGCTGAGGAGCAGCTCTTCTCCGGGCTGCCTGCCATCTTCTCCACGGGCTCGGCACCGGCCGCCGCTTCCCCCTGCTGCTTCCCAATCCTGTTCCCCGTCTCTTCAGCTGACAACACACACACATCACACACACATCATACACACGTCTCTCTTCTGCTTCCCACGCTGAACCATTCCCACACCCAGCACACACCCAGCACACACTTTACATACCATCACACACCCATCACACACACCCTGCTGATTCCCATTTCTGTTCCTTGTTTCTTCTCCTGACAACACACACATTACATACATCACACATTCACACACCATCATACACCAACGCACACTGAAACACACCAATGGACACTGGAACACACCACCACATGCTGAAACACACCTACGCACAACATCATACACCAACGTTCACTGAAACACACCTCCACATGCTGAAACACACCAACGCACAACATCATAAAAAAACACACACTGAAACACACCTACGCACAACATCATACACCAACGCTCACTGAAACACACCTGGAACACACCACCACATGCTGAAACACACCAACGCACAACATCATAAAAAAACACACACCATCATACACTAACGCACACTGGAACACACCACCACATGCTGAAACACACCTATGCACAACATCATACACCAACGCACACTGAAACACACCTACGCACAACATCATACACCAACGCTCACTGAAACACACCTCCACATGCTGAAACACACCAACGCACAACATCATAAAAAAACGCACACCATCATACACTAACGGACACTGGAACACACCACCACATGCTGAAACACACCAACGCACAACATCATAAAAAACGCACACCATCATACACTAACGCACACTGGAACACACCACCACATGCTGAAACACACCAACGCACAACATCATAAAAAACGAAAAAACACAACACATAAAAAACGCACACCATCATACACTAACGCACACTGGAACACACCACCACATGCTGAAACACACCTACGCACAACATCATACACCAACGGACACTGAAACACACCTACGCACAACATCATACACCAACGCACACTGAAACACACCAACGCACAACATTATAAAAACACGCACACCATCATACACTAACGGACACTGGAACACACCACCACATGCTGAAACACCCCAACGCACATCTTAAAAAACGCACACCATCATACACAACGCACACTGAAACACACCACCACATGCTGAAACACACCAACGCACATCTTAAAAAACGCACACCATCATACACTAACGCACACTGGAACACACCACCTCATGCTGAAACACACCTACGCACAAAATCATTAAAAAAAACGCACACCATCATACACCAGGAACACACAAACTCAAAGGTTAAGGTATTGAGCTCTGGAGCGGAAAGACGAAGGTTGAATAAGCTGCCACCAGTGGGCCCTTGAGCAAGACCCTTAATTCTGACACTTAACATACACTAACAGACACGGACACTAACTCACAAGATCACACAACATCAGACACAAATGCACAAGATCACACTAACACACAAGATCAGACACTATAGAAGAAGAATAGAATAGAATAGTCTTTATTTGTCACATGTACATTAAAGCACAGTGAAATTCTTTCTTCGCATATCCCAGCTTGTTTTTGGTAGTTGGGGTCAGAGCGCAAGGTCAGACATGATACAGCGCCCCCTGGAGCACAGAGGGTTAAGGGCCTTTCTCAAGGGCTCAATAGAGGCGTCTTAGTGGTGTTGGGACTCGAACCGCCAACCTCATGATCAGAAACCCAGCACCTTAACAGACACTAACACAACAAGATCACCACTAACACACAAGATCACACAAACAGACACAGAACTTATCACAAGATCAGACACTAACACACAAAATCACACAAACAGACACTTATACACAAATAGACACTAACACACAACCTTATATAACACACAAGATCAGACACTAACACACAGTAACACAATCACACTAACAGACACAAACAGACACAAATAACACACAGACACTCAGACACTAACACACACAGAACACAGACATACACAAGACACAGTAACACACAGATCAGACACTAACACACAATCAGACACTAACACACATCAGACACTAACACACAAGATCACACTAACAGACACCAAACACTGACAAGATCAGACACCAACACACAGTACCACACAAGATCAGACACCAACACACAGTAACACACAAGATCAGACACTAACACACAAGATCAGACACTAACACACAAGATCAGACACTAACACACAGTAACACACAAGATCAGACACAGACCTAACACACAGTACCACACAAGATAGACACTAACACAAGATCAGACACTAACACACAAGATCAGACACTAAACACAACACACAAACAGGTAACACAATATCAGACACTAACACAGAGAACACACAAGGTAACAGACACAAGATCAACACACAGTCAGACAACACACAAGATCAGACACTAACACACAGACACTAACACACTCAGAACACACAAGATCAGACACTAACACACAAGCACACAACTCATCAGACACTAACACACAAGGTCAGACACTAACACACAAGGCAGACACTAACAACACACACACAGTCAGACACTAAACACTAGACACACAAGGTCAGACACAAACACACAAGATAACACACAAGATCCACACACATCAGACACTAACCAAAAAAACACAGACACTAACACACAAGAAACACACACAAGACACTTATACACAATCAGACACTAACACACAAGATCAGACACTAACACACAACACACAAAGCACTAACACACAAGATCAGACACTAACACACTAACACACAAGATCAGACACTAACACACAAGATCAGACACTAACACACTTATCAGACTCACACAGAACAGACACTAACACACAAGAACAGACACTAACACACAAGATCAGACACAACACTAACACACAAGATCAGACACTAACACACAAGCACACAAAGGTCACACTAACAGACCAACACACAAGATCAACACAGACACTAGATCAGACACTAACACAGAGTAACACACAAGATCAGACACTAACACACAAGATCAGACACCACAGACACTAACACACTAACGCACAAAATCAGACACAGACACAAACACACAAGATAACACACAAGATCAGACACTAACACACACACAGTAACACACAAGATCAGACACTAACACACAAGATCAGACACTAACACACACTAACACACAAGATCAGACACTAACACACACAAACGCACAAGATCAGACACTAACACACAAGATCAGACACTAACACACACTAACACACAAGATCAGACACTAACACACAAGATCAGACACTAACACACACTAACTCACAAGATCACACTAACACACACTAACACACAAGATCAGACACTAACACACAAGGACACTCAGACACTAACACACAAGACAAGTCAGACACCAACACACAGTAACACACAAGATCAGACACTAACACACAAGATCAGACACTAACACAAGAACACACAAGATCAGACACGAACAAAATCAGACCAACAGACACAAACAGACACTGACACACAAGATCAGACATACACTAGCTAACGCACACCATGTGTGTTTGGTGTAAAGCTGATGCAGACTGACACAACACACACACACACACACACACACACACACACACACACACACACACACACACACACACACTATGATCCGTGTGTGTGTGTTTGGTATAGAAGTGATGCTAGCATGAAGCAGGACAGTGTTAGCTGTGAGAGATTTGGCTGGTCAGGGTACCACATTCATTTTATTATGATTTTATATTAGAAATAAAATAAATGAAACATTTCTGCAGTTCGGTATAAAAGCCCGAAACCGTGCTGGAAGTCTCACCGGTTCCTCACACAGCTCTCTCCCCGACCGCAGCGCCTCCTGCCCCGGACACAGCCGCTACCGCTAGCTCGCACCGCCGGGTCTCCTCCTCCTCCTCCTCCTCCTCCTCCTGCTGCTGCTGCTTATAAAATCACCGCGTCCGCCGCACAAACGCGTCCATAAAGCTCAGGCCGCTGGAATAGAAGTATTACTCCACCGCTGGAACAGGACACCCGCTGTCTCTCTCCGCCTTGATCACTGTTATGATGGTTACATGACGGCCGGCGGCCATGACACAAGTCTTACGGATCTCTACGTCGCCTATGACAAACAGCGTTACGTCATCGCGCACCACACCAAGCCCACGTGAACAACCAGAAACACGTCATAGAATTTATCCCGCCAAGAATGTTTTAGAAAGATTTAAACTTAATCTCTCATATTCTTATCAGTTTTGTGCAGATTTAAAGATTTAAACTTAATATCTCATATTCTTATCAGTTTTGTGCAGATTTAAAGATTTATTCTTAAGTTTGTGCAGATTTAAAGATAAACTTAATATCTCATATTCTTATCAGTTTTGTGCACACGAAAAATAAACAGTTTTGCATCTCTTTTATCATTGTATTTATTCGAGATTGTTTTGGAATGATCTGGAATTTTATATAAAGAAAAAAACCGAATGTATGACGGAAATCTGTATATTTGATGTTTTCTTTCATTTTGATAGCGAACATTTAAATTGTAAACAAAAACATGTTATACAGTTGTTTATATTGCTTGGAAAATTCCATATTCATAAAAAAGTGTAATTTTTCTGTTTTCTTTTTCTCTTTCTCTTTTTTATTTATTTCTTTTTTCTTTGTCTGGAAAAATGTTAATTTGATATGAATATGTACCTCTTGTTCTTGTGGCATTGATTCAATAAAGCAAAAAAAAAAAAAATGAACAACCAGAAACGAGCCAAAGACTGAATCGATTCTTTCGGATCAAAGCCAGGGTATCCTGCAGGATGTGTGTGTGTGTGTGTGTGTGTGTGTGTGTGTGTGTGTGTGTGTGTGTGTGTTGTCACTTGTGTGTGTGTGTGTGTGTTTCACCGGGTCTACGAAATCACGTGTTTATGAATATCAGTTTCTGTATTATGATCATGAAGTGTACGAGTTTCAAACCGGGTGAGGAACATCCAAACTCTGCTCTTTAAGTGAGATTGTAGGATCATGTAGCAGGTCCTACACCATGGATTAGATAAAAAGGAATGGGGTGATGGTGAGATTAATTAGTGGTCAAGGAAACACATCGTTCTTACCTACATCAGATGAATGCCAAAAAGCTCCAGATACTTTGTGTAAATGTCTGGTCAGAAATGAGAGACTCAACTCTGCATGAAAATGACAGGTTCTCAGTAAAAATCTGAAATCTTTGCTGTAGAAGGAGAGATGTTTGCTGAAGGTCTGGAGAGTGAAACAGTAATGTTGGCTGAATCATGGTGGAGGTTTCCTGCAGAAATATGTGGCCAGAATTAAAGGTGACCTCAATGTTAAGAAATCCAGGCAGATACTTGAGGGAGGTGGTGTATCCCAGTGGTTAAAGTGTTGGCCTCTGGACCAGAAGATCACGGGTTCAAACCCCACCACCATCAAGCTGCTACTAGTGGGCCCTTGAGCAAGGCCCTTAACCCTCAATTGCTCAGTTGTAAGTCGCTCTGGATAAGGGCGTCTGCCAAATGCTGTAAATGTAACACTTCATCATCATAAGTAATATAAAGGAGGCGCACCTGTCTAGTCCTGAATTTATTCTGCTGCAGTATAATGAGCCCTAACACACAAATAGCGGATAGCACAGTAGTGAAGGCTCTGTGTTACTGTCTAGAAAACCCTGTATCACCAAGCTGCCACTCTTGGGTCCCTTGACCCTCTGTGCTCTAGGCGCTGTATCATTGCACTCTGACCCTAACTCCAAAAGCAGCTGGGATATGTGAATAAAAAAATGTCACTTTGCTGTATATGCAACAAATAAAGGGCATTCTTCTTCTTAAGATGTATTTCACTGTAAACATGAACAAGTGGTGGTTTTTGGCTTCACAGAGTCCTAATCTCAACATCACCATGTCTATATTGACATTTTACATTTACAGCATTTAGCAGACATTCCTTACAGCAAAGCAACTTACAGCAGAACAATTAAGGGTTAAGGGCCTTGCTCAGGGGCCCATTAGTGGCAGCCTTGGTGGTAGGATTTGAAGCTGTGATCTTCCAGTCCAGAGGCTAATTACTTAACCACTGACCAACCACCTCCAAATCTATACTGGAATATATGGAATTATATAGAGACAGAACGATGTATATGTTGATTAGAGAATTAAACAATTAAGTATTAAGGGACATATTTGGAAGATAAAAATTGGCAATTTATTCCAGGAGTCATGACAATCAGGCAACTCATTTTTAATATTAATTTGATGCCTAGTAAGAACCAAATGTAAATAATGGCTACTTTTTACTTAAGTACATGTCAGATCCCAAAACCTCTTTACTTTTAACTTCAGTGTAGTCAGTACTTTTACCAGAGCCTTTTATAACATGAGCATCTGACTCAGATATACCCTAGAACAGTGATCCTTTACATCACAGAAACAGACTCCAAAAAAAAACATTGTTCATTTTGATGATATTAAAAGAACAGTTGATCTGAATATCACTGCAACTCATTCTGATCTAAAAGCAATTCTGTAACATGATATTATTTAAATATGATTATTCTGAGTGAAACTATACAGAAACATTAAACAGTGTAGAAATCTCACACACACACACACACACACACACACACACACACACACACACAGAGTGATGTTGATAAAATCCATTTAATAATGCGTAACACAGAGGACATGACAAATCAGAGGAGCTTTATAAAAGAACAGGAAGAGGAATTCTACACCATGGTGAGTCCCACACACTTCACCGTACACACACACACACACACACACACACACACACACACCACACACACACACACACACACACACCTCCAACCTTCTCCTTATAGGAGTGTACACACAACTAGCTCCATCTGCTGGTTGGAGGAACATGGCTGTTCCACACCTGCAGACACACACACACACACACACACTCACACCCCCAACCCACTCACACCAGGTGGAACCAAGTAAAAGCAATGTTTTCCCCAGACAGTGTGTAAACACTACAGAGACCATAATGCACTGGGGCACAGGGAACATGGAGTACAGCGGTGCTGCTCTGTCAGGGAATAAAGAATTGCAACACTGCACTCGTCTGTGTCTCACTAAATCAAATGGGACAGGTTAGGCGGGGGGTGGGTAGGGGAGCTCAAGAGGATGTACGCATAGCCAAGTGACACACAGTAGTTCCCATGGTATAACTGCCAGACGGGATGCTGGGTAACGGTCCTCAGAGCTCTCCGGACTCTCTGTCTCCGGAGCGACGAGACTCCGCCCTTCCGTTAAGACGGTCACGGGATGACCTGGGGGGAGGAATAAATAAATAACATTTATTGTTGTGTTTACCACTGGGTGTGTACTTGGAGGCACGGTGGTTTAGTGTTTAGCACGTTCGCCTCACACCGCCAGGGTCCGGGTTCAATTCCCGTCTCGACCATGTGTGTGTGGAGTTTGTGCATGTTCTCCCCGTGCCTCAGGAGTTTTTCTCCGGGTTCTCCGGTTTCCTCCCAGTCCAAAAACATGCACGGTAGGTTGATTGGCATGTACCTGTGCGCAGGTTCCCTACGAGAGTGTGAGGGAGATCTGGAGCGTGATCTATGTCTCCTGCGTCTCTCTCGGTCTCTGGACCGAGATCTTGTCTTGCGCCTCTCCCGGGATGAAGAGCGAGATCTCCGTCGTCTCCTCTCACGCTCTCTCTCACGCTCACGAGAACGAGACCTACACACACACAAAAAATAAAGCCTCATCTTCAACAGAATGTGTGTGTGTGTGTGTGTGTATTGCAACCTCCGGCGTTCTCTAAAAAAATTTGAACAATCAAGCTCTCACACACAGTAGAGGAAATGATTTTCCTCACCTCCTCCTCATCATCATCCTCTCCTCACGCTCCCTCTCCTCTCTCCTCTTCAGTCTCTCCTGGTTTCGCCGCTCCTGCTTATCCAGGACTGTTTTCTACACCCACACACACACACACACACACACACACACACACACACACACACACACACACACAGTTACATAGCTCTGTGTAACACGCGTGTGTGTGTGTGTGTACAAGTGTCATCACTCCACACACCTTCAGCTGCTCCAGCTTTTCTCTGATCTGGATGAAGCCCAGATGAAGTTTCCCACCAAAGTGGTCGGCAAGGCGACGATCGTTGTCATGGAGACCCAGATAGGCGGAGCACACCTCACAAACACGGAGCTTCTGCTGCTGGAAACTGGAGGCGGGCATGGAGTTCCTGTACTCCTCCTACACACACACACACACACACACACACACACACACACACACACACACGTCAGGCCATTTTATTTTTTACTGTGTGTATGTGTTTGTGTGTGTGTGTGCGCGAGCGCATATAGACCTCTGCATCTTTCTTCTTAGTTCGCACTTTCTCCACTTCCTGGAGGACCTTCTGAGCTTCATCAACATTCCCCTCAGCACCGAGCTGCTCCGCCTTGGCCAAGAGCTTCCCGATCTCCTCGTTCAGCTCATGCACCTTCTCCGCCTGACACACACATACACGACAGGTTGGCGAGTGTCGTAGTGAATACGAAAGTGATATAATGAATGTAACAGCTCTGACCTTGGCGGCGACCTCTGCACTGATCTCCTCCTGTGTTTCGGCCAGGCGTTTCTTGGCCAGCTCGGTTCTCCGGTCACAATCTGCGATGAACGACTCCAGATGATCCACGGCCTGAACGCAGAGTGTACACACATCAGAATGTTTGCATGACTGATATCAGGTATACAAACTGCAAGGCGTACTCACGTCTAGCTCGAAGAACAGGTCTCTCTCTTTAGATGCGATCTCATAGTCAGCCCTCAGAGCCAGGTCATGTATCTTGGAGCACTCGCCCAGGTCCATACGCTGAAGACAGAACAAGAGATGAAGCATAAACCACCAAAGCGTTACTTTATAAAGGAAAATCTTAGCAAGGCGCCAATACTTATGCTTACCGTGCCAGACAGGATGTCATGCGGACAGCAGTTCAGCAGGTGAGACTTACACACTCGCTCGTCTGTGAACTTCACCCGCTGTCGAGACTCGTCTCCTGCAACGGGAACACACACATGCAATAAGATATAATCCAACACCTACACAGGTCTCTCTCTCACACTCACTATTACACAATACTAAACCTGGCAAGGTGATGGAAAAAGGGGCAGGGCCTCACAGCAGAGGGTGAATTCATGATCAGGGTTTATCACCAGTTTATTTCAGAATGAATGCTATGTTGTATATAGAGCGGATCTGGATTTCACACACACACACACACACACACGGTGGTGTGTTTAATTGGGGGCCAGTGGGAAAATAATGTGTGCGTATGCGTGCGTATATGTATACACACACATACATACACATATATATACACATATACACACATATATATATAGATATATATATATATATATATATATATATATATATATATAGTATATATATATATATATATATATATATATATATATATATATATATATATATATATATATATATATATATATATATAATGTGTGTGTGTGTGTGTGTATGTATATATATATATATATATACATACATACATACATACATACATACATACATACACACACACAAAATACAATATTCCCCTCTGGACTCTCGATATTTCACTCCCACACACATTACTTCAAAAGTGTAAAGGGTCAACCATGTTTTTTGCAAAACCATAAACACACTCAAGTAGCGTTCCACCTTTAACCGTCAATTTCAATATATATTTTGCATCAATTTCCATCAATCTAATGACTAAATAGAACTTTAGGAAACCCCAAATAATCACATTGTGCGTGTTAAATAGTAGAGGCCGACCGATACCGGTAGAGGTTGGATCGTACCAACTGATGAACTGAATGCCAGTTTTAAAATGGATACTAGATATAAAAAAGATCAATGTAATTGTAATGTGAAGACATTTAAAAATGGACATTTATAAGCATGACTGTTTGGATGTATATTATAGTAACACTTTCCAGTAAGACATTTATAACATTAATGATGAACACTTCCACTATCTACACATTCGGTTTATGTAATGTAGAGTTTGAAATTAAATCTAAATGTTTTGGGGCATATTTAGGGTTTAAACTAACGTGTGTGTGTGTATGATAAAAAAATAAAATAAATAGACATTTGTAGGAGTTTTTTTTAAACAACACCCAACACTTATGTTCTTTTAAATTTTTTTTAGCAAGTCAGCTGTAATCGGTGTATAAGCTAAATGTATATTGTTATTTATGTTTGTACATTTGTTTATATTTATGGCATTTGGCAGACACCCTTACAGAACAACTTACAACTGAGCAGTGGAGGATTAAGGGCCTAACTCAAGGGCACACTTGTGGTAGCTTTGTGGCGCTGCGATTTGAACCTGTGCCTTAACCACTGAGCTACCACCTCCCTAACAAATGTAACCAAATTGTCTCTTCTCTGATTAACTGAAGTTAATGAAAGCTTTAGAAGTTGTTTTTTTTTGTTCATTTTAGCTAAATTTAGCACATGAATAAGGTGCAGTTGCAAGTCAAAACAAACAGCATTGTGATTTGCATCTGTGACTCGCCTTTAGCGACCACTCTCAAAGTGAATACAAGACGCAATCCAGGAAAAACTATCAGTATAGATTAATTAATTGGCAAACCCGATGAATCGGTCGACCTCCATTATAAGTCATCAGCATCCACTGGGGGAGAAACAAGGAAATAAAACAAAACCATGAACTTAGAATAAAGTAGTTTTTAATGCACACTGGAGCTTTCTTGTCTCTCTCGCTCACACACATCTCTCTCCCATACTGTACCCGCCTGGAGCTCCAGCCCTTCGTTGGCTTTATTAAAGAATAAAAAGCTTTCCTTGACCAAACCTGTGAATGAGGAAGTTTGGAATCATACACAAGAGTCAAAGTGCAGAGGTTCAGCGCAGGATCGCCTTTCTTTTCCCTGGTTCTTCTTCTTCTTCTCATTTTTTAAATGTAGCCCTTGCCAGTCAACGTATTTGTTTAGGTAAGAAGCGGCAAAAGGAAAAAAGAATCCCCCCCCAAAAAAACGGCGGCGCGAAACGTTTAAAAAAAGCCCGCCTGTGTTTTTTTTTCTCGTTAAATTTATCTCTTTAATTTTTGATGCTGGCAAAACAAAGTATATTAAAAAAAGTTATCATCATCTACCATTGCTGTGGTTATAACTGCATCATAACAGCGTTAAAAATCATGTGTGACTCACGGCTCGATGAACATGAGGCTTTTCTGCAACTCCCGTGCAGATTGATGTAGGCTGGCAAAGATACACTGAACCTTAATGAATAGAATAAAGGGGCCACAATTGTTCAGTCTGCAGGAAACAGGATACACAGATACACACACATACGCACACACTCTCACAGTGGAGGCCCTCATCTTAACTCACACTTCACAATTTCACAACTCGCTCCCATTGGACACGGCCAATCATCACGATTTCCTCCGAAGTGCCATTTAACGGTCATTTAATGATTGTCCTTTGGTCCTGAATAAATATCTGCATTTGATTCTTACAGTTTCTCTCATTCACACAATGGAGCAGCTACAGGGTTTTAAGGCTCTTGTTCAGGGCCCCAGGACTGGGATTTTCAATCTCAGCCTTTGGATCAAAGGTCCAAAGCCTTAACCACTAAGGTACCACCTGAAGCTATTGTCTACATCCATCAATGTGAATAGTGGATGTGAATAACGGTTTTATGGTGTTTGAGAGACACGTGCATTTTCCTTTTGTTACTACACAACAAACATAGATTTCCTTTGACCAAATAAATAAAAATCCAGATTTCTTTTGTACTCAGTGAAAATCCTCCCTCGGAATGAAGAAACACTCTCAGCATCCGGACATTTCGTTTCTCCAAACGTTCAGCCGATACAGATGGAGTTGTTCGTGTTGATCCCGGAGCAGTTCAATAGGATTGTGGTGCGGTGCCTGGGCAGGACATCCCATGATAGATTACACTCCAGATAACTGTTAGAATTGCATCATCTCATCAGTATGGTGTATGGTGAAGTCCAATGAACTGTGAGCCAGATGAAACTGCACGGCGTTGAAGAATAAAATGGGAGTTTAATTTCCCAGAACCTTCCCTTCTCCAATACAACCCCAAACCACTGTCTGAGCACATGCGTTCTCCACCATAACTCCATCATTATTTACTACTTTTCAGTCATACACCCTCATATTACTGTGTTTGTGTTGTAAAGAAACAATAGGAAACATGAACATGTCTCTGAGAAACCATGAAAAACTCGGGCTTTGAACACTTTTCTCATAAACTGATAAACTGTAGCTACACAGTGAGAAGTGAACATTCAGTTTAGCATGAAGATGTAAGTATTGTAGCAGAAGTGCCATGCCAAGTAATGTTTATATGATCGCTGCAGTTTTTTAAATGACCTCTTTAGTCCTTCATTTTAAATACAATTTTATATATTATATATATATTTATATATATATATATATATATATATATATATATATATATATATATATATATATATATATATATATATAATATATAATATAAATAGATTTCCCCATCTCCTCCGTTGAGGCCTTTGTTCTCGGTTAGCTTAGCATAGTCTCCCTTCATTGACAGGATTTATATCGTTCTTTTCGCTTTAACCATCCAAAACATTTCTAGTACAATTCTACATACCGAATGCTCTTGTTTTATATTAAAATAACAAATATATATCTTTAAAAATTACCTCACAAGTGAACAGGCGCGAAAAAATACAATAATAATTCGCGGTCAGATATCGCGAGAACTCATGGGCCGTGTCCGGGAGAAAACGAGATTGTGTGAAACTTCGTGTGCAGCAGTACGGTTAATATCAGCTTATAAGCGTTTATAATGTATTAATATTTACATAGTGTATGTCGGTTTTTATCTACGGTAATGGAGTTATGGAGCGGTGTAGAAGTGTGGGAATGGGGTTTATTCCCGGGTGTAGGCCCAAGTGTGGACTGTGACCGTTAAATGGCGGCATTTCGAGAGGAAATTCGCGGTTAATGAACCCTCTGTTCAACACTCAAATACATTTATATGTACAATTATAATTACAATTATATAGAATGAGGACGGAGGGGTTTCGCCTGTGTCCCAGCCGCTCAGAGATGCTAACGCTGATGCGGGGTTTACTCACCGTCCCTGGCCGTTCCCATAAGCTGGTCCAGCAGCGCTCTCATCTGCGCCTGGGCCGACATCTTCCTGCCTGGGCGTCTCCTTCACTACATAAAGAATAGAAGCTATACCTGCGGTCGGATAATTGACCTAAAGACAATAAATAAATATATATAATTACTGTACACCTCTGTGTTCTTCTATCGAAGGGGGAATAATACAAATAAAAATGGCCGATTCCACAACACCGCCGTCTCTTCCTCCAGCGAGGGGCGTGACGTCACTACTCCCACTACGGGCCAATGACAGCGCGCCACGTCAACTTCAAATACAGGATCGCCCGTGAGATAGGTCACGTGATTGTGCCGCCCAATCAATGCGTGAGGTTTTCAGATCTCCTCTTAACCGTGTATCTACACTGGAACTGAATCAGAATCAGAATACTCGATCCCTTACAATTGCAGTTTTTTATTCTGCAGTAAACTAAGTAATAAACAAAATAAGATTACACATTAATTTATTAATGGTTACTATATATATATATATATATATATCAGTATATATATATATATATATATATATATATACTATACTGTGTGTGTGTGTGTGTGTGTGTGTGTGTGTGTGTGAATAGACATTTTAGTGACTGCTTGGCCATCTGTAAAGTATTGTAAAGTATGTTCATTTACTGTATATGTACTCAATAATTGGTACAGACTCTTTTTAGTCAGGCATAGAGGTGATCAGTCTTTGGCACTGCTTAGGTGGTGCTGTATGGAACACCAGGTTTCTCTGACAATGGCCTTCATCTCATCTCCATTTTTAGTCTTTTGTTTCTCATTTTCCTCTTGACAATACTCCATAGATTCTTAATGGGGTTTAGATCTTCTCCAGACTGAAGGACCTTGGTTTACAAATGAAATACAAAACTTGCTCTCATCTGAAAAGAGGATGTGGGATTATTATATTGATTATTCATGTTTTAACATAGTTTTATAGCTTTACAGTTAAGTTCAAATAAACCTGTGTATGCCTATGTGCTTGTGTGAGTGGAAAAGTACTGAGAGAAGAAGATGTGTACGTGTGTGGGGTAGATAGAGTGCAAGCAGCTGCGAGTTTCCACTGATAACCCCAGCCCAAGTGAAAGAAATGTTAGACAAAGACAAAGTGATCAAGCTTGCATTTATAATGATGATTACTAAGAACAGCTAATGTGACGAGTGCGATAAACAGTTGAAATATGCTTTTAACAAAAATATGAATGTTAAAAGTAACACACAAATAGGTTACATGAAAAGTTCACTAGAAAAGCTGAACAAGATGAAAGAACTAGGGTGTGTCTGTTTTTGTACACTGCATCTGTTACAGGAAAAAAGGGAGTTGGAATGGAGTCAGAAAAGATGGAGCTCAACCAATGAAGAGGGAAGAACAAGCTGAAGAAAGATCACGTCACATAAACCTATAAAAGGACATGGTTGACTAGTTGTTTTTTAGTCGTCACCTGTATACCCAGGAGAGATGAACCAGCATGCTGTAATCTTTTCATACCTGATCAATAAATACTTAATCTTTGCATCCATTCTCGACTCAAATTTTGAATACGCAATGGACACCTTTGAAGTCCAACAAGGACTTTGGACAATAAGACAATAAGCCCCCCCCCCCACTCAGCTTTTCATGTTAACATGTTTGGATACAGCACTCTGTGGACAGCGAGCTTTTTTGGCAATGAATGTTTGTGGCTCATCCTCCTTGTGAAGGGGTCAATGATTGTTTTGGGGACAACTATGATATAAGCAGTCTCCCCCAGCAGACTAGTGAACCAAACTGAGATCATTTTGAAGGCTTTGACGTCTTTTGATTTGATTAGCTGATTGGCATGTCACCACATTAAAATTTTTATTCATTTTTACATTTCTGGCAGACGTCTTTCCAGAGCGACTTACAATGAGCAATTGTTAAGGGCCTTGCTCAAGGGCCCACTAGTGGCAGTTGGTGATGGTGGTGGGGTTTGAACCCGTGCATCTTCTGGTCCAGAGTCACCACATTAAAATAACACCAACACCAACAAAATTGCTACCACAATCCCACAATGTTCAGAGTGAATTGGTTGTTTTTTTAAATGTGACCCAAAATCATCACAATTAAAAGAAGCAAAGACTTAAACTACTTCAGTCTGTGTGCATTGAATGTATTTAACACACGAGTTTAACAGTTTCAACTGAATTACTGAAATAAATGAACTTTTCCATAAAAGTCTTATTTATTGAGATGCACCTTTGTATATACCGCTGAATTCATTATTGGCACAAAAATTTTGCGACACAAATTTTTGTGACACTTTTTTGTGACGCTTCCTGAAGTGTCACCGCGCCATCTAGTTTGTCACAAAATGGAGGGTACATCCACTAGATGGCGCTGTGACACTTCAGGAATCTGAGCGTTATTGCAAAATGTTTTTGTTGTTTAAGTTAAATGTGAGCGTTTGTACAATGAAATTCTCAAGTGAGGCTCCAAGCAAACTAAATCAGTGTAAAAATGTTGTTACTAAAGCTGAAGAACAGAATACAAACATTATACAGAATTAACAAATACATGAACACCATTACATATAGGAAAAGAAAAGGGTTATAACGTTTTTAATGCATTTTGTTCATAGACAACTGGATCAATAAAAGGATTTGCTCAAATTTACATTTACATTTACAAGACGCTTTTATCCAGAGCGACATACAAAAAACTGCTATGAGTTTATAAATAAATTAACACTGGTTTGAATGGTTACAAACTTAAGACACAAACAACCCTAAACCCTGTTGAGTTTTTTGTTTTCTTCTGTTTCAATATATAAACCAAGGCAGTGCAGTAAAGAAGAAGTGGTAGTTCGAGTGTTTGTAGTAGTTTGTAGTAGAAGGGAAGGTAGTTTATGTGATCAGCCTTCCCTCGTTGCTTGAAGATAGCCAATGGCACTTCTGTTTGGATGTCTGGGGAAGTTCATTCCACCAAAGAAAGAGAAGCAGTTTGGTTTTCTTCTGGTTGAGTTTAAGTTGATGAGCGTTCCTCCATGAAGCTATGTTTGACAGGCAAGCAGAGATTCTAACAGAAGGCAGGAAGGAGATGAGTCGAGTGTCATTTGCATAACAGTGTTAGTCAAATCCATGTGAGGAGATGACTTCACCAAGAGAGTGAGCATAGAGTGAGAAAAGTACCGAGTACTGAGCCTTGTGGGACACCAGTGGAGAGTCTGCATGGGGCAGATGTAGATTCCCTCTATGTTACCTGGTATGAATGACCTTCCAACTATGAAGAAAATGATTTCCATATGTAACAAGACTCATGAGGGTAGTCAACAGGGTCTTATGGAAAGTGTTTCATGGTAGGACAGGAAGAGTGATTGTAAACGAAACCAAGTGGTGATCAGAAGTGTGGAGTGGGCTTGAAGTCATGTCTGTAGCCACAGCGCCCCTTCTTCTTTCAAATTCTTTCATAAACGTAGAAGGTTGAGGATGTGCTTCTGCAATCATCACCCCCTCAGTGAGAGCATTCTTCTCCGTCCATGCTGACCTAGAGTCATGTGATTGAAATCATGTGACTGATTCACTTCCTCCTGAATTTGAGGTTTTATAATACAGTTGTGAGTCTTTGGAAAGAAATCATGAAACCTGGTGGAGATGGAACACGTCATACTTTCTGTATAAAAAAAAAATACAGCTCAGAAAAACAAACATACTATTCTGCATTTGTTCTGTTGTTCTACAAAACTGATATGCGGGTTTTGAAGTTATAAAACAGTAAACGTAATAAATATAAAACAGGGGGGAAAACACACCCGAGAGTACATGAAAATATACAATATCATATACAATTACTTTTATATTATATTCATTTATAGCGTGTACTCCCGGTGTTAAGTCAAAATACAAAACGCGCTTTTTTTTGTCCTGTTTAAGCCACCATACTTCACTGTCTCTCAGTAGGTCTCCAGAAGAACATCGACAACCGACTCTGTCAAATCCCAGGTAGTTTTTTAAATAGTATTTCCCTCATATACTGTTGGTAATTGTTTAATACAGATGATACCGTTTCATTCTAGTCATTTTAGAAGCGATTGGTGTTGCAGATTATCTTAATTCAGCAAACGGCTCTCTGGAAAATCGAGTCGACTCCAAGGGTTTGTTCAAAAGAGTTTGTTCAAAGAGTTGAC
>JACRUU010000002.1:4671114-4751114 GCA_030449085.1 Kryptopterus vitreolus | reverse complement strand
GCATGTACTACTGGTCTGGGTGATTAGTGTGTGTGTGTGTGTGTGTGTGTGTGTGTGTGAGAGATGTTACAAGGGGAAATTGAACATTTCTCAGTTTTGCACTCTTTAATCATCAGGTCCAGATCTATTTTGTACACACACGCACACTGTATGCTCCGTCTTTTATACTGTACATATATAGATGCTACACTGGTCCTTAAACACTTCCTCTGCTGTAAATCTTTATGCACTGGGTCTTGTCCCAATTCACCACAGCAGATTTATTCTGAAGCCATGCCGCCTCCCCTGTAGCCTGAGATTTGTCTCCCCCTGTGGTTATGGGTGGTATTTTACCCTCTGAGCGCCCCCTAACCTGTAATCACCATGCAGCGATGAGGACGCTCGCGTCGCGTTCTTTCCTTTACACGGTGCCTTTTATAAACCTTGTGCTGATGAGACACGACCCTCAGCTGGCAGCGTAAACAGGACAATCGCAAAAGCACTTTAATACAGGCGTGAGCGTCTACGATACACAATCAGAGTGACGACACGTCCTTGGCTGTCCTCAAAGGATTTCATGCAGTGATGATGCACGAGGTCAAACGCTTCCTTCCAGCTTTACACCAAATACAGCATGGTGTGTGTGTGTGTGTGTGTGTGAGGGTGATTATTATAGCTGTAGAATGTACACCTTGTGCCTTATAGATCCCTCATTCCCTGTTACAATTCTATAAAAAAAAAGAAAGTGAAATTATCAATCAACCGTGTGAAATAAAGAAAACGACACAAAACTGTGATGTGAAATCAAAAAAGAGAATTATTTAATTAATAAATGTGTGCATGTAGGATTGAGAATTCAATCCTACATGTGTGTTAATGGAGTGTTAATGTGTGTGTTAATGTGTGTTAATGTGTTAAATGTGTGTTAATGGAGGAGCTATGCTGTGTGTGTGTGTGTGAGAGAGAGAGAGGGAGGAGAATATTCTGAAAATGCTAAAAAAATAATAATAATAATAATAAAGAGTGTTAATGTGTGATAAAGATGGATATCCTGTGTTAATGGACACCACTTTGAGCACCTCCTGTAATTGTAGAGGTAAAAGGTAACTTTTCTTTTTAATCTCATGATGTCTCAATATATATATAGTATTTAAATTGTATATATTGTTTCTAATTTGATATATTTATTTAAAATATTTCTATATATATGTATACATTTTCTGGCTGATTATATTGTTTATATTGTTATATTGCGCCATTGTTTTCTTAGCTATATGTATTCTACATATATTCATACCCAACTTGTTCAGTACAGGGCTTAATGCAATCCTTTTCCATCTGGAACAGAGTTACAATATGCGTTCCCTCAGGAACATATTAAGTGGTGTACTAAAGTTTGTTAACTAGGGCTGTTAATAGATTAAAATATTTAATCATGATTAATCGCATGATTACCCCAAGTTAACTCATGATTAATCTCAGGTTTTCATTTCACTCAAAACCTCCCTCTTTGATAAAAATTATTGACTAATGTTTTTTTTCACTCTGGAAATTATTGTTTTAATATTCATTTCTTGTTAATTTTAATGTTACTTTTTTAGTGGTTGTTTTAATTGCTAAATACGGTACCTGGCTCCTTTAAGAATCATGTTCCGGGTTTTGTTTGCTTTCCATATAAACTGCTGATACGTTTAGGTTCCATACAGTAATATAGTGAGGAGCTCATAGGTGTAAATGAGAGAAATTTAGGAAGTGTGAGTGGATGCATGTTGCTGTTTATTGTTAATAAAACACATCTATCCTATATTCTATCCTAACATTACAAGTGATAAGTGGGGCGGAGGAAAGGATCAATGCTGAAATGTTTTAAGTTTTAATGTTTTACTCGATGTGATTTTTCCAGAGATTCATTCAGCTATAAGCTTGTTGGTAAAGTCAGGTAGGTGAGGATGTTCCTGTGATGTAGTGTTCACATTCAGTGTTGGAGATCTTCAGCAGAAGATCTTCATGGAGAGCTGCTTTTCAGCACAGGAGCATTGTGATGCTGGAACAAGGTTCTTCAAAATTCAAATTCGGGATCTACAGACATCCTTCAACTTTGAGGGAACAGTTTGCTGAAGAGCCACGTGTGGCTGCATGAATACTTTTGGTTGTTTTCAGTTTTCAGGTGTGCCAACTGTTTTTTCTGCCGAATTATGGGTGATAGTCACATATTTACTACAGTTATAAACAGGATGTGAATACATCACAGTTTACATATTTATGGGAGGGGGGGGGATTTTAACAGCTGTGAATTTTGTTGCTGAGGTAATTACGGAGGTTAGTACGCTATGCTAACTCGTGCTAGGTCCTGGACCCTACACATATCAGCAAAATATGCATGTGCAGAGTGAAGCGATGATTATGAAGGGGGCGTGGCAGAGGAGGCGTGGTGTCAGCATGTGACATCACAGGCAGCAGCATACATTATATATGAGTCGGCTCACAACGGGAAGTCGCCCATTCACACCATGAACATGCAGAAGATAAAAATCCTTCGAGCGATATTTCGAAACACAGAACAGAGGGATGAAACACACAACCCTCGAGTGAAGGAGCTGCAGGAACAGCTTAATCAAGAAGCCAATGAAATGGATGACTTCCTACAAATGATCACGGAAATAATAAAGAAGGGGAAAAGAGAGAGAATCGCTCTAGTGAAGGAGTTGGAAGACACGGATGCCAACGTGGCTTCAGAGAGAAAGCACTCGAAGGGCCACCACCGAATGGGAGAATTCTTTTCACTCCAGACAAATAAAAAGAAGCACAAGGCTTCCGTGAAACTCCAGGATGACACAGAGGAAATTCCAGAGCTGGAGAAAAGAAGCTCCATGAAATCCCCAGACCAACTGGAAGAAATAATCAGAGATCTGAAGGCCAGTTTAACTTCTGAGAGAAAGATACGAGAGCAGGAAAAAGAGAAGTTCAAGCTGGACATGGAGAAGAAGAATGCTACAGAGCTCCAGAACATCACTGAGCTCCAGTGTGTCATGCAACTCTATGAGGACCAGGAGAAGGCTGTAGAGCAGGAAAGAGCAAGCTGTACAAGGGAACGAGAGCAACTAGAAGAACGCATCGCTCAGCTGGAGGCCACTTTGAAATTTGAGAGAAATAAATGGGAGCAGGAAAGAGAGATGCTCAGGCTGGACACAGAGGAGATGAACACCACGGGGATCCAGAAAATCACTGAGCTCCAGTGTATCCAGAAACAACATGAGAAACAGGAGAAGGCTATAGAGCAGGAAAGAGTGAGATGGGCAAGAAAACGAGAGCAATTAGAGGAACGTGTTGCTCAGCTGGAGGCCACTTTGAATTTTGAGAGAAATAAATGGGAGCAGGAAAGAGATATGCTCAAGCTGGACATGGAGAAAAGGAACTCTTCAATGCTCCAGACCATCGCTGAGCTCCAGGCTTCGTTGAAACTCTCTGAGAAACGAAAGAAGACGCTAGAGGAGGAGAGAACGAGGTCTATGAGAGAACGAGAGCGACTTTCTGAACGTGTCACTCAGCTGGAGGCACTGCACATGCAGGACTTAGAAGAAAAGGAGGCCTCAAAGCGTCAGACCATTACCGAACTTCAGGCTTCCCTGGAAGTTCTCGACAAACTGGAGAAGATAACAGGACAGAGGGCATAAATCATAAAACATTCCGGTGGAGAAATAAAGTGAAGGGGGAAGAAAAAACATCTCCAAAATCGATAAAGTTGAAGGATGACATAAGGATAGTATTCGAGGCTCGTAACACCAACCTACAAGAAGAAAAGGTAGAACGAGAGAAAAAAAAAGACTTTGTGAAAGCAAAATCAGAAAAGACTGAAGAGCCAGGAGAGGAACAAGGTGAAGATCAGCATGCTGGAGTTAATGAAGTACGAGCTGAAAGCGTATCGGACAGAGGAATCGCTCGATCGAAGCTCTGCAGAGGATTGAAGGTAAGCTGAAGTACACCAAGAAAGAAGGCTGAGAATTTAAAAAGGTGCAGTAAAATGTGGAGGAATAAGAGAGAAGAAAGAAGAAAAAGATCTAATATCTCATGTAATCTACTGGCAAGATTTGATCGGTGTGAGATTTGGAGCAGCAGAAGTGTAGCTGTATATGCAAATCATTGTTTTGATGCACAAACATCAAAGACAACGTTAACTTTCAGAATATTCAAACACACGAGACGCTCTTCTCAGACCTTTCCTCATGTTCACAGAAGTTCTCTGGAAGCATTAGAAAAACACTTTCACAAACATACACACATGCAAACATACAAATACAGAAGAAATAAAAAAATAAATAAAGAATGAAAAAAGTGAAAGATGCCGGTCACGTTTAGTTCTACAAATTGGTGGACATTTCCACAAGATGGTGCTGGGGTCGTATTGGAGTGATGTCACATGACACTGCATGGTGATGTCACAGGTTTCTGTTCATCTGCTATAAATTCATTCATTCACTCTTTCAGACACCCAGAGGTTGGAGGCGATGGTGGAAGGAGATGACCAGAGATGGAGAATGAATAGTGTCTGATGAAGGCAGGATGGTTCTTGTGCTCAATGACTTGAGAAGAACAAAAATTCCAAGCTCCAGAATCAACATAGCAAGAAGAACAAAAATCTCAGGATACAGAGCAGATCACGAATATACGGAAGTTCATGGATGGCATGTTGAGAGTGTTTCAGGCCGATCACTTTCATCTTTCGTCAAGCAAAGTCAGTGAAACAAGTTTTTCAAGTTTTATTTGTGACATATATCGTTGTACAGAGATTTATCACTAGCAGTAAAATGTATGGCAGGTCAACTCTAACAGATAGTCATCGGAAGAAGAGGTAGAGAGAAAGAGAAAGAGAGGGTGGGGGGGGGTGCGGGTGCAAATAACATTTGGATGTGTAGAATAGAGTATATGACTAGTGAATAATTTAGTATTAAGGATTAGCATCATTAAGGTGCAGTGTGCTGTGATAATGTTTATAGTCTTTACTGAAGTTCTTGTTCCTGGGGGTAGAAACTTCTCTCAGTCTTGGCCATCAGGTTACGGAAGCATTTCTCAGATGGTATCTGTGTGAAGAAACATTATCCGGGGCGGTTGGGGTTTTTAATGATTTTTGTGGCTCTGTTTAAAGGTGTTAGATGTTCTGGTGAAGGGAGGATGGACTGTCCATGAACAACCAGGAGAGGAACCACCAGATTATAATCCAAAATTGAATGGAGGACCAGCTAGTGAGGAGAGACTGAGTATCAAACATTTACAGACTCTGCTGAAGTGTGACCTTGAGAAGATGTTTAAAAGATGGAAGGCAAGATGAAGACAATGAGTATAGAAGATGAATTACTTCATAAGATCTACAAACAAAAAGGAAGTTCTGGATGGTACTGCAGCAGGAGACAGAAAAGGGTGAAGTGGATGAACGCGCTTCACCTCAGAAAAAAAGATGGTGAGGAAGATATAGAAGGTTATAATTGTATGAATAATAATAGTTTATAAATATGAAATGTGATGTGATCTTTCTGGCTTTTTGAATCTAAACATTTGGTCAGTCTTACTCTAAAAGTGACCCTGGTAGAAGATGATAATCTAGGGCTAGCTGTGCAGCGTTACACTATTATAATGCTCCTCACTTCACCTCCGGACGTAACTCTGTGAAGTTCCTGGCAAACGTCAAATTTCCAGAACAGTTTTAGACTCAAGATGAATTTAGTAGACTCATCAAATCTGTAAACACAAACCTTCACCACACATGGAGATCCACAGCACAATCACTAGAGTTTAAAATACAGTATCACATTAGCCCTGCTTTTTATCCTTGGCAGGTAGAAGAATTATAATCATCAGTTTATACAGAGAAAGATACCAAAAGTACCAGGATAGAAACATCAGTATTCTGTGTTCTTTTGCCACGTTCTGTGTCTGATTCTGGACAGTTTATGTTCTGAACCAAGTTCCTGTTTCCTAGACACAGAAATTAATGTTTAATTTTTACATTTACATTTTTTATCTAGCAATAGACTGCAATCTAGTGGCAGGATGGCGTCACTTTGTGGGTAACATGCATTGTGGGAGATATACTCTGTTGTCAATGCACGCTTTAAAGCAGAACAGACTTATTTTAAGACAATCATAGAACTTTTCAGCTCTTGTGGGCCATGTAAAATGCAGTGGGGGGCCACATTCGCCCACTGGCCTTGAGTTTGACACACATGATATAAGGTATTTGTGTTATGAAATGTATAAATATATCTATTTATTTTCATCACCAGAGTTTATATTTTAACCTATAAATATAGGTCAGAATCCCCCGAACTCAGGCATGCACTTCCGTGTCGCTTCCGGTTTTCTCTGCCGCTTTTTCCACATGCCACTGTATTTAAGGACATCAGAGATAATGACTTAGGACCAGATTATCTTACCAGATTTTATGTCAGTGTGAACTCTTTCCATCTCTATCTGTTTGCTGTACCTGCTCTCTGTCTCTATTGGTTGTTGGATTACTTGGTTTGTACTTTGGCTTGTCTTTTGGATCTTGAGTTTGGTTTACCTGAATTGCCCTATTATGCGACCCTGGACTGTGTTTTTGCCTTCACCCCTCATTGCTCTGTCTACTGCCTTGCTCTAACTAAAGAACTGTTTGCACTTATCGGTTGCATCCTGCCAGAGTTCCACTAGGGGCGGCATTCAGCTCTAGAGTTCTAGCTGATAGTGCAGCTGAGCTCCAGGTTCCAGCCCAGGGTGCCGCTGAGCTCCAGGTTCCAGCCCCCAGGGCACCACTATGCTCCAGGTTCCAGCCGAGGGTTCCACCGAGCTCCAGGTTCCAGCCCCCAGGGAACCACTAAGATCAACGCTCCAGCCCAACCAGGGTACCGCTGAGCCTCTGATCGCCGCAAAGGGCTACGCTGAGCTCCAGATTCCAGTTGAGGGTGTTGCTGGAGGTGTAGCCAAGCTCTGGCCTCTGCCCCGAGGAGGCTCACCCTCCGGTTCATCTGGACTTTCATAATCTCCAACGCATTCTAACCAGTGGCGGTTTCCCCCCAACCTTACTACTGCCCTGACTCTTTTGTGACTCCCCAGTACTAGCTGGAAACGGGGTCAGAATGATGTCACAGAATACAGCTTAGCGATGTCACAGAACTCTGCTCCTCCACTATAAAGTCACTCATGCTCACTCACTCACTCATTCTCATTCTCAATATGAGATGGTGAATCAGATGGTGCTGCCTGATGCAAACAGCATGTTGCAGGTGCTCAACAAAGTGAGGAACAACCTGGAGGAGGAAAAAAAGAAATCTGAGCTCCATATGACACATGGCACAGAGAAAGATGCTGGGGAAGGAAACCTGAGCAAAAATCTGAGGAAGATTAAAGATAGCATGTTGATAGCGTTTGAGGCAGATAAAGCTAGCCTGGTCCACTATATTGAGGAACAGGAGAGGAACATGCGACATCAGATAGATCGAATCACTTTCAGGCAGAGTGAGTGCATGGAGGAAGAAGCATGGAGAAAAGAGAAGATCGCAGATCTGAAAAATGAAAAGGCTAAATTAATAAGCGAATTCCAGGCTGATAGTGAAAACTTGGTGTGCCAGATTGTGGAAGAGAGAAGGAAGGTGGAGAAGCAGGGAGAAGAATGTAAGTGTGCTGAGAGAGAGCAGCAGATCTTAGAAGATAAATGCAGAGAACAGTGTGAAGAACTGCTGCTGATGATTGTTGAAAAGGAAAAAAAGCTGGATGAGATAAGTGAAGAAGTGGAAGCCCTAAAAGGAACCATGAAATATCTTGTTAAAAAAGCAGAGGACATGGATCCTAACATGAAGGAGAGCCTCACGGAAATCAAAAAGAGTCTGAAGAACTTTGGTCCAAGGTGGTTCCAGAAGCTATGGAAGAAGAATAACATTCAGAAAATCCAGGTGTTACAGAAAGAGAAATACAGACTTAAAGAAGAGTATTTCGAAAGCATTATCAGAGAAGCCTGGTCTTTAAAGGTGATTGATGTTCTGATACGGGAAACACATATAATGAAAAAGCAGCTAGATACCGGATTGTCCCTAATCGTATTTAACAGCCAGGAGGAGAACATGAAGGAGAGAAGCATGATGAAGATAGTGGAGCACCATATGAAAACGAGTGAGATAACAGGCTGGCAGACCGAAGAAGTGATTGACATTTTGCTGGATGAAAAGGCAGACATGATGTTCAACTTTAAGAAAGAAATGAAGAGGATGGAATACAAGATGAAGAAACTGAAGAAGAAGACTGAAAACTCCAAAAGGAGTCTCTGGAAGGTTCTGGAGGAAAGGCAATGAGGAAGAAAGTAGAGAGGGAAAAGGAGACGGTGGAGAAAGGAGGAGGAAATCAGAACTATATTAATAATAATCATAGCTCTATATAAATTATTAAATGTAATCTTCTGGCGTAACTTTGTGTGTGTGTGTGTGTGTGTGTGTGTGTGTGTGTGTGTGTTAGTTAGCAGAGTGAACCGACCTTGAGTTAGACTCGTTATCTCTTAACCTTGCACTTTGACCAGGTTCATTTGTTGTGACATGATATAATAATATTTAATAATAATAACGTTACTATACAAATTAGCTCTAAAAATAATAATAAAAATTATGAGTAGAGGGGACATGGTGGTTTAGTGTTTATCACGTTCGCCTCACACCGCCAGGGTCCGGGTTCGATTCCCGTCTCGGCCATGTGTGTGTGGAGTTTGTGCATGTTCTCCCCGTGTCTCAGGGGTTTTTCTCCAGGTTCTCCGGTTTCCTCCCCCGGTCCAAAAACATGCACGGTAGGTTGATTGGCACCTTGGAAAATTGTCCCTAGTGTATAAATGTGTGTGTGTGTGTGTGTGTGTGTGTGTGTGTGTATGTGTGATGGGTTGGCATTCCATCCAGGGTGTATCCTGCATTAACACCCATAGACGCCTGAGATAGACACAGACTCCCCGTGACCCGAGGGAAGATCGGATAAAGTGGTAGAAGATGAATGAATGAATGAATAATGAGCAGTTTTTTGCACCCATAAATAAAAAAACCAGTTGCTTAGTGAAATGTAGTTGGATAAACACTATAAACAGAAGGATCCATGATGAGCAAGTATTATTTTTCCCGCCTGTTTATTTCTGAGGTACATTTTTTTAGATCATTATGATTAATTTGCATTCGGACTGTAGAAATATACAAGACATAATTTGGGTGGTAAAAGTGAAAAAATCCTGTCAGGAGTTTGTCTATCTAGTCAGAAGAGACTATGCTACGCTAACGGAGATTGTAACATAAATAATATTCATAAAAATTTAATGTAGAAATATTAATGATTACAATAAAATGACTTAATGAATTTTATGGTAAAATGGATATTTGTTGTCTGTTTAATAATGTATCATATCTCTGAGGGAGAAAACTATTATTTATAGTTACATTTTAATAAATAATAATTGATAAATAAAGAGAATAAATTAAGGTTTTAGACAATGAACACCATTTAATACAAACTATATGTAGACTAATCCCCTATCACAGTGTCAACTACCAGTTACAGGGGTGCGCCACTGACAACAAATGATAACTTGATATTTTAATAGACATTATCAATAATGATAATTAAACCATATTATTTTTTACAATAAGTTTAAGTTGATTTTTTTTACATTTAATGTAATTTTACCTTTATAATGGCAATTTTAGTGAGCTGAAATAGGTTCAGACTGGAATTATGACTATACTTCATATCTAATCCTCATTAAATGTATTAAATTATGGTTATTATAAATAGTGGTGACACCCCCCCCCCTCAAGACAAGGCTGATTTATATATCTATACCCAGGAGGGCTAGCTTCATTTAATGCTATATATTTGTTCCGTCAAATCCATGTTTAGATCAAACACATTACATTAAAACCGTGATCTGTAATAATCTTGTTTATAATCAGTGCTTTTATAAGTGTTAATATTCCAGAAACCAATCTTTAGATCAGAGGTGCTGGCTGTGTAATCACAAAGAGTGTCGCTATTAATGCAGAAGCTCAGGTTTTAGAAAAGTGGGAGGCCCCGAACTTCTGGATGTGTACCGGCTTCCTTCAAGCAAGCAAGGGTCACTCCCATCTTAAAGAAACCTGCTCTGGACCCATCAGATATCAACAACTACAGACCGGTATCTCTTTTCTTTTTCCTCTCTAAAACTCTACAATGTACTGTCTTTAACCAACTGTCTGTCTCTCTCTCTCAGAACAACCTTCTAGATCCCAACCAATCTGGCTTCAAAGCAGGACATTCCACAGAGACTGCTCTCCTGGCAGTCAGGGAAAAGCTTCATGCTGCAGATCCGACAGATTGTCCTCCGTCCTCATCCTGCTCCATCTTTCAGCAGCTTTTGATACAGTGAACCACACGACCCTGTTATGTCCCCTCAGGAGTCTCGGTATCTCTGGAGCTGCATGGAATTGGTTTTCCTCATACCTGGAAGGTCGATCATTTCAGGTATCATGGAGAGGATCGACATCTGCTCCACTCAGCCTCACCACTGGTGTACCACAAGGCTCAGTACTTGGTCCTCTTCTTTTCTCACTCTATACTCTTTCTCTCGGTAAAGTCATCTCCTCTCATGGATTTGACTATCACTGCTATGCTGATGACACTCAACTCATCTTCTCCTTCCCTCCATCAGATAAAACAGCGTCTGCTAGAATCAGTCTGTCTATCTGACATCGCTTCGTGGATGAGCGTTCATCACCTCAAACTCAACCCGAAGAAAACGGAACTGCTGGTGATCCCATGTGATTCATCTCCTGGTCAGGATCTCAGCATAACTCTCCATAACTCCCTACTTTCTCCCTCCACCACTGCTCGTAATCTCGGGGTAACTATAGACAATCAATGATCTTTCTCTTCCCATATTTCTAACGTTACTCGCTCTCGTTACTCACCTTCTCTACAACATCAGAAGGATTCGAGTGTTTTTATCCACACAGGCTGCTCAGGTCCTGGATCAGTCTCTCATCATCTCCAGACTGGACTACTGTAACTCTCTGCTGGCAGCTTGTACCTCAGAACGCTATTTGTCCACTGCAAATGATTCAAAATGCAGCTGCGGGACTCGTGTTCAACCTGCCTAAATTCTCTCACACTACCCCACTACTGCGCTCGCTCCACCTACTCCACCCACACTACCCCACTACTGCACCCACTCCACCCACACTACCTCACTACTGCGCCCTCTCCACCCACTCCACCTACACTACCCCACTACTGCGCTCGCTCCACCCACTCCACCCACACTACCCCACTGCTGCGCTCGCTCCACTGGCTTCCTGTAGCTGCACGCATCAGATACAAAACACTGACGCTCGCCTACAAAGCCAAAAATGGATCTGCACCATCTTACCTCCGCAACCTCATCACCTCCCGTACTGCACCTCGCTGCCTGAGAGCGTCCAGCACTGCTCGTCTGGTTCCACCGTCTCTCAGGGTAAAAGGTAAGGCCAGCTCAAGGCTCTTCTCTGTTCTGGCACCGATGTGGTGAAACAAACTTCCACTGGATGTCCAAACAACGGAGACACTGTCTACATTCAAACGTCGATTGAAGACCTACATCTTCCAACAACACCTATCCTAACATTCCTTTTATTCTCTTTTATCTCACTGTCCAGAAACCTATTTTAAAAAAAAAAGAAAAAAAAGGCAACTGTCTATCCTTGTGTACCTCGTGTACTTGGCATTTACCTTTCTTGACTAAATCTTATCCTTAGACCTAAAGCACTTCCTGTACGTCGCCCTGGATAAGGGCATCTGCTAAATACCACAAATGTAAATGTAAATGAGTGGAAAATCAGTCAAATATTTAATTAAAATCTGCATTTCTTCTGTAATATTAAAAGCACTGTAAAATACAGGTATCTCAACCTTCTCACTAGCATTCACCTTGGGACATAAATTTTAAGTGTTTTCAAAACACTTCTTTATTTTTATTGACTTGTCCTTGTAAAGGGTTAGTGCACTCAAAAATGAAAATATTTGAAAGGAAAACTTCTGACATTACAAACACATCAGAAATTTCTTCATCATCAGAACACAAATGATGATATTTTAAATGACATGTAAAACAGTTCTGTCCCTTTCAAACGTCAAAACTACAACATTAATATAATTCATGTGCTAGAATCCCAATTTTATGAAGTCATGTAAATGCTTTTGTAAAGTTGCCAGAAATAAATGTGACCAAATATCTTTATATTTTACATTAATATTTGTGTTTAGGACTGAGCCATTATCAAATTTGGATTAAACCTCTGGAGTCACAAAGATGATTTTTGCTTTCTGAATAATTTGAAGCTTAAAAGTTTTGGTTGTTCAGGACACCACGGTCTATGATTTTTTATTATTTTTTATATGAAACACACAAACTTAACCTGTTAGTGGTATAAGGGGACAGTCGAACATTATAAGGTCTACATAACATCATTGTGTTCTACAACTGACATTTCCCAGATAGAAAAATTGAACTTTGTTTCCATTTTATCAGCATAATGCAGTGCCTCATCACCTGCCGTCTGCATCAAATCCCATACCGGGAAAAACAGTGATGAACTTTCACTAATGCATGGGGCAGCGGGTTCTCTTAATATTGAATTAAGATCTGTCCATTATCCCTTCAAAGATGGTGCTAGATGTATCTCTTTACTTTTGTCTTGGATCATGCGACAGTGAGGTATATATTTACATAATAAAAATCTGATAAACTCTCAACAGAAACCATAGAAATTTGTGTTTACAGAACTAGTATGAGGCCTTTGAATTGAATTTCCTCTCCTCCGGCCTTTTCCACATGAATTGCTCAGAGGTCAATCCTGTAGATAAACATGTTCTCACTTAGTCTTCATCACTTTAGTAATAATGGCCATCAATTCTACAAGAGAAAGAAGTGTTTTAGTGAGAGAACGCTAGCATGTGGTGTTTGACCTCCGTTTGACTCCCCGACGACTTCTTTCATATGAATATTACATCAACGCCAAACAGCATTAAAGATCATCATTCATCACAATTTGATTCCATTAAATATTTTAACCCTGTGATGTGATGTTTACTGCAACAGAAAATAAATCTAATAAATAATGCTAATGTAGTAAATAATGCTAATGATGTGTGTCACGGTTTTAGCTATTTTCTCCGCCCATGCCTTTTTTTCCCCCTGCCTTGCGCTTGATTCCATTCTCCTCCTTTTCCTCTTTTATTGCCTGCACCTGCTTCTCATTTAAACGCAGCTATTTAAACCCCCTTCTATCCTTACTCTCTGCTTGGTCTTTGTTCATCCTGAGCCACGTATCGCGGTCTGTTTTTTCCCCGGACTTTCTCAAGATTCCCGAGTGCTCCGCGCTGATTTTCTTTCTTCTACGGTGTTTCTTCGCCGACATCCCGAGCCCGGCGCTTCCGAGTTTTTCCTGTGCTTCCGACTCCGGATTCCTGAGTGTAAGGTCTCTTCCATTTCCTTTCAGCTCTCTCTTTTTTCCCCATTCTCTTTTGCTCTCTCTTCTTTCCTCCCTGTTATTTTACCGGCTTAGTCGCTTGGCGTATAGCCCTCCAGATGCCTGAACCTGTTCCAGCTCCGCCTCTTGTGGTCCCCGAGCCCATGGTGCCGTCTAGGGAACCCCACCTCCCATCTTTTCCACGCTTCTCAGGCGATCCCAGCTCCTGCCGTGGGTTTCTCACCCAATGCTCACTCATCTTTGAGCTGCAGCCTTCTGAATTCCCCACTGATCGAGCAAGGATTGCATACATAATCACCCTCCTCTCTGGCAAGCCCTAGATTGGGCCACCGTGGTTTGGGAGGCTCACAGCCCCTTTTACTCAAGCAATTCTGCCTTTTTGGAGGAGTTCCGACGGGTTTTTAACCACCCCATAGGCGGTCCTGAGTCTGCCAAAGCTCTGTTCACCCTCCGTCAAGGTCCTCGTAGTGTCCCCGAGTATGCCATCCAGTTTTGGACCCTCGCTGCCGGGAGCGGGTGGAATGACTCGGCTCTCAAGTTGTGCTTCCTCATTGGCCTGTCGAGCACCATCCAGGATGAATTGGCTCCTCGGGATCCACCTGAGTCGCTCGAGTCCCTTATCAAGATGGCCACTCGACTTAACATTCGCATTCGTGAAAGGAGGGGGGCTTGACTGCAAACAGGGATGACGGCGCCCACATCTTGCAGAGAGTTTTCCCAACCTGCTCCGGAGCCCATGCAGTTGGGTGGTATTCGTCTCTCCCCCCAAAAACATGATCGCCGTATGAGGGATCGGTGTTGCCTCTACTGTGGGAGGCCAGGTAATTTCCGCTCTTCCTGCCCTGGGGCGTATACTGTCCTCCACTCCACCGGGCCCGGGTTTATTTCTCTCGGTGGATGTTATGTGGGGTGGTAGGTGCCACACCATGCGGGCCCTAGTCGACTCTGGAGCTGCTGGCAATTTTCTTGACACTTCTGTGGCTAGACGTCTACAGATCCCCCCGGAACCTCTGGCAGTGCCTCAGAGAATAATGGCCTTGGATGGCCGACCTCTTGACCTGGGCAAGGTCACCCATCAAACCCCACCTCTGAAGCTCTCAATCTCCCAGCATGAGGAGAGGCTCCCCTTGCACCTGGTTGACTCACCTCAGTTTCCACTCATTCTTGGACACCCCTGGCTAGCTCTGCACAATCCAGCTATAGATTGGACCAAAGGAGTAGTTTCCGATTGGGGTCCTTCCTGCCGAACCACCTGCCTAGCTCCAAGAGCTGACAGGATCACTCCTGTGATTCCAGAGCCTGTTGACCTGTCTCGTGTTCCCTTGCCCTACCATTACTTCAGAGACGTTTTTAGCAAGCGGTTTGCCAACACCCTTCCTCCACATCGTGCTTACGATTGCTCCATTGATCTGATTCCTGGAACATGCCCCACCCAAGGCAGAATCTACTCCTTCTCGAGGCCTGAAAGAGCGGCTATGGTTTTTTCTTCTGTAGCCAAAAAGGATGGCAGAAGTCTCTTCCTGAGCACATTTCCCATGTGAAGGAGGTTCTGGCCCGCCTACTAGAGAACCACCTCTACCTGAAACCTGAGAAATGCGAGTTCCACCAATCCTGCATTCAGTTCCTTGGCTTCACTAACTTGGCTTCACTAACACCTGGGAGCATCCAGATGGATCCAAGCAAGGTCCTACCACAGTGAAACAGGTCCAACGGTTCCTGGGGTTTGCAAATTTTTACAGGAAATTTATCCACAACTACAGCTCTGTGGCAGCGCCCCTAACCTCCCTAACTAAGGGAACTCATGTCTTTAAGTGGACACAAGAAGCCAGTGCCGCATTCCAGGAGCTCAAACGAAGATTCACCACCGCTCCCATCTTGACCGTTCCTGACCCAGACAGGCCTTTTGTGGTGGAGGTGGATGCCTCTGATGTGGGGATTGGGGCTGTGCTTTCCCAAAGAGGGGTTGATGGCAAGATGCATCCGTGTGCCTTCCTCTCTCACAAACTAACCCCTACTGAGAGGAGCTATGGTGTGGGGGATAGAGAGCTTCTTGCAGTCAAGCTTGCACTTGAGGAGTGGAGGCACTGGCTTGAGGGAAACCTGGAGTATGTCCAGCAGGCAAGGCGTCTCAATTCTCGTCAGGCCAGATGGTCTCTCTTCTTTGACCGCATTGACATCTCCCTCACTTATCGCCCTGGTTCTAAGAATCTCAAGCCAGATGCCCTGTCTCGAATGTTTTCCCCAGCAGACGAAGGGAGGCCAGTGACGCCCATTCTCCCACCCGCCAAGATCATTGCTCCTGTTAGATGGGCAATTGAGACTGTAGTTCGGCAGGCACTTGTGGTCTCACATTTCTATGGATTTTGTTACAGGTCTTCCTCCTTCCCAAGGGAACACTGTAATCTTGCTGATTGTTGGTGATTGGTTTTACAAGGCCAGTCGGTTCATTCCCTTACCCAAGTTACCTTCTGCCAAGGACACTGCTCGGCTGGTCAGTATTAATGTATTCAGAGTGTTTGGCCTCCCACAGGATATTGTGACAGATCGTGGTCCACAATTCTCCTCTCGCTTCTGGAGGGCTTTCTGTCAGCTCATCGGTGCAACTGCCAGTTTGTCCTCAGGCTTCCACCCTGAGACCAATGGCCAGACTGAGAGGGTCAACCTGGAGCTGGAAAATACCCTGAGGTGTATGGCCGCCAAGAACCCTTCCTCCTGGTCTTCACATCTCCTTTGGGCTGAATATGCTCACAACACTCTTCGCTCCTCAGCCACAGGACTCTCCCCATTTGAATGGCAACTTGGGTACAATCCTCCCCTCTTTCCCTCGGAGGAGTTGGAGGTAGCGGTCCCATCTGCTCAGCAATTTGTTAGACGATGCCGCCAGGTATGGAAAAGAACCCGAGACAGGCTCGCACCTCTCTACGTTACCAACAACAGGCTAATCGACGTCGGAGACCGGCTCCTGCCCTGAGGGTTGGCCAACGCGTCTGGCTGTCTACCAGACACCTGCCCTTGCATGTTGAGTCTCACAAGCTCTTATTACTACTAGATTACTACTACCTAGATCCCTGAGAGTTAACCCTACCTTTCATGTGTCCCTCCTAAAACCTGTTCTCTCTTCTGTTTTCTCTCCCTCAGGTACCCCCCCCCGCCCCGCTCATTATTAGGGGCAGACCCGCCTATACCGTCCGCCAGATACTGGACTCACGCCAGGTGCAACGATCGCTGCAGTATCTGGTGGATTGGGAAGGTTATGGTCCTGAGGAGCGCTCCTGGGTAAGTTCCCGGGACATCCTAGACCCTGAGCTCATCAGGGACTTCTGATCCCGCCACCCGGATCGTCCTGGGGGGAACGTCAGGAGCCGTTCCTAGAGGGGGGGGGGGGGGGGGGGGGGGGGGGTCCTGTCACGGTTTTAGTTATTTTCTCCGCCCATGCCTTTTTTTCCCCCCTGCTTTGCGCTTCATTCCTTTCTCCTCCTTTTCCTCTTCTTGCCTGCACCTGCTTCTCATTTAATTCGTGATTTTTCTTTTCCACTAGCTCTCCTTCTCCTCCCCTTTTCATTATAGGATTACTCCTTACCCTGCCATACTTTTTCTCTTGTTGCCTTGAATTTTGAGTCACATTTAAGACTCTCTTTTGAGCTGTTTCAATACATTTATTTTATCAGTCATTTAGAGTTTTTGAGATTTCTGTTTATCTTTTCATTATTTGTGTTGTAACAATTTTTGCCTGGTTTCTCTCCCTTCTTTTCTCTATCTTGGAGTCTGACTCCGCCTCTGGGTCCTCCCCCTTTCTCCCTCCCTGCTTCAAGGCTCTTCTGCCTCCAGGGCCTGTCAGATGTGATAAGTTTCAGTGTGTATCTAAAACAGATCATTACTTACATCAGTGTTTGTAGTTTATAACGATCATCATCCTTCAGAGCAGAGAGACACTTCACTCCTGATACTCCTATTTTATTCAAAAACAGATCCAGTTTTCTCAGGTGTAAGGGGTTTGATATCAGAGCTGAAGCGAGAGCAGCGCAACCTTCATCTGTAACAAAACACTGCCACAACCTGCAGATACACAATAACACACACTTCACTCTCTCAGTTTCTACACATCATTCTGTATCGTGTGTTTGTGCATTTGTGTGTTCATGTGTACAAAGTGTTCCCTTTAAGAAGGTCACTGCTGCATTTAAACCCTTCAGTTCACTCTGAATGAATGTAGTCCCAGTTGCAGTTTATGTTTTGTGCTGCAGCTTTACATCTACGTACATCTGACCCAAAACCACTATGACAAATCAACAGTGTGCAGTGAAAAGAAACAATCTTTACAGGACATTGATGTTGAACCTAAAAGCTCTGCTTCAGAATGTGTGCTACTGTGGAGCAGGTCATGTGACTCTCAGAGATGATCTTACCCCAGTATCTCCAGTTTACAGAGAGGATTCTCCAGTACAGCACAGAGACTCTTCACTCCTGAGTCACTAACACAATTCACGGACAGATGCAGTTCTCTCACGTGTGAGGGGTTTGATCTCAGAGCTGAAGCGAGAGCAGCACAACCTTCCTCTGTAAATCCACAACTACACAACCTGCAGATACACAATAACACACACTTCACTCTCTCAGTTGCTACACATTACACATCCTTTGTGTTCTCCCTCGTTCCTGCAGTGAGTGTGAGAAACAGTGTGAAGGGTTTGATCTCACCACCTGGGCATTGGTAGCATTGACCTTGAGGCTACCACCACCTTAAGGCAGTGGTTAAGGCATTGACCTCTGGACCAGAAGATCACAGGTTCAAATCCCACCACCACCAAGGTGCCACTAGGGGTCCATGAGCAAGACCTTTAACCCTCAACTGCTCAGTAGTAAGTCACTCTGGATAAGGGCGTCTGCCAAATGCTGTAAATGTAAATCTCAGAGCTGAAGCGAGAGCAGCACCGTCTTTATCTGAAACACTTCAAGCTGCAGATACACAATAACATACAATCTCTCACTTTCTACACATTACACATCCTTTGTGTTTTCCCTCGTTCCTGCAGTGTGAGAAACAGTCACACACACACACACTGATAGAAGTTCTCATCTACACACTCATGTAGTGCGAGTTGTGCGACTACAAAATAGTCACGTTTCATTTCTGTAAAATAGATGCAGCAGAAGTTAAATAATTATTACTTTTTCACATTCATGTATTTCCTCAATACACCTGCTTCCTGTTTGTGGTTTTGGAGTTCATAATAAAATACATAGTACTTTACATGTACTGTTTAGTACATCAAACTATCCTAGTCCACCATTTCTCTGAGTACACCAGACCAATCAGAAAGCCAGAACGGTCTACACTACTAGACTCAATCAATAAAAGCACAGAATCAGGCTAGATGAAGAGAAAATGCGCTCCCTCTATCTCAGTCTGTATAACTTTTATACTGTGAACATGACATGCTGTCAAGATATATTTACAACAGTACTGTTTTTCCGTAATTGTGGTGGGTCTCGGAACCCCAGTGATGTAAAGGGTTTCACTGTACTAGCAAGAAATTACATTTCTCCAAATAAATAAAAATGTAACAATAATGTTCACCTGCAATTTCCCTACTTTAAATATTTGGTGTCTGGCTTAAGAAAAGAGTATGACTGGAGTGAATCATTCAATGTTTCCATGAGAGATCTGTAGATATGATATTATTAAGTTAATGGAGATGCACCTGTATCAGTGAAAAGTTGATTTACATTTTACATTTACATTTTAGTGAAACTCATTATATCGAATCATTACGCGAACACACTGATATATTTCAAGTTTTTTTTTACTTTGGTTATGATGTTAATGTGTTTAATATGGCTCATAGTGAAAACTCAAAGTTCAGTATATCAGAAAATTAGAATATTACTTAATAAAATTCATTCATTCATCTTCTACCGCTTTATCCGATCTTCTTGGGTCACGGGGAGCCTGTGCCTATCTCAGGCGTCTATGGGCATTAAGGCAGAATACACCCTGGATGGAACTTAATAAAATACTTAATACAATTTTTAAGACAGAAATGTTGAACTCCTGAAAAGTATGAAGAAGGGCAACACTCAATACTTGGTCGTAGCTCCCCTTTCTTGGATTACTACAGTAATGTGTTGTGGCATGGAGGAGATCAGTCACTGACACTCCTGAGGTGTTCTGGAAGCCCAGGTTGCTCTGCCCTTCAACTGTTCTACATTGTTGGGTCTGGTGTTTCTCATCTTAATACTCCAAAGATACTCTGTGGAGTTTAGGTCGAGTGAGTTTGTTAGTCATTCAAGCATAGGTATACCACTGTTCTTAAACCAGGTATTTTGACAATGTCTGCATGTGGCAAATTCCTGTTGGAAAATGAAATCAGCAGGAAAATGAATTTAGAGCATGACGTGCTTTACATTAGCCAAGGTAAGATGCCTTGGACATTTTCTCTGGTTTAAGGGGGCTTATCATGAGGAATGGCTTATAATGAGCCCCATGTCCTGAATCCTGTGTGGTAGCTCTCGAAGCACTGACTCCAGCTGCAGTCCACTACTTATGAATCCGCTCAAAAGCCTTTGACCCTTTATCCCTGCTGCAGGTACACCTTTTCCTGACACATTTTCCCTTCCATTCAACATTATTGTGCTTGGATACCGCACTCTGTTAACAGCAGTTTCTTTAGCAAGAACCTTTTGTATCTCACTCTCTGCTGAATACAGAATTTGAGTTTTTCTCTGCTGTAAGCCATAATCAGCAAAATTAAAAGAAATAATTTCAAATATACTGTATAAGTCTGTGTGGAATAAATCTATACGAGTTTCCCTTTTTGTATTGAATTACTGAAACAAAATCAACTTTTCAAAGATATTTTCATTTATTGAGATGCTCCTGCATTCACACACAGTGAAATCGAGTAAAAAGATGTAATATCTTCAGTATTTTGAGGTGTTAATGGATTGAATGTACAGATTTAACGATGCAGGTTTAATAGGACTTTTGAGCTGCAATACATGTCAAAACATTCTTCATTATTCTGGCTCGTGTCACACACGCATTTATATCAACACTTTTGGTTGTATTTTAGACATAAGAAAGTAAAATGTTAAACCAAAAAACTGAATACAACGTAAAAAATAATAATGGATATTTTTTTAAACATTCTCCCCAGAACTAAAATCACTGCTTTAGTCTCATTATTCTCTGTGTGACTCTTACCTCAGTATCTCCAGTTTACAGAGAGGATTCTTCAGTACAGCACAGAGACGCTTCACTCCTGAGTCTCTTATATTATTCTTAGACAGATCCAGTTCTCTCAGGTGTGAGGGGTTTGATCTCAGAGCTGAAGCGAGAGCAACACTGTCTTTATCTGTAACACCACAATCCTTCAACCTGCAGATACACAATAACACACTTCACTCTCTGTTTCTACACATTACACATCCTTTGTGTTCTCCCTTGTTCCTGCAGTGTGAGTGTGAGAACCAGTCTGTTACGTGTCTTGTATTTTCTGTCTTGTTTCTATGTTTTCCTGCCCATCCTTTGTGGTTGCTGCACTTAAATCTCTTTTAGGTGGAGCTAGTGACTGTTTGGAAGTGGACCTGTACAAATAGGAAGCTTGGAACCGATCCCAAGAGGCGGAACATCCTATTTAAAAACAGAACCCTGAAGTCCTGCCAGAGGGGAAGGAAAAATAAGAAAAAAATAAAGAAAAAAAGGAGGAGTGTTTGCTCGTTTGCTGTGGTTTGTCTACTTGTTTGTTCATTGTTGCTAGTTTTTGTCTAATAGCTAGCTAACCTGTCTTTTTGTCTTTGGCTAGTCTTTGTTTAGCTTTGTTTTTGTTTATACTAGCACTTGGTTTGAGAACAGGTAAGACTGTGCGCACACCTACATTCCACTATGTAGGTATTAGTAATTGTTTAGACACCCCAGGTTAGCGGGAAGGTGCCACCCCTTGTATTTTGTGGATAGTGTAGCTTAGTGTAGCCAGCTAGTAGTTACTGTTCAGATAGGTAAGCTGTCCAAAAATACAGCCTAGATTTAGTACCTTTTTTTGTGTTCATTTCTTTGGCACTGTACACATATATATTTTAAAATAAATACATTTTAACTTTTATTTAATGAAGATAAATATTTTTTATGAGCAAGAGTTGGCTTTGTCCTTAGCCAAGGTAGCCAACCAATTTTTTTTCACCTCTGAAAAAGTTGTGGCTCATGTTCTGGCTGAGTCTGTGTGCAGTGGCTCTTAAAGCACTGTCTCCAGCTTCCATGACACCAGAAAGCAATATTAAATGACCAGTAGGTGGCAGTGTAATGTGTATTACATCTGATTGGCACAGCAGGGAATTAGAAGGAGAGGAACACTAAAGACTAATAAATGTTGAGGAAAAACAGAAGCACTTTTTTACTCTTAGAGGAGCTTCAACCTTGTTCAACAAAGCAGATTATGGGAATCTGGCAAGCTGGTACACACTTATTATTGAGGGGCACTCAATAATAATAATAATAATAATAATAATAATAATGTTTATAAGAGGTGTAAAAGTATTGCTGGTTTCTGATAATTTCAGAATTATCAGTTGTACTGCTACAGAAAATTTCACCTGAAAAACTGTATAAATGATTCACTTTTAGTGCAAATTTTAGTGACTTATTGTGTCTCTCAGAGAGATGATCTTACCTCAGCACTTCCACTTTACACTCAGGATTCTCCAGTAGAGCACAGAGACGTTTCATGTCCATGGTACTTGGAAAATAACCAGTCAGATCCAGTTCTCTCAGATTGGAGGTTTCTGAGCTGAGAGCTGAGGCCAGAGCTTCTCCTCTGTGACATGTAATTTCATCACACCGGATACTGAAGGAAATAAAAGATAATGAACATTAATGCAAAAGATCAAACAAGTAACAGGTAATACTTCAGGCTTTTCAGGGCTCATTAGATTGTGGAATATTGGGTCTCCCATGGCAGCAGTTTCCAACTCAGGAACACAATCTGCCTCTCGATGTCTTCTTCAACCTGTGTCAAGACTGCTCCAAACACCACTGAGGATGCATCAACCTGGACAGTGAAGCCCTTTGTGAAGTCTGGACTCTGGAGGATAGACCCAGCACATGTTTTCTGAAATTCCTGAATGAATTTATCCTTACATGGAGACCTAAAGCACTATTTGTTCGTCGCCCTGGATAAGGGCATCTGCTAAATACTGTAAATGTAATGGAAATGTTTTCCTTCAGGGTGACAAAGGCTGTCTCACCTTCTTCAGTCCACCAGTCCTAACAAAGACCTGACTTCCTTCTTGGTTGTTGACTTCAGGCTGTTGCAAATGGCCTCCTCCTTGTCCAATTGGGACAGCTTTTAGTTCCAGGTGTATCAGGTGATCAGCCTAGGTCTCACCACATCGTCCAAATATGTGGCTGACCATTTCTCCTTGCACTGTAGCACCTGGTCCACCGACACCTGGTACATTCTTGGTGCCACTGTGTAGACCGACGGGAAGAACCATACATTGAACAACCCCAATGGGTCCTGAGCGCTGTTTAGGCCTTCCCCAGAGGTACTTGCCAGTAGCCCTTACACAGGTCTAAAATTGCCACATATGTTGCTTTCCTAACCTTTATTAGCAGGTCATCAATGTATGTGTTTAATCATCGAAAGTCATTGCAGATGCAAAGGGAGTTGTCCTGAGATGTACTGGGCAATGTCCTTTTCAGCCTTCTTCCTCTCTGAACAAGTGTTCTCCCAGCTTATAGGAGCTCAAAAGCTGAGAAGGAAAAATGATTTTAAATTCCCCTTCTGCCTTATTTGGTGGATTATCTTTCTGTTGTGGTTTAGCCACCCTTATTTGTATGCTCTTCATGATCTTATATTTCTTCTGTTGTCCTTCTTCAAATGTAAAATTTTGATTTCAGGGTCATAGATTGATGTTGCCTAAGCTAATATCCCCTGTATTATCCGAGAGCTACCCAGACTACTTGTCCTAACCTCATTACCACCATCATCTACATCTAATTCCCCAGGCTCCTGTCCTTTCACTTTGTGAGTTAAACCCCAGCTTGCTCTACTCCAGTGTTTTCCAAATAACCCCAGTGCATGTCACTGTTTCTTCATTTCCCTTCTGCATGCTTTAAGTTTGCCTACATCACCTTCTTTCTGACACAGCCCTTGTATAAGGACTTGGAATTATGAATCTCTTGAGATTTGCTCTTATAGAACTGTATACAGTTGATCAGACATTTTTAAGCACAGAGACAACCTATCATGAATAGTACTGTGAATCTCCTCAATTATAGTGAAGCATGGAAATACAACTAAAGGAAAAGACTTTCCTATAGTAGTTAATCCTGGGTCACTCCCAGCTCTTTATAACTGAACATGACTGCAGATTCCCGTAGAACCTCACTCCAACTATTTGACCATAAATACCATGGATATAAGTCCTCATACTGCTTGCCTGTACCTCTTCACCTTCTGACATAGAGAGAAGCTCTAGCGGTAAAACCTACCTACAATACCCAAAGATATATACATACCTACATATATATATACGTATATATATATATATATATATATATACCCACATACATATACGTACATAACCTGCACACTGACCATCAAACTTTCCTAATGTCCTTCACAGTTCCACAACCTTAAAGCAGTCTTCAGCAAAAAGAATTATAAACTTGCCTCCACACAGCCCTTACAACCTGCTCCCATGCACTTGCCCTTCTCAATAAGGATAGTCTTCTTCAATCAAAAAATGCAATGGGCAGCTATGGACAAATACATCAAATAAGCTCTTGGAAAAGTATTCATTGCACCTTCATAGGCAAAAATTATGCATCCTTTACAAAGATGGAATTGCACAATGCTTAGCACATTGTGTGCATAAGACAAGTGGAAGACCAGATTTAACAGCCAAGTGTGTCTGTTTACCAGAAACCTTTCCTTGCAAGTTGAGTCCAACAAGGTGTCCCAGAACTTTTTATGTTGACTGCCACATTGATGGTGTTAACACTGGAGAACACAGAGCTGAATACAATTTTTTTTTTAAATATTGGAACAGAAAGTCCAGTTCTTTGGGTTTTTGTTTTATACTGAACACATTTGTATTTGAGAGTTAACATTGAAAATGGAACAGTAGATCAGAATTCGAGCTTTCAGTTAATAATTTTTACATCCATTTACATCTGTGGATTCAGCGTTTTTAGGATTTTAGTGTTTATTTAAAATAGATCATTACTTACTTCAGTATGTGTAGTTTGTAATGTTCATCATCCTTCAGAGCAGAGAGACGCTTCATTTCTGAGTCTCCTATTTTATTCCCAGTCAGATCCAGTTCTTTCAGGTGTGAGGGGTTTGATCTCAGAGTTGAAGTGAGAGCAGCACAACCTTCTTCTGTGATACCACACTTATACAACCTGCAAATACACAATGACACACACTTCACTCTCTCAGTTTAAAGGTATCATATATTTCATATCTTGATAGCTTCATTTCAAACCCAATGTGGTGGTGTAGAGAGTATCCAGTTCATGGGTTCTCCAAATTACAGTCGATATTTGGAACGGCCCTCGGAGCCATGCCAGTCACTTATGCATAAATTATAGATAAAGTATATTAAGATATAAAAATATATTAATCATCCGATTGTGCTGAAATGTAGGCAGATTATTATACGGGTATATTTGACACACCAAACCATGCGTGTACATTCTGTGCTTGCGTGAGAGAACATAATACTCCCATACCAGCAAGTAGCAGTAGTCTGTATTCTGCATCCAAACTGGGAAATATTTGGAAAGAGAATGAGAGTACCTTTTTTGGAACTGTTTTGTTAATGAGTTTTCAACCAGCTGTAGGTTAGGTTACAGGAAGGAACAGATACCAAAAACAGATATTATCAGAGATGCTTGTGTTGTATAACTCTTTGAATTAAGTCATTTTCTGTATCACATCTTATAAAATATAATAGTAAATTAATAGGATAAAGGGAAAAAGATCATTGGATAAACATATTGCCCAAATAAATTGCCATAATATATCGACTATTGGCTAATGTGATTTCTAAATATTGGTGTCAGCTCAAAGACACACCCAGTATCAGTCAACCTCTATTATTAGAAGAGGCACTGATTGTTCTGCTTCAGTCTCACTATTAGAGAATGTGTGTTACTGAGGAGCAGGTCATGTGACTCTCAGAGAGATTATCTTACCTCAGTTTCCCAAGTTTACAGAGAGGATTCTCCAGCACAGCACAGAGACGCTTCACTCCCAAATCTCCTAGATTATTCATAGACAGGTCCAGTTCTCTCAGGTGTGAGGGGTTTGATCTCAGAGCTGAAGTGAGAGTAGCACAACCTTCATCTGAGATACCACAATTACTCAACCTGTCGATACACAAGATGAGACTGTATATGCACTGTAAAAGAATTTTTACTGCAATTTCAGTATTTTTTACAGTAAATATTTACAATATTTTGAAATATTTCTAGTATTACTGCATTTTGTTATTAATTATGGGAGTATGATACTGCAGCCCGGGTTGTTTCGGAGGCAATATCTCCGGTATGGGAAGAGTTCGGAGAGGGCTTGGAGAGAGACTACCAGTTGGCTTCAAAGAAATTCTGGCAAACCATCCAGCACATCAGGAAGGGGAAGCAGTGCCCTGCCAAAACTGTTTACAGCGGAGGTGGGGAGCTGTTGACTTCAACTGGGGACATCATCAGACGGTGGAAGGAATACTTTGAGGATATCCTCAACTCCAGAGTCACATCTTCCGATGAGGAAGCAGAGGCCTTTGGCCCAGAGGAGGAATCATCCATTACCCAAGCTGAAGTCACAGAGGTGGTTGAGAATCTTCTAGGAGCAGAGCACCGTGGTGGATGAAATCCTCTATGAGTACCAGAAGTCTCTCAATGTTGTGGGGCTGTCGGGACTGCCTGTGTGGTGGTTCCTCTTTTTAAGAAGGGGGACCGGAGGGTGTGCTCCAACTATAGGGGTATCACACTCCTCAACCTCCGTGGGAAAGTCTATGCCAGCGTACTGGAGAGAAGAACAGAAGATCAGGAGGAACAATTTGGGTTTCAACCTGCCCGTGGAACACTGGACCAGCTCTATAACCTCGGCAGGGTGTTAGAGGAATCGTGGGAGTTTGCCCAACTGGTCCACATGCATTTTGTGAATTTGGAGAAGGCATTTGACCGTGTCCCTTGCTGTGCTCTGTGGGGGGTGCTCTGGGAGTATGGAGTCTGTGGCCCTCTGTTGAAGCTGCTCGATCCCTGTATGCCCAGAGCAGGAGTTTGGTTCACATTGCCTGCAGTAAGTCAAACCTGTTTCTGGTGCATGCTGGACTCTGGCAAGGCTGCCCTTTGTCAACAGTTCTGTTCATTATTTATATGGACAGAATTTCTAGGAGCAGCCAGTGGCCGGATGGAGTCCAGTTTGGGGACCACAGGATCTTGTATCTGCTTTTTGTGGATGACGTTGTTTTGGCTCCATCAAGCCAAGTCTTTCAGCATGCACTGGGAAGGTTTGAAGCTGAGTGTGAAGCAGCTGGGATGAAATTAAGCACCTCCAAGTCCAAGGCCATGGTTCTCACGTGGTTTGCCTACTTTAGGTTGCTGGAGAGTTCCTGAGTCGAGGAATTTAAGTATATTGGGGTCTTGTTAATGAGTGAGGGGAGGATGGTAGATTGACAGGCGGATTGGTGCAGCTTCCATCGAGGTGAAAAAGTAGCGGAGCCACAAGGCAAAGCTCTTGGTTTACAGATCGATCTACGTTCCTACTCTCACCTATTGCCATGAGCTTTGGGTCATGCCGAAAGGGCAAGATCCCGGATACAGATTAGAACCACTGCTCCTTCACATCGAGACGGGCCAGCTGGCGTGGGTCGGACATCTGTTTCGGATGCTTCCTGGGCGCCTTCCAGTGAAGGTGTTTCAGGCATGTCCCACCAGAAAGAGGCCGCAGGGAAGACCTAGGACACATTGGAGGCACTATGTCTCTCGACTGGCCTGGGAACACCTCACTGTCCTCCCAGAGGAACTGGAGAAAGTGTCTAGAGAGAGGAAAGTCTGGGTGTCTCTGCTTACACTGCTGCCCCTACAACCCAGTTCCGGATAAGTGATGAAAGATGGATGGATGGATATATAAATAACGGTGTGGTTGAAAACCCGCATGATGACTCAAAGAGAGGCATAACCAGGTTAAGACAGAAGTATGTGATCTAGTACAGCTTTATTTAAACCTGAAACAAGAACAAAGAAAAGATACTCCAAAACAAAGGGTAATCCCCAAAATTGTCCTTGGAATCAGCAAAACACAAAACTAGGAAATCTAAGGAGCTTGGAATGCAGAGGAGCTACAAAAATGGGATATGATGTATGCCCCCCTGTATTTTTTACAATCTTGGTGGCAACCAAAATTGGCAGTAAATTACTATAAATTCTACAGTTGTCACGACTCTGCCTGCCCCTGACTCGGAGCTTCCACGCTCACAATCTCCAGAGTTCTAACAGGCTGAACCTGGAGCCTGTTAGAGCCGTCAGCGCGCCGCACTATATAAGGGACATTCACTTACCCATCCCTGTCCGGTCTCGTGCTTAACAAACGGATGCACGGACACCTCGAAAAACTTCCGAACTAATCTCTGTCTCTCTCCCGATTCCTACCAGGTCCCGGTTCCAGCTGTTTCCGCTCCCCGGAGCTCCGCGACTCGCGGACGTGATCTCGCCCGCCGATAGAGTCGGCCGCGTTCCCAGCTCGAAGGTTCTTCCAAGATTCTCCTGACCTTCCGCCTTCCTGACCTTACGGGCCGTGCCCGTAACTTGGTCACTCCTTTGAGTGGCGTCGCTTTAGTTATCCTTTGTGTAAATAAACCCTCTTTTGTTTATACCCGTGTCTGTGTGCTTCTGTTACAGAAGACCGGACCAACACAGCAACCCGGAAGCCATGGAGAACGCTCCGGGGGAGGCTAACCCGCCTCCAGTCAGGCCAGTGGGAGCCGCAACACAGCCCGGCGCGCCCGCGGCCAGCACCACCTCTTCGCTCGGACCCCTCCCCGCGGGCCCTAGCTTGATGAACAAACCCCCGCTGTTTGCCGGAGATCCGGAGGAGTGTAACGGGTTTTTGCTCCAGTGCGCATTCATCTTTGAGATGCAAACAAACTTGTTCCTGACCGAGCGGTCAAAGGTGGCATACATCATCTCACTGCTCACTGGAGCCGCCCTCCATTGGGCCGAAACCCTATGGGCGCAGGGGAGTCCCGCCTTGACCAGTCAAGATTTCTTCGCGTACTTCCGGGAGGTGTTTGGGCGGATAGAAGCGGATGTATCCGCGGGCGAGCAGCTTTATCGGCTCTCACAAGGTAGCCGGTCCATACAGGATTATACATTTACATTTACATTTGCGGCATTTAGCAGACGCCCTTATCCAGAGCGACTTACAACTGAGCAATTGAGGGTTAAGGGCCTTGCTCAAGGGCCCACTAGTGGCATCTTTGTGGTGGTGGGGTTTGAACCCATGATCTTCCGGTCCAGAGTCCAACACCTTAACCACTGGGCTACCACCTCCCATTATACACTACTCTTCCGTACATACGCAGCCGCGAGTGGGTGGAACGAGCGCGCTCTGCTCACCACCTATCGGCAGGGTTTGGAGCCGGGCTTGCGCCTTCAGCTAGCGGCCGTTGATGACTCGGAGGGACTGGAGCGCTTCATCCAACGCGCGACCTGATGCTCCACTCGCCTCAGGACCTGTCTCCCTGACCAACAGGCTGCTCTTTTAGGGCAGCAGGGTGCTGCTCTTCCTAGCCAAGCATCGGAGCTGGAGGCCATGCAAGTGGATGGCGGACGCTTAACATCAGCCGAGCGGCGCAGAAGGTTCGCGCAGGGTCTCTGGCTCTACTGCGGTCATGCCGGTCACAGCATTCGCTCGTGCCCTATCCGTCCTCCACGCGCCGCGGTGAGTGCCATCTTTCCTCTACACCATAAAATGAAGCCACTCACCACTGTAGTGTGTATTTCAACCCCCACTAGCTCTTTAACTGTCTCTGCGCTGCTGGATTCGGGGTCCGCGGGGAATTTCATGCCGGGGATCTTAGTTGCCAACTGGGGTTACGCCCACAACGGACTCCGTGACGGGGAGGCCCCTGACCGGGAGTAAATACACTTCGAGGTAGGGCCGGTGGAGGTGCAGGTGGGTCAGCTTCATAAGGAACAACTCCAGCTGCTGGTTTTGGAAGGATCCACGGCTGATGTCATCCTGGGACGTCCCTGGCTGGTACAACACAATCTTGTGGTATCCTGGGAGTCGGGGGAAATTCTGAAATGGGGTGATCAGTGTTTTTCTCAGTGTTTTGCGGATCACATGTGCTCGGACATCCCAGACGCCTATGCGGAGTTTTCTGACGTCTTCTGCCCCCGCAGAGCCTCGCAGCTTCTGCCCCATCGACCGTGGGATTGCGTTATCGACCTGGTGCCAGGTGAGCCCCTACCGAGGGGAAAAATATATCCGCTTTCCCGTCCTGAACACCAAGCTATGGAGGAGTACATTAATGAAGCCCTTGAGCAAGGCTTCATTCGTCCCTCCACCTCACCCGCAGCCTCGAGTTTCTTTTTTGTAGGCAAGAAGGACGGAGGCCTGCGACCCTGCATAGACTACCGTGCCTTGAACCGGAGCACGGTGAAGTTCCGGTACCCTCTGCCCTTCGTCCCGGCCACTCTGGAGTGGTTGCGTGGTGCACCGATCTTCACCTAACTGGATCTCCACAGCGCCTACAACCTCATCCGCATCCGAGAGGGCGACGAGTGGAAGACGGCGTTCGTTACACCCACCGGCCATTACGAATACGTGGTGATGCCGTTTGGGTTGGCAAACGCACCTTCCGTCTTCCAAGATTTCATGCACGAGGTCTTCAGGGACATGCTGGACATGTTCGTAGTGGTGTACATTGACGACATCCTATTCTATTCCAGGAACCCTGCCGAACACCAGGACCATGTAAGCCCGGGTACTACGACGCCTTTGAAAGTCCCAGCTATACCTCAAGGCAGAGAAGTGTTCCTTCCACCAGACAACGTTATCCTTCCTAGGATACATCATCTCGGCCCGGGGCGTCCAGATGTATGAGGAAAAGGTTCTAGCAGTTGCTTCCTGGCCAGTGCCCAAGTCCGTGAAAGAACTCCAGCGCTTCCTCGGTTTTGCGAACTTCTACCGTCGGTTCATCAAGGGGTACAGTACACTCGCTAACCCTCTCACATCTTTCCTCAGGAGCAAACCCCGTAACCTAAGGTGGAGCTTGGAGGCCGATGAGGCATTTGTCGCCCTGAAGCAGGCTTTCACCACTGCGCCCCTCCTCGTTCACCCGGATCCAGACCTCCCTTTCACGGTCGAAGTGGACGCCTCCGCGACTGGAGAGGGCGCTGTGTTATCCCAGGACCAAGGCAGACCGGCGCGCCTTCACCCCTGCGCCTATTTCTCCCGCAAATTCACCCCGGCAGAGGCTAACTACGACATTGGGAACCGGGAGCTCCTGGCAGTGAAATTGGCTCTAGAGGAGTGGAGGCACTGGCTGGAGGGAGCCGCTCACCCTTTTGTCGTCCTCACAGACCATAAAAACCTGCAGTACCTGCGGGAGGCCAAACGTCTTAACCCTCATCAGGCCAGGTGGGCATTATTCTTCACCAGGTTCAATTTCTCCATTTCTTACAGGCCCGGGTCAAAGAACATCAAGGCGGATGCCTTATCTCGCCTGCACGAGCCAGAGAACGAAACTCCCGAGGAACCTGGACCGATACTTCACCCGGACATCTTTGTGAGCCTAATACAAAGTGCGTCACCCATCGCGTCACCAGGCCCTGCGACACGACGACCTCCTGGATGCCCTGCCAAATGTACCCCGAACACTCCGTACACAACTGATTCACTCAGCCCATTCCTGGGCTCGGGCATTCGTGGGCTCCGGCCACCCAGGGGCCAACTCCACCATCGCACTCCTCAGCGAACGCTACTGGTGGCCCTCCATGGCGGAAGAGGTCCGGAGATTCGTCAGTGGATGTCGGGAGTGCGCTATTTCCAGAACCTCTCACCTCCTGCCGGCCGGAAAGCTCGTGCCTCTGCCCATTCCCAATCGCCCGTGGTCCCACCTGGGAGTAGATTTCATCACTGACCTCCCAGCCTCTGAAGGTAAAACCTCTATTCTCGTGGTGGTGGATCGGTTCTCAAAGTTCTGCTGTTTAATCCCATTAGAAAAGGCACCTACAGCACTCGAGACGGCCCACCAGCTCTTCCACAGAGTGTTCCGCAACTTTGGACTGCCGGAGGTCATCGTTTCTGACCGCGGACCGCAATTCGTCTCCCGAGTCTGGAAGGCCTTTCTAAACTTACTGGGGGTGGCCGTAAGCCTATCGTCGGGTTACCACCCTCAGTCCAACGGGCACACAGAAAGACGAATCCAGGAGATAGGATGCTTCCTCCAGACCTACTGTCACGGTCGGAGTCACTACCTAGGATGGGCTGAGTATGCACAAAACTCCCTCCGGCACTCCTCCACTAACCTCACCCCTTTCCAATGTGTTCTAGGGTTCCAACCCCCTCTCTTCCCGTGGTCGGGTACCCCCTCCGATCTCCCTGCTGTCGACTACTGGTTCCAGGAGAGCAAACAGGTCAGGGCCGACGCTCATCGGCAGCTTCAAAGGGCGGTACATCGCCACAAGGACCAGGTGGACCGCCGGAGAAGTGAGGCCCCGACCTACGTTCCTGGCCAGAAGGTTTGGCTCTCAACCCGGGACATCCGGCTCCATCTCCCCTGCCGGAAGCTCAGTCCCAGGTTCATCGGTCCCTTCACCATACTCCAACAGCTACCAATCCCTGTCCGGTCTCGTGCTTAACAAGCGGATGCACGGACACCTCGAAAAACTTCCGAACTACTCTCTGTCTCTCTCCCGATTCCTACCAGGTCCCGGTTCCAGCTGTTTCCGTTCCCCGGAGCTCCGCGACTCGCGGACCTTATCTCGCCTGCCGATAGAGTCGGCCGCGTTCCCAGCTCGAAGGTTCTTCCGAGATTCTTGGTCACTCCTTTGAGTTGCGTCGCTTTAGTTATCCTTTGTGTAAATAAACCCTCTTTTGTTTATACCCGTGTCTGTGTGCTTCCGTTACAACAGTAAATATTTTACTGTGTTATGGTGGATCGTCTCCCTTCTCTTGTCCAATCATAGGATTATATTAAACCTGACCTGTGATTATTGCTGTGATGGAGATTCCTGTCATTATGTGTATAAGAGGTGTAAAGGTATTGCTGGTTTCTAGTCACAGTGACGAGTCAGGTTATTTCTCTCTGTTAAAGTGGATTTTTATTCACATATGGATTTAATTCTAAGTGCATTAATGATTAGTGTAAATGAGAAGTTTAATTACTGATAGATTTGTTGTGTATGTTGTAAAGCTAATTTCACCAGAAAAACAACACTACATAAACAATTCACTGCAGCATTTAGTGACTTATTATGTCTCTCAGACAGATTATCTTACCTCAGATCTTTCACTTTACACTCAGGATTCTCCATTAGAACAGAGAGATGCTTCAAATCTATGACACTTAGATAATAAAGATTTAGATCCAGAGTATTAACACTCAGATGTAGTTCTCTCAGATTGGAGGTTTCTGAGTTGAGTGCTGAGGTCAGAGCTTCTAGAGAACTTCTCTCTGTAATTTTATCACACCTGATACTGAAGGAAATAAAAGATAATGAACATTAATGTAAAAGATGAAACAATTACTCAAAGCGTCTCATATTAACCATCACACAATGATTACATTGTGTAATAATATGTTTAGAGATGTTCAGATTATGCTCGGTGAGAGTTTCAGCTGCGGTAAGAGAGTCTGATCTAAAAGGTCTCTAAGACGAGTAAGGAAAAAGTCTAACGAGTCACGCAGAGTTTGATTCATCTGAACATCTCGTTTGATTTATTCTCAACACTGTAACAGCAGAACAATAACATTCAGATTCACTTACATTGCTTTTCTGGATGCTGCAATCACAGGCATCATTCTCACAAGAATCTCATCTTTTATCTTCTCTGGAGTGATGTATTTATTCAGGTCAAATTCCTCCAGATCCTGTTCTGATGTCAGTAACACAAACACCAGAGCAGACCAGTGTGAAGGAGAGAGTTCACTTTGTGTTCCAGATTTCAGATAGTGTTGGATTTCCTCCACTAGAGAATTATCACCAAGTTCATTCAGACAGTGGAACAGATTAATGGATTTCTCTGCAGTAGTGTTTTTAGTGATCATCTTCTTTATGTACTGAACTGTTTCCTTTTTGTTCTGGGAGCTACTTCCTGTCTGTGTTACTAAGGAATGTAGAAGTCTCTGATTGGACTCGAGTGAGAGACCCAGAAGAAAGCGGAGGAAAAGATCCAGATGTCCAGTCTGACTTTTTAAAGTCTGATCTACAGCACTCCTGTGTACATCTGAAAGTGTCTTACAGTCCAGATTCTGTGTAAGAACATTTCTGTGTTCCTTCATGAAGATCAGGTGAACATACAGAGCTGCGAGATGTTCCTGAATGCTCAGATGAACAAAGCTGTACACGTTAATCTGGTGAAGTCCAAACTCCTCCCTGAAGATCTGCGTACACACACCGGAATACACTGCTGCTTCTGTCACATCAATGCCACACTCTCTCAGATCTTCCTCATAGAAGATCAGGTTCTGTTTCTCCAGCTGCTGGAAAGCCAGTTTCCCCAGTTTGAGGAGCATTTCTTCATGGCTCTCCTGCTTCTGTGGGTACTTCTCTCTTATGATGTTGGTCTGAATGATGAGGAAGTGTGTGTACATTTGAGTCAGAGTCTTGGGGATCTCTCCACTCTCTGCTTCACCCAACATTCTCTGTAGAACAGTGGCTGAGATCCAGCAGAAGACTGGGATATGACACATGATGTAGAGACTTCTTAATGACTTCAGGTGTGTGATGATCTTATTGGCCAGGTTCTGATCACTGATCCTCTTCCTGAAGTACTCCTCTTTCTGAGGGTCATTGAACCCTCGTACCTCTGTGAATCGATGGACATACTCGGAGGGGATTTGATCTGCTGCTGCTGGTCTGGAGGTGATCCAGATGAGAGCAGAAGGAAGCAGGTTCCCTTTGATCAGGTTTATCAGCAGAACATGCACTGGTGCTGATTCAGTTACATCACTCACTCTCACTGTGTTCTGGAAATCCAGAGGAAAACGACACTCATCCAAACCATCAAAAATAAACAAAACCTTCTCCAAACTGGAAATGTACATTTCTTTCATCTCCTTAAAAAACACATGAAGGAGCTCGATCAGACTCAGGTTCCTGTCCTTCATCAGATTCAGCTCTCTGAAAGGAAGTGGGAATATGAGGTGGACGTCCTGATTTGTTTTCCCTTCAGCCCAGTCCAGAACAAACTTCTGTACAGAGACTGTTTTTCCAATTCCAGCTACTCCCTTCGTCAGAACCTTCCTGATGGGTTCTTCATCTTGTTCAGGTAAGGGTTTAAAGATGTCACTACATTTAATCGGTGTGTCCTCAGTTGGTTTAATCCTGTATGCCACTTCAATCTGTTTCACCTCATGTTCTTTATTGATGTCTCCCCTGTCTCCCTCTGTGATGTAGAGCTCGGTGTAGATCTCATTCAGGAGGGTTCGCTGTTCCTGCTGTAGCATCACTCCATTCAAACACTGAAACTTCTCCATTAGAGTGAATTTGAACTTCTTCAGGAATTCATCTACAGCAGTGCATTGTGGGTGGTATCTGTGACAGGGTGAAGTAGGAAGACATGGTGAGACATGGGCTACAATGATTAGAGTAGAAGTTGACATTGTTCCTGATAGATCTTTACGATGTTCTCACTGTAGATCTGCTTCATTCTACTGTAGGGTTTCTATCATATAATCACTCTGTAGGTCCAAACACCAGAGAGATCTAGAATAGTAGTGTGTCAGTGTCACAGTCACACAGTTGGATTTGATCTTACCCTGTAGCTATGATGATATTCTTCTCTCTTCTGTATTCTGCCTTTTGAAAAAACCTGGGAATGAAAACAACAAATGTTAAAGATCTAACCTTATATCACTTTAATACTGGAGTCTAAAGCTGAACACAAAATTGTAGTGAGTGCATTAACATTAAAGCAATCAGAATTCTAGCTTTCAGTTCCTGATCTTTATATCTAGATGTGTTCTATCACTCAGAACACTGATCATTAATATAATAATAATATTGCACTCGAGAATTTCACCTAGAATACCTTAAGCTTAGAAAACAATTAAATCAGGGGCAGGATACCGGGGAAAATGGTCCTTTCTTATGAGGTGCTAGTTTCTTGCGACTCTTAACTGGATTATTCAGCCACATTATTCCATCGAACACCAGCGAGCAGAGGCTAATGCTAGACTAAAAGCTTTAGCCAGCCCTCTCTACCATCCAACCTCCTGACAAATGTCTTCTCCTTGGACAATAAACTGAACTACATCAAACTCCACCAAGATACACGGTTGAATAACAGCGTTACGGATGCCGCCATTCAGCTAAACTGACTAGCCGCGTTTCGAGCCGACAGAAATGCAACCCTGTGTGGTAATACCCGTGTGTTGTTTACACAAACATCCTGGGCATGTACGAAGCGATACCCCGCCCCCACCTCGGCTACTCAGACCACATCTCTGTTAGGCTAATTCCTGCAGACAGACCACTCATCAGGCGTACAAAACCAGTCCAGAAGCAGGTGAGAACCTGGCCAGCAAGAGCCATCTCTACCCTTCAGGACTGCTTTGAATGAACTGACTGGGACATGTTTAGGGAGTCTGCATAATAATAATAATAATAATAATAATAATTGTTCTTTTATAGATAATGTGTATATTCCCACCCAAAACAGAACCATCTTGCAATTTTCTACACTGATTGTGGACAGTCTACAAAACTTTCTCTTCACTGAGTCAGGGTTAACTTTCAGAAATGCTGCTTGCAACTTTAATCATTATTAGTATTAGTGCTATTGGAATGGTCCTGACAGCAAGACCTCCTACACGCCATTTGAGGGAACAGTCACCAGTATTTTGAATGTTTCTGGGTCAAGAAACACTTTGAGGCTTTTAGCTACTTAACCCATGATAATGAAAAGGACCATGCAGGACCTGCCTTATCATTTGCCATATTTATTGCCATATCCGTTGCTGAACATTGATTTGTTTTCTTGACCAAGTGTATTAGATTTCATGTTTTATTTAAATTGTTTGCATACATATGTATCATATGTTAAAATTTGTTTTGTTTTTTATTATTATTATATATTTTTATTATTTGTTTGTAAGCTTATTAGAGCTATATAGGTTTAAATTTATGAACTGAATACAACCTATCTAATTCAAGAAACTATAAAAAATAACCCTCCTATAGATTATATAATTAATCTGATTTACACTTAAACAGAACAAGATTTTACAATCTTACTTCAATAACTGTAAAGCTGCTTGTCCATTGTTAAAAGCGCTATGCAAATAAAATGAAAACTGAATATGTGTAGGAGATATGACTTGTCTGTTCATTACATTTTGGATGTGTCTAAATGTTTTTAATTGCCGTGTCACAGTTAGATATTTCCATTTTCCCACTTTATTTTAGCATTTTCTGTTTTAGCATTTAATATTGCAATGTTAATATTTACATAAATATGTATACAAATATGTAATATTTGTATAAATATGTAAATATTCCATTTAAAGTATTTACTGAAATTATTGTAGTCTCACTAAACTAGTCTCACTAAACATTAACTATAACGTAAACTTTAATTGTAACTAAATTATAAGATGTTACCTGTGTACAGGTGAGGGGATTTCATTTCTAAATGTCAAAGGTTGCTCCATAGACCAGTCGCTCTTCATGGATACACAGCTGGGTTCTGTTGCATGTGATCTCTCTCTCTGTAGTTTACTGTATAAAATTATCAAAAAGGACAAGAGAAAAAATGATCAGTATACAAAACACAACAAAATATATCATATTACAATATTTTTGTTTAAGGCTGCATGCTTCTTCATGTCTGTTGCTTCTGTTTCTTTATAATTAGCATGTCCTTTTTCTACTGCGATTATCCCACGTTGAAGATATAAACAGTTCATTAATAAAATACTAGAACATGGCAGGTTACCAGTCTTTTGAGGATGAGGTCCCATGATCTGTTCTCTGATCAGTGATCTCCATTTTTCCTGAAGAGTCCTGGAAATGCTGATATCTTCTGCTGGAATAAATCACACTCCTAGAAAACACAAAAACAAACATGCAGTTAAAACTGTGTAAGAATCTTTCAGGTCTTTGTCTACTCTACGGAGTGATCCTTCATTATTTCTCAGTAAGAACTTCATCCGGGTCACGGGGGATCTGGAGATTATCACTGGAAGTCCCGGAAAACCACTGGATAAAATTATTCTATACCTTATTTTACAATAATCGTGGAATGAATCATGCATGCGAAAGTCTCCAAACTTTAACGTAAGAGGAGTTTCTAAGAAATATGCAGTCATGTTAGATCAGTTACAGCTGAACAGGTTAAGTTACTCCTAAAACCAGCTGAACTTCATGATTCTGACACCTCCATTCCTCATCTGAAAACTGACAGGAGGTGTCACACCATAACACAAATAAACAATAATCACTTTTTTATTAATATAAATAAATAATCAGTTTTCCTTGTATTATGTCTGCTACAAGAAACCAATAAAAAGGAAATGACATGCTGAAAATAAATGTTATATACAGACAAGATCTCCAAACAATGCCATATTAATGGGAATTCAAACTGAGAAACTGGAATATATAACACACAGATAAACTCCAGCTGAGAGAAGATGTAGATCAGTTCACTTCTCCTTCTTTCTACAAACTCCATTACAGAGAAAACACAAACACATTATTCCGATAGGAAACCAATTCTAGTAAAAACTCACCCACTTTTCTTCAGCTTGTTGTTGGAGTTGAATCTCACCGCTTCTGGCTGCTGATGAAGATCTTTGTTTTTTTCTAACTGCTCCGTAAAATGTCAAGGCTGAAGAAACTGAGAGAAACACTTTCACTTTTGGAAATCTGCTTCGACTGATTTAGTGTTAATGCCAATTAAAAAAAGAAACTTAAGGATCTTAAGGAGACATACAGGATAAATAATCAGATACAGTTTTTAATCCCTAAAGAATTAGGGATAGTACATTTTTTGTTTTTGAGGTGAAATTTGAAAATTTAATTATGAGAACATATTTTCCTCTATTCTTAGTTGAGTAGTTAAACAATTCAACTAAATGTCTTTAAACAGAAAGTATTAAAGTAAAATGCTTACACAGAAAGTCTAAATATGAGGATATGCTAAAATGTTTGGGTGAGGATGCACTCACAAAACAAGTGTATAACATTTGCCTCAGAAAAGAAACATCAATATTTACAATATCTGACACATTTCCTAAGAAATGCTTTATTTGTGCAACATTTCAGACTTCATATACATGTGTACACTTCATTGTACTCTGGACTTGTTTTGTACTTCATTGTACTCTGGACTATATCACTGGACTGATTTCTGAGGTAATAATGCATTGTCCTTTATAATCACACACACACACACACACACACACACCTTGCTTCAGCACAGTAATCCCCTGCTGAGGTTGATGCTATTCTCCTGTGAAGGACTCTCAGTACACCATAATCTCATAGTACACTTAATAGGTGACAGAAAATGTGCACTGCAAAAAAAATTAGATATTTCTAAATATTATGAAGTTATAAAGGGGCACGGTGGTTTAGTGCTTAGCATGTTTGCCTCACAACGATAGGGTCCGGGTTCGATTCTCGTCTCGGCCATATGTGTGTGGAGTTTGCATGTTTTCCCCGTGCCTCAGGGTTTTTTTTTTGTGTGTGTGTGTGTGTGTGTGTGTGTGTGTGTGTGTGTGCGCTGTGATGGGTTGGCATTCCATTCAGGGTGTATCCTGCCTTAATGCCCATGTGCGTTAAGGCAGAGATAGGCGCAGGTTCCCCGTGAGGGAAGATCGGATATAGCGGTAGAAGATGAATGAATGAATGAATGAATGAATGAAGTTATAAATGTTGGGAAACGACTGCAACTTCATTTTATTATAACACAGTTTGGCAGAATGCAATTTTTTATTCAAGTGTGATATTTATTAGATAGCAAACTTTTTACTTACTTATATTACTTTGTGAAATCTGTTCTCTGGGCTTCTCTGATAAAAAAAAAGAAAAAGGAGAAGAGTATTACCGAGCTTGTATTATGCACATGGCAATACCAGGGCTCCATCCCGCAACCTTCTGAGAAGTAGCCCAGCACCTTAACCTCTGAACCATGGCAGGTGGTTTTTCTCTCTCCACAGAGAAATAGGACCTTGGTGGTTCCAAACTTGTTCCATTTACAGATGATGGTCTACTGAAACGTTTTGCTAGCTTTGCCAAGATCTGTGCCTTGATACAATTATGTCTTGGAGGTCTACAGACATTTCCTTGGACTTCATGAGACTGTTACCGAGGGCATGACGAGCCAAAATGATGGCCACATAAACCATTAAACATGAGAGCAGGACTGTCGGGTCTGTCCCACATGGAATGTGTATGAAGCCTGTGGTGCGTAATCCTTATCTGCCTCTGGGGATTGGCCATGGGATGAAATCCTCTGGTTCTGAAATGCAATTAAAATGGTGTCAAGTGACGGAGGTATCATCCTACTGTGGATGCATCTCCTATAGTCTCAAATAGATGGGTAGGAGACAGTCTTTCCTGAAATTCAGTCTTAACTCCAGAGATTTCATATGATCTTAGATGAAATTATAATGATCTCACTTCCACTCACAGTCTGGGCTCTGGAACCATACTCCTTGAGAGAGGCTGGACTATCCATTATTCTGGAGTTGCCGGCGGTGAGAGACGGTGGGCTGGCGTGAGCCTGCTCATAGCCCCCAGCTTAGCCGGCATGTGTTGGAGTTTACCCCGGTGAACGAGAGGGTCATTTCCATGCGCTTTCAGGTTCTGGAAAAGTCTCTCACTGTTGTTTGTGCCTATGGGCCGAATGGCAGTGTAGAGTACCCAGCCTTCTTGGCGTCTCTGGGAGGGGTGCTGATAAACACTCTCACTGGAGACTCCATTGTTTTACTGGGGGACTTCAATGTCCATGTGGGAAATGACAAGTAATACCTAAATAATACCTAATAAATTTCCTTGTGCATTCGGTATACCTCTCTAAACTTCCTTCCAGTTTAAGGTAGAAAGCTCTTCTTTCAATTATTTCTGCTGTTTCTTATAGCAATGAAGTTTTTGGACATCCTGTGTTTGTGGCAGAATTTGAGGAGAATTCCACTTGGTGCTGGCTGATTACATTCTCATTTTAGTTGAACAGTTTGAATCCATAATCAAGAATACATCAGTCTTTATTCATTTCAACAGCACCCTCGTCTCGATTCACCCTTGTCTTAAGAACTTCCAGTATGCATTGCTAAATTCAGTCACGTATGTTCCGCAAAAGTACACAATGCTTGAAGTGGGTTTACCTCGTTTAGATGTCCTTACCCTGAGGCATGAAATTGCATACGTGAAAATGTCACCATATCACTCTTTTTTTTTAAAATAAATAATCCATATCAGTGATCACTGCATAAATTCTTCTCCTTCCTTTTTTTTTGTTTTGGTTGCTTCCATTGATGGTGCTCCAAAACTTCAATGTTATGTGCAAAGTTATAGTTTTATATCATGTTTCTGTAATAATCTAACTGCTCTCGCCTTTCTTTTGAGTTATTTGGTAAACTAAATGCTTTGGGAACCTCAATCATATCATTTTATCTTGATATTTTGTGAACTTGTCATCCACAAAACAAGCAATGCTGTTTCTTGTTATATCTTTTAGAACATTCTCCTTTTTAAAAACTGGAGTAACATAGTTAGATGAGTTTTCTTCACATTAACTGGGAACAATCATCTCCTTGTTCCTACATGTTTGCACTCTTTTCACTTTTCTTCTCTGCTATTAGAAAACATTTTCCCTTTGAGTTTTCTAACGTTCAATGCTTTTGCTCTAACAAAAATCAATTCAGCTTTTTCTTGGTTACTTATGGTAACTGGTAACTTCTTGGTAAAATATGACTTTTACACATTAGGTACACATTGAATAGTAACCATGTATGGGTAAGCATTGTATTAATTTAGAACAAACACTTTTCTTCAGTTTTACCACAGCCTCCTTTCCTACTGCTGGTCTTCAGCTTCATCCCTCCATCATCTCCACATTGTGCCTTAGGATCAACTACTCTTTTACTGCTGTGAGATTCACATATACACACACAAATCTGTATCCAAGAGTACATCGACACGTTACCGAGTCAAACATACTTTCATGTCAACTGCTGCATTAAGCTTTATCAGTAAACCATATCAATCTGAATTATATCTCCATCTAGACTGGAATATTGAATGTCTAGAATCAACATTCCCGTACACTCCAGTACACAGTACCAAAAATATTTGTCCATCTCATAATAATAAATTGTCATTGACATTGATTTAGAAAAGCAGCTGTTTTGATATATTGATGTGATTTACATTACTCTTTTCTTCTTTCACTGCATTTCATTCATTGCGGAAAGTAAATAATGAACACTTCCATTTTTGAAAGCATTCTTTGTTTTCAACATTTTTTCACACCTGCCTAAAACTTTTGCACACTACTATATATATATATATATATATATATATGTGTGTGTGTGTGTGATTTGTGTCAATTTGTGTTTTTATCAAGTGCTCAATATAAAAAAAAATAATATAAAAAAAAACAATATCAAAAGTTCATTTTTCTGAAAAGCATTTATGGTGATTTACTGTGTAAACTGTGTAGATTTACTGTGTTCTGGTGACTCACATCATTAAGACTGTCTACTTGTTCCACCATCGTTTGAATAGTGGAGGAAGGTACAAGGTAAATGTCCTGTAATTCCATATAAAACTGATGAATTCATATAGAGCTCTTTCGTATCATAACAGTACAAGATATCTTCAGGCTCATTGATGCTTGTATCTGTTGGACTATGAGCAGCATAAAGTCACTGGGTGTTCACAATTGAAGAAAATGCACAGACGAAGTATTTTTTATGAGATCTAGAAAACTGATCAGTAAAAGAGGACCTCAGGACCTATGGACACTTTATCTCCTCTTTCTTTGAAACATGCAATTTCACATGATTTAAAAGATCTTTCAGCTATGTCGTGATTTGCTCCCACCCGCTCCTACACCACATGTAGATTCACTATCGGCTTCATTTTTGTATAAATGTTGATGACTTACTTTCCCTTTCATTGTTTTTAAAGGAATGTCATATATAAACAGGACATGTCAAATTTCTTAACATTTTGCAGACTCATGTCAATGTAATGTATGAGTTTTGAAGACCTAAAAGTGTTACTGGGGTATTCCAGAAAGCAATATTAATTTACCGCCACATAAACCCTGAACTCTCAGTTGATTAACCCTAAACGTGCTCATGGATATTTTGGTTCCAAGGCATGGTTTTGGTTGAGTTAATTACCGTTAATTATCCTTCTGTTGGTAATCCACAGTTCACGGCAGAAAAAAGTTAGCTCCATACTTCTGTAAACTTATTTGAAAGATTTAATGGTAGTTCATGAAGAATTTAAATACATTAGTTATATACATAGAGTAAATACATACAAAATTATAAATATGCATTTTTTTGCCAAGTTACATACATATGTATCGCGCCAGTTGTAACTATAGGACAGTATATACTGTTTGATGAGTGACACTACCTCATAGACTACCTGGACATTTTGGGATAATTTGTAGAAATTTTCTTGAGTGTCTTACATGTTCCTAACATTATACACACACACACACACACACAACACACACACACACACACACACACACACACACACACACACACACATACACACACACATATATATATACATATATATATATATATATATCTTTCAGCAGCTTTTGATACAGTGAACCACAAGACCCTGTTGGCTCCCCTCAGGAGTCTTGGTGTCTCTGGAGCTGCATGGAATTGGTTTTCCTCGTACATGGAAGGTCGATCATTTCAGTTAACATGCAGAGGATCGACATCTGCTCCACGCAGCCTACCACAAGGCTCAGTACTTGGTCCTCTTCTTTTCTCACTCTATACTCTTTCTCTTGGTAAAGTCATCTCCTTTCATGGATTTGACTACCATTGCTATGCTGATAACACTCAATGAATCTTCTCCTTCCCTCCATCAGATAAAACAGCGTCTGCTAGAATATCAGCCTGTCTATCTGACATCGCTTCGTGGATGAGCGTTCATCACCTCAAACTCAACCCGAAGAAAACGGAAACTGCTGGTGATCCCATGTGATTCATCTCCTGGTCAGGATCTCAGCATAACTCTCCATAACTCCCTACTTTCTCCCTCCACCACTGCTCGTAATCTCGGGGGAACTATAGACAATCAATTATCTTTCTCTTCCCATATTTCTAACGTTACTCGCTCTTGTCGTCACCTTCTCTACAACATCAGAAGGATTTGACCATTTCTATTCAAACAGGCTGCTCAGGTCCTGGTTCAGTCTCTCATCATCTCGAGACTGGACTACTGTAACTCTCTGCTGGCAGGTTCTATCACAGAACGCTATTCCTCCACTCACAATGCAGTTGCGCGACTCGTGTTCAACCTGCCTAAATTCTCTCGCACCACCCCACTGCTGCGCTCGCTCCACTGGCTTCCTGTAGCTGTACACATCAGATTACAAAGCTCGCTCGCCTACGAAGCCAAAAATGGATCTGCATCTTCATACCTGCGAAACCATCATCACCTCCCATACTGCACCTCGCTGCCTGAGAGCATCCTAAGCACTGCTCGTCTGGTTCCACCGTCTCTCAGTGGTAAAGAGGTAAGACCAGCTCAAGGCTCTTCTCTGTTCTGGCACCGATGTGGTGGAACGAACTTCCACTGGAGGTCTGAACAACGGACACACAGTCTACCTTTTTCAAACACTGATTGAAGACACACCTCTTCCAACAACACCTATCCTAACATTCCTTTTTATTCTCTTTTTATATCTCACTGTCCAGGAAATACATTAAAAAAATAAATCAATCAATGGTCTATGCTTTTGTACTTAAGTTTGTATTTAACCTTCATGAATGAAACTTATCCTTAGAGCGAGACCTAAAGCACTTCTTGTACGTCGCCCTGGATAAGGGCGTCTGCTAAATACTGCAAATGTAATATATATATATATATATATATATATATATATATATATATATATATATATATATATATATATATATATATTTATATATCTTAATTCCACTCCCTATAAAATATCTCCCTTTAATAAAATTAGTAATTCTTTTATATATCTTTCACTCTGGAAATTATTATTTTAATATGAATTTCTTGTTAATGTATTATTAATGTATTCCTTATTAATGTTCTATGTTTTTTTTGGTTGTTAAAATGGCATGTGGCTCCTTTATGAATAACATTCCAGTTTTGGTTGCTTTCCATTTAAACTAATATATATAAGACCATTTTATATATTGATGTGTGTATCTGTGTGTGTTATTGTAGATATATACATGGTTATCTCCAAATACTTCTACTTGTCTCCAACTACCGCTAATCATTTGTGGAGTTCATGGCTGTACGTTGAAGGCCATTTTATTTACAATGGGAATTCACTACTACTTTCATTGGAGTGTAAGTTCCACATAGTGACACAATATGGTAGACTCTGAGTGAAAACTGTACTAGCTGAAGGTTGATTATATAAGTCTGCTTTAGTTTGTCTGCTACCTGGCCTTAGCTCTGGAAAGTCTGGGTATCTAGTACGACCTATCTTAGAGAACTTGTGTTTGCCTAGAAACCTGTTTTAAGGATTAGAGGTAAGTGTTCATCAAAACTATTCTCTATTCTGGCGGACTAAACACTGATGGTAAAGTGGGGGTGGGAGGTGGTAGCTCAGTGGTTAAGGCATTGGCCTCTGGACTGAAAGATCGCAGGTTCAAATCCCACCACCAACAAACTGCCACTAGTGGGCCCTTGAGAAAGGCCCTAAACCCTCGTGCTCAGTTGTAAGTCACTCTGGATAAGGGTGTCTAATAAATACAGTAAATGTAAGGTGAGTTCAGCACCTTGGTCTAGGTTCAATAGAGTGTAAACTTTGAACACAATCAGTCTAAAACTTTGCTGCGAGGAATTACAGCACACTTTTTGTAACGTCAAGACATAAAACACATTGAAATGAAAGACTTCATATCTAACATTAAATTAAATCAAGGTCTACAGTGGACTTGGTTATGAAGGTCACTCTGAAACACTACTTTCTATGATTTACATCTCTGTGAAACATGCTGGTGTGTGATCCCATACTGGGTTTGATCTGCTGATACTAGCAATAAGGAGAGGTCAAATATCAGAGAAAATAAAGTATGGATTGGGTCTGATTCTGTAACATAAAGATATAAACTCTATTAAATAGTCAATAAAAAACAAAGTAATACATTTGATTTAAAGTCCTTCTCTTCTGTGCTTTTTCATGTGATCTCCTCAAATATCAGTCCTGTAAATAAATATGCTCTCAGTTTGCAGACATCACAAACAACTCCATACTCCAACTGTTCACCACCGACCAAATCTACAAGAGAAAGAAGTGAATTATAGAGAGAACCCTAGAGTGTGCTATTTGATGATCAGCAGCAGGTCTTTATTTCTGCTTCAAGGAAACCATGATTTGATTTTAGTGTAGAATTTGTCCTTCAACATTTCTTCATGCTTTTAGAAGATCTTTTTTAGAACATTTATCTAGAACATATGAGAAGGTGCAGAAGATGGAAGAGGAACATGAGCAGATGTTTGCATCACATCACTGCACTTCTCCAATCTCAGGCTTTTTAATAATGATCAGTGCTGTGGAGCTTCTCTCTTCTTCTACATGGATAGTAAAGTGTAGACTGTAAGAACAAGCTGAGGGGAATTTTATAGGAATGATAGAAGACACGATGTGAAGGTGGAGACATAAAAGGACTGAAAAAAGGGAATGGTGTGATAAGTTTCAGTGTTTATCTAAAACAGATCATTACTCACATCAGTGTTTGTAGTTTATAACGATCATCATCCTTCAGAGCAGAGAGACACTTCACTCCTGAGTCTCCTACATTATTCTCAGTCAGATACAGTTCTCTCAGGTGTGATGGATTTGATCTCAGAGCTGAAGCGAGAGCAGCACAACCTTCATCTGTAACACCACAACACTCCAACCTGCAGATACACAATAACGCACACATCACTCTTTACGTTTCTATACATTACACATCCTTTGTCTTCTTTCCACATGAAAGAGATACAAAGTGAAATCTTCTAAATCTGTATGTGGAGTAAAAATATGATGTAATGTCTTTAGTTTCAGACAGAATTTGCGGTGTTAATCTACTGTAAGTACAGATTTAATGTTGCAGGTTTAATACGACTTTTGAGATTCAATAATTTTCAAAACATCTCAATTCTACTTTGACTGCTTTTTGTTGCTTGTTAGATATTACATCCTCTCCTTCATTATTCTCCCTCGTCACATACACATTTCTAGCATGACTTTTAATCCTTTATTAGATATTAGAAATCTAAAACCTAAAAAAAAAAGTCAGGATATAAAATGATATAAAATAAAATCAAAACAAAAACAAAATAGATAAAAGCTATAAAGATTTTACTAAGGACATTGATGCTGAACCTGCTGAGGAGCAGGTCATGTGACCCAGAGAGATGATCTTACCTCAGTATCTCCAGTTTACAGAGAGGATTCTCCAGTACAGCACAGAGACGCTTCACTCCTGAGTCTCCTATTTTATTCCTAGTCAGATTCAGTTCTCTCAGGTGTGAGGGGTTTGATCTCAGAGATGAAGCGAGAGCAGCACAACCTTCTTCTGAGAAACCACAAACCCCCAACCTGCAGATACACAATGACACACAGACTTCACTCTCAGTTTAGAAACCAAAATATCTTGTGTGTATTGAAATGTTTGGTGTCAAAGTGTATAAATATTAAGAATATGTCAGAGACTGGACATTGTGACTGTTTTGAACACTAGATGTCGCAACTGGGGCTCTGCTCCATATGTCCTATTTCCTGTCCCTTTACCCCCTTTGTCCCACCTGCTCCTTGTTTTTATTAGAGTGCATTGTTTTCCCTTAGCTGCATTCTCCAGTCTTAGTCTTAGTTTTGCATCCTTTGTTCCTTTAAATCAGTGGTTCTCAAATAATGGGGCATGGGATATGTATGCCCCCAGGGATCATGCTTTTTTTTGCTGTACTAGAATAAAGTACAACTGCACATACACTAAAATAGGTGGCAGTTGCGTTCTCATTGTCGGAGAGTATGCCTAGGGAGCCTAGGGAGTATTAAGACAAAAAATTTGGACAAGTGCAGGTAGCACTTGCATTCACTGTGACTACAGTGAGAGAGGCAGAAAGACTGGTGAAGACAAATAAATTAAAGTGTCATTTAAAGACATTACACCATAATCACACTGGCAAACCACGTTTTTTTTTTCAGCGAAAACGTGCAAATATTGCCAACCTGCTTTGTGAGTGCTACTTCAGTAAAGGGAGGCATAACAGGTTCAACCTCCCTGTGACAGACTGCTAGGGTGTCTTACCACGGCACCCTCAAATTATAAGACCCACTCTTATAATGGGGAGAATGGGGATATTTGTAGGTAGATGATGTAGATGATGTTAGTCAACAATCATTTCAGACACATTGCAGTCGTTTCACATCACGTCAATACTTTACTTTGCAAAAGTTTTAGGCAGCGGTGAAAAAAGTCTGTAAACAAAGAATGCTTTTATCTGGCCAAAAACCTCTGTGACAAACCATCAGTGTACAATGAAAACAATCTTCCTCCTCAGGACATTGATGCTGAACCTAAAATCTCTGCTTCAGCCTCACTCTTAGAGAATGTATGTTACCGAGGTGCAGGCCATGTGACTGTGAGAGAGATGATCTTACCCCAGTATCTCCAGTTTACAGAGAGGATTCTCCAGTACAGCACAGAAACACTTCACTCCTGAGTCTCCTATTTTATTCCTAGTCAGATCCAGTTCTCTCAGGTGTGAGGGGTTTGATCTCAGAGCTGAAGCGAGAGCAGCACAACATTCTTCTGAGAAACCACAATTATACAACCTGCAGATACACAATAACACACACTTCACTCTTTGTGAATTTGGTTGAAACATTATTTAAAGGTGATCCAGATGTTTAATAAAGGAGTTCGTTATTATATTTCCTTTATCAAATGAACATCTTGTCAGATATGATCTCCCTCACACTGCAGAGCTCCAGCACACTTCCATGATTTACCGTAAATTCTGGACTATAAGCCGCTACTTTTTTCCTAGGTTTTGAACCATGCGGCTAATAATAAGGTGCGGCTATTCTGCAGATTTTTTCCCGACCGCTAGGGGCTCTAACCGGAATTAGAATCAAAACTAAGACAAAATAAATGCAAAGAAGAAGAATCCGCTAGTTCCTCTTTAGCAGATATAAGTGGGTAGAAGCGGATAGAAGGAGGACAAACTCTATCTTTACAAGGTTAAGGTGACGTCATTTCACACACAGGAGAAATGAAGATAAATACTGTAAATAGCGCTTATTTTCTCTTGGTTCTGTCCCGTTTTAATCAGCTCTCTCTCTACTCCCTGCTCTTTTCCCCACACACACGCGCACACACACACACGCACGCACACACGTCCCTCCCGGTATCACTGTCACTGCCCATGTGGGCAACGAAGTTCCCCAGTAGAACAACAGAGTCTCCAGTCGGATCGTTTATCAGCACCCTCCGAGAGACGCCAAGAGGCTAGGTACTCTACACTGCCATTCAGCCCATAGGCACAAATAACAGTGAGAGACTTCCCCAACCTGAAGGCATATGAAAACGACCATTTCGTTCCCCGGGGTAAATGCCAACACATGCCGGCTAAGCTGGGGGGCTATGAGCAGGCCCACGCCAGCCTGCTGTCTCTCACCACGGGCAACCCACGTCGCTCATTCGGGCTGAGCCAGGCGCTCGCTTTCTAGCCCCAACCCCGGGCCTGGCTCCAGGGTGGGGCCCTGTCTGCATAATACTGGGCGACGTTACGGTCCTTGATTTAAAATTTTTATTCATACGGGATCTAGAACGGCTCTTCGTCTGAGCTGTCCCATAGGACCTGTTTGCCTTGGGAGACCCTACCAGGGGCATATAGCCCCCAACAACATAGCTCCCAGGATCATCCGGTTACTCAAACCCCTCCACCACGATAAGGTGGTGGTTCACATAAATCATTTACATTCAATTTTGTTCTATGATTTCTATTCTATTCTATTTTTTAGAGTGTTTTAGTAAGCACTCTATGTATGAATTTTCAGCTCTTGAGGTAAGTGCGTCAGATGGTTTCACAAATCCAGTCCAAAGACTTGTTTGTGACCATAGATCTAAAGGATGCCTATTTTCATAGGAAGTTCCTGAGGTTCGCTGTAGGGGCACAGCATATTAATATTGGGTACTTGCATTCAGCCTCTCACTCTTTCATTATTGTGTGTGTAAACTGCCCTGGCTCTTCTAATACTAGTTGGAGTTGGCTCGCTCGGAGTGAGACAGCATCAAGATGTCCTTGTTCACATGAAGGCTTTGGGTTTAAGACTAAAAAATGGGAAAAGTGCATTTTCTTCAAGACTTCAATATTACAGTGCTCAAGTGGTTCTGTTTGCAACTCAGGAGACTTCTCATTGTCCCCTCTGGTTCTCTCTATATCAACCAGCTCTCAGACTGTATACTATGGCACAGCTGTGGCCAAGGTAGCTCAGGTCCCTGGAGTTCTGGAGAAAGTTTGCCTGGAAGTAGTCTCTGCTACTGGTAGCCCCTTGATTGGTGGGTTGGCCCTGGTTTGTGGACCTGGTGTCAATTTTGCCTCAGCCACAATGTGAGATCCCTCTGAGGGCTCAGTTTGGACTCAGTTAAAACACTGCCCAGTACAGTACTGGAGTTCCTCCAGGAACAGATCACCAAAGGGTTAACTCCCTCTACCTTTAAAATTTACACGTCTGCCATATTAGCATATCATGCCCCCCTTGAGGGGCAAGCCTTGTTGGCATAATTCTTTGTGTCGCATGGAGGCTGATGCCTTCGATATGACCTACAGTGCCTGTCTAAAACTTGAGTGCTTTAGAAATCCTTCCTTTGAGTCAAACGAAGAGGTGACACTAAAGTTTATGACATTCAAGGCTTTCTCTTTATGCACCTAAAAATGGGCTACCTTCCCAAGGTGTAAAGATGCAGCATTCTATCCTCCTCTTTTCAGGTCCTCTGGCCATTGAACTCCTTAACTGGTTGTGTCCAGTTGGAGCCCTGGACACCAACATCCATAGGATGGCCCCATGGAGGAAGTACTTCCTATTAGTCCTATACTTCCTATTTGGTCTCCCTGCAACTTTCGGGGCCAGGGCCAACTCAAGCAGAGCTGTGGCAGCCTCTAAGACTCTTTCATCTAGAGTCCCTCCGACCTTTGTTAGGTCATATAATTTAGACCTTTCTGCCACTCCTACCTTTGCATCATTTCACACTTGCAAGGAATGGTCAGTATGGTAGGATTGGACTCTCATTCCCATAGCATTGTTGATGCAGTGTTGAGTTCTTGAAAGGGAACATCAACAGGTCACTAAAGTAACCCAGGTTTCCTGAGGGAATGACATGATGCATCACCGTGCCAGACTGCCTGCATCCTTGTGTTGCTAATATCACTATTGAAGCTGATGCTGCTTCCATCTCATGTGCATTTATACTCACGTCTGTGTGCCATCGCTCGAGATTTCACAGACAACATTTTAGTAATGCTACTCCGTCTACTCAGTACTCAGTGACTCTCAGAGAGATGATCTTACCTCAGTATCTCCAGTTTACAGAGAAATTCTCCAGTATGGTTGAGAGACGCTTCACTCCTGAGTCTCCTAAATTATTCCCAGACAGATCCAGTTCTCTCAGGTGTGAGGGGTTTGATCTCAGAGCTGAAGCGAGAGCAGCACAACCTTCATCTGTAACACCACAACTACACAACCTGCAGATACACAATAACACACACTTCACTATCTCCGTTTCTACACATTACACATCCTTTGTGTTCTCCCTCGTTCCTGCAGTGAGAGTGTGAGAACCAGTCACACACACACACACACACACTGATGGAAGTCTTTATACACTCATGAGCAGTGTTGGGAAGGTTTCTTTGGAAATGTAATATGTGGTAGTGTAATGTGTATTACATTTTATGTTGTACTGCTACAAGCTGGGATGTGTGAAGAAACAATTTCACTGTGCTTTAATGTATATGAGACAAATATTCAATTCACTGCAGTTTTCGTGACATATTGTGTCTGTCAGAGAGTTGATCATACCTCAGATCTTTCACTTTACACTCAGGATTCTCCATTAGAGTAGAGAGACGCTTCACTCCTGATTCTCTTAGTTTATTCCAGGACAGATCCAGTGTATCAATAGTCAAATGTAGTTCTGTCAGATTGGAGGTTTCTGAGTTAAGTATTGAGGTCAGAGCTTTCCCACTTTCCCCTGTAATTGTATCACACCTGACACTGAAGAAAGAAAAAGATAATGAACATTAATGTAAAAGATGAAACAGGTCCTCAAAACGTCTCACTGCAGAGTCTCACTTTTACCATCACACACATCAGTTCCACACAATGATTAAATAGTGTAATAATATGTTCAGAGATGTTCAGATTGTGCTCGGTGAGAGTTTCAGCTGCGTACACGTTGTACACATCATCACACACACGTTGTAGAAACATAGAGGATGAGATCCAGGAATCCAAATGGGAAAGTGAAAGTCTGATCTAAAACCTTTCTAAAACGAGAAAGGAAAAAGTCTAACGAGTCACGCAGAGTTTGATTCATCTGAACATCTTGTTTGATTTATTCTCAACACTGTAATAGCAGAACAATAACATTCAGATTCACTTACATTGCTTTTCTGGATGCTGCAATCACAGGCATCATTCTCACAAGAATCTCATCTTTTATCTTCTCTGGAGTGATGTATTTATTCAGGTCAAATTCCTCCAGATCCTGTTCTGATGTCAGTAACACAAACACCAGAGCAGACCAGTGTGAAGGAGAGAGTTCACTTTGTGTTCCAGATTTCAGGTAGTGTTGGATTTCCTCCACTAGAGAATTATCACCCAGTTCATTCAGACAGTGGAACAGATTGATGGATTTCTCTGCAGTAGTGTTTTTAGTGATCATCTTCTTTATGTACTGAACTGTTTCCTTTTTGTTCTGGGAGCTACTTCCTGTCTGTGTTACTAAGGAAATGTAGAAGTTTCTGATTGGACTCGAGTGAGAGACCCAGAAGAAAGCGGAGGAAAAGATCCAGATGTCCAGTCTGACTTTTTAAAGTCTGATCTACAGCACTCCTGTGTACATCTGAAAGTGTCTTACAGTCCAGATTCTGTGTAAGAACATTTCTGTGTTCCTTCATGAAGATCAGGTGAACATACAGAGCTGCGAGATGTTCCTGAATGCTCAGATGAACAAAGCTGTACACGTTAATCTGGTGAACTCCAAACTCCTCTCTGAAGATCTGCGTACACACACCGGAATACACTGCTGCTTCTGTCACATCAATGCCACACTCTCTCAGATCTTCCTCATAGAAGATCAGGTTCTGTTTCTCCAGCTGCTGGAAAGCCAGTTTCCCCAGTTTGAGGAGCATTTCTTCATGGCTCTGCTGCTTCTGTGGGTACTTCTCTCTTATGATGTTGGTCTGAATGATGAGGAAGTGTGTGTACATTTGAGTTAGAGTCTTGGGGATCTCTCCACTCTCTGCTTCACCCAACATTCTCTGTAGAACAGCAGCTGAGATCCAGCAGAAGACTGGGATATGACACATGATGTAGAGACTTCTTAATGACTTCAGGTGTGTGATGATGTCATTGGCCAGGTTCTGATCACTGATCCTCTTCCTGAAAGTACTCCTCTTTCTGAGGGTCATTGAACCCTCGTACCTCTGTGAATCGATGGACATACTCGGAGGGGATTTGATCTGCTGCTGCTGGTCTGGAGGTGATCCAGATGAGAGCAGAAGGAAGCAGGCTCCCTTTGATCAGGTTTATCAGCAGAACATGCACTGGTGCTGATTCAGTTACATCACTCATTCTCACTGTGTTCTGGAAATCCAGAGGGAAACGACACTCATCCAAACCATCAAAAATAAACAAAACCTTCTCCAAACTGGAAATGTCCATTTCTTTCATCTCCTTAAAAAACACATGAAGGAGCTCGATCAGACTCAGGTTCCTGTCCTTCATCAGATTCAGCTCTCTGAAAGGAAGTGGGAATATGAGCTGGACGTCCTCATTTGTTTTCCCTTCAGCCCAGTCCAGAACAAACTTCTGTACAGAGACTGTTTTTCCAATTCCAGCTACTCCCTTCGTCAGAACCTTCCTGATGGGTTCTTCATCTTGTTCAGATAAGGGTTTAAAGATGTCACTGCATTTGATCGGGGTGTCCTCAGTTGGTTTAATCCTGTATGCCACTTCAATCTGTTTCACCTCATGTTCTTTATTGATGTCTCCACTGTCTCCCTCTGTGATGTAGAGCTCGGTGTAGATCTCATTCAGGAGGGTTCTCTGTTTCTGTTGTATTCAAACACTGAAACTTCTCCATCAGAGTGAACTTTAACTTCTTCTGGAATTCATCTACAGCAGTGCATTGTGGGTGGTATCTGTGACAGGGTGAAGTAGGAAGACATGGTGAGACATGGGCTACAATGATTAGAGTAGAAGTTGACGTTGTTCCTGATAGATCTTTATGATGTTCTCACTATAGATCTGCTTCATTCTACTGTAGGTTTTGTATCATCTAATCACTCTGTAGGTCCAAACACCAGAGAGATTTGTCATTCTGTTGAGTCATTCTGTTGGCTTTAATCTTACCCTGTAGCTGTGATGATATTCTTCTCTTGTCTGTCTCTTGGCTTCTGTAGAACACTGTAAACAAAAACAATAACTGTTAAATATCCTCTTCAGGTTACGTATGTACCCATCATTCCCAGAGGGAACAAGACTCTGTGTTGAACGAGGCGCATTTCCATGGCTCTGAATAAGGTGTGTATTCCCGTCCAGGTGGAAAAGTGGATATCATAATGTTCCCTCAGGGAACCAGGATTACATATGTAACCTGGAGCCGTTCTCTTTCAGGAAACGTCAGCTGCGTCACCCACACTATGGGAACGCTATTCAACAGTGCCAGACTGCCCAATTCCCGTCTTTGGTGTGTATGCTGCTAGAACCAGGACAAGTGGTCTAGAGTGGCTCTTAGGCCATGCCCAATCAGGGGGGTTGTACACCCCTTAGAATCCTGGAGCAATACTCTGGGCACCAAAAGGGCTCAGTGAACCCAAGTCCCACAAAGCAGGGATGGGGACACCTGTAGAATGTTGTCAGCTCTAACTCACCTCCCGAGGTCTGCTCGAAGGTAGGCCCTGCAAAGGACGGCCAAGGCTGACCTGGCCAGTTGTCCAAGGTGCGCACCTCCACAGTGATTCGCTGGGGGTGCTCCTGCTCCTGGTGCTCCTACAGGCAGGGTTGGGGAGGTAGAGAACCTTGACTCATAGGGGTGCAGAGCCCACCATGAAGTCAACTAGAACTCTGAGTCACCAGAGACCTCAGTCTTAGGATGCTGCAGAGACCCTACCTGGATCACCGATAGGTGAGGTTGCATTGAGGGTGGATTGAGAATACTTTCCCACCCCCTGGCAGCCTGTTTAGGGACATGCACTGGACAAAAGGGCCAGTTTATCAAGGCTCTATATGCAAGCAGCGCCTAGGAAGATCTATGACATTGCGGAGACTGTAAGCAAGGTCTGTGCTATTCATAGCGAGCAACAGGAGCCTGGCAATCTCGGTTGTCATCTCACTCTCTCACACACCAGAAGGGTCAAAAGGAGAGGGGTTGATTTGATGGTTTGTTCTCGCAATTGAGTGTGAGAGTGAAAAGAGAGCCAGGGATTGTGTTAATCATTGCACAATTCCCTCCCTGCAAGCCCTGTAGCAGCTGGAACATAGCATCCATTGGATTGTGGTCTCATAGAGGCTGACCTTCTCACCTTACTAGAGGTGTGAGGAGAGGTTTTGACTTGGGGAACTGTTCTTAGCTGATTCTTCCAGGAGCCTGTGGAGACGAAATATCATGGTTGTACCACTCATAACCCAAACTAATTTCGCTCAAGGCCACATTTCAGAAGCCAGACCACCCTGGGCTGTTATCTGCCAACCTTTTCACCAACCTGGTCACAAGGATAAGTTTGACACGGAGACACCTTAAGAGAACAAAGCGAAGAACAACAGAGGGATACAGGATTGTGGAAGGTGAGCGCTACTACGCCCCAACTAAAGAGGCTCCACAGAGACGAATCTCTGATAATCCTGATTTCTGACTGACAGAAATAATCATCACGTTTGATGGACACACAGCTGGATAACAGTCATCTCAATGCTGTCTAAAGTTTCCTAAAAATGCCTGATATTTAAAAAAATAATTTCAGAGCTCAACAATATTTAAAATAATAATAATAATTAGAGTTGTTATTATTGTTATTATTATTTCTATCACTGAATTTGCATGATTGTGGAGGTGAGGGTCGAACACTTGATTGTGAATGGTGGGTAGATTCAGAGGAAGTGAGTGGTAAGGATCAAGTTTATGTTTACGTTTATGTTTAATGGGTGTGGTTTTCTTTCATCATCTCCCGTTCAAAGTCCACCTATGGGAGGAGAATCTTTTCCATGACATCTACAGAAGCATCTGAAGACTTTTAGATATTTACTATTCAATGCCAAAGGCTTTTGGGACATACCCTGGCCTATACAACCATGATTCTTTGGATGGATTAAAGCAGGTAATCTCAATCCCTTTTTTTGAACAGATCCCCCAAAGTACGACTTTTTAAATTCTCATTCGCCCATTGGTCTCTGACCATCACGGCCTCCTAACCGTCCCCATATCTACCGATTGGCATCGTTATCCTGTCAAAACATGGTGGGCGTTCTGGCGCACTATGCCTGCCGTCGCATCATCCAGGTGGATGAAAAATTATTTTGGGCATGTTTCAAAATATAAGCACTTACTTAATTTATGGGCTCCATAAATGTCTTAATATTACTCTAGTGGTTTAGATATTGGCGAAATATAAAGGCAAAATCTTTTTCTTGTTTAAAAAGGATCATTTTACAGTTTTTGTTTCACTTGTGCCTGCAATATTATTTCTAGTAGTCTTAAATGTTCATGTTGTAATTTGTCATCAAGTTGTCATTTTACAGAAAATGGCCAGCAGCTGTGGTAGTCTGACTCTGAGTCCATGCAGGCACTGAAGCCTATGTTCATCTCCACCTTGTCCTGTGCTCTCAGGTTCAAGATAGGGTGTCATCATATAGGGCAGACAAGGGTACCCCCTGTCCCCAGCAAGTGACCAATGGTTTGTCTTATAATAGTAGCTGTAAAAGTGTAAACATCTATAAATAATACTTAATAAAAAATAATACTTGTGTAAGGCACCCAGTTAAATTGGTGGCACAACAATGATTCCCTAAAAATTCTGGTATCATGTACAGACCCTGGCCATTTGGCTTCAGCATTACTAAGAAGGTGGGTGGCTTCATATTGCTAATGTACTGGAGCCAGTGCTGAGGGTGATTTAATGGTTTAATTACCAAAAGATTTAACACCAATAATATAGTGTTACCTGCAGATTAAGGAAATGCATTGACTTTCTATTAACATAGTTTCCTTCATTGACTGAAGGAGCTTTAATAGTTTTGTGGGTCCTATCAGTCCAATCACATTTGAAAACCCTGAAGTTGAAAGCTATATAATTAAATATAAAATATATAATTAATTTGAAACATTTTAATAATTGTGAGTGAATACAGAGTATGGATATATTGAAAGTTGTGCAAGGCCTACTGTACAGACTTCCCCACACACACAGATACCTATCCCACATGCTCCGAATCATCTGTTATACAAAAGAGTTTCTGTCTGAAAACCAAAATGTACTGTGTTTCAAAAGTTTTGTTGAATAAATGAACGAGTCATAGGGAAAACTGTAATGCTCCAGCAAAAATTCTACTTAACTTAAAAATAGGCTACTTAACTGACCCTGAAAGTTACCTCTGTGTTTTGGAACTGAAAACTGATCTTGATATATAATATATATATATATATATATATATATATATATATATATATATATATATATATATATATATATATATATATATATATACCGTAAATTTCGGACTATAAGCCGCTACTTTTTTCCTAGGTTTTGAACCATGCGGCTAATAATAACGGTGCGGCTATTCTGCAGATTTTTTCCCGACCGCTAGGGGCTCTAACCGGAATTAGAATCAAAACTAACACAAAATAAATGCAAAGAAGAAGAATGCGCTAGTTCCTCTTTAGCAGATATAAGTGGGTAGAAGCGGATAGAAGGAGGACAAACTCTATCTTTACAAGGTTAAGGTGACGTGATTTCACACACAGGAGAAATGAAGATAAATACTGTAAATAGCGCTTATTTTCTCTTGGTTCTGTCCCGTTTTAATCAGTAAAGTTTCTGCTCAGTGCTCTCTCTCCTCCCCTGCTCTTTTCCCCACACACACACACACACACACACGCGCGCGCGCACACACACGACAACACACACACACACACACACACACACACACACACACACACACACACACACGCACACACACAATACAGCCTCAGCGGTTCTTGATTTTCCCTCTCCCGATATAAGCCCGGTTCACCCTACAATCCCCGTCCGGGCTCGTAGCACATACCTAGTGTCGCGGACACGGACGCTCGATATATGTTTATGCCTAACCTTTGTCTGTTCCCGATTCACGGACTTCCAAGTCTCCGGTACTCCCGGTACCACGGCGCGCAGAGCGCAAGGCTCCCTAGCCTGTCTGGCCGCTCCGTATGAGCGGCGTCTCCTGAGTTCTTTATTCTAATAAATCCTGTTTTGTATGAATTCCGGATCTCCGCGTCTCTGTGCAGCGTCCACCGTTACACCGTGTTAAAATACAGGTTAGGAAAGGATCTATTTAGGTACATACATGTACATTTACCATTCAAAAGCGGATGCGGCTTGTATGCAGGTGCGGCTTATTTATGAATTTTTTTGGGTTTTTTTTTTAAATAGAGCAGATGCGGCTTATATCCAGGTGCGCTTTATAGTCCGGAATTTACGGTATATATATATATATATATATATATATATATATATATATATATATATATATATATATATATATAAATATAATATTCATTAATTCATTCATCTTCTATCCCCCCATTTTCTTCTACCGCTTTATCCGATCTTCCCTCGGGTCACGGGGAGCCTGTGCCTATCTCAGGCGTCTATGGGCATTAAGGCAGGATACACCCTGGATGGAATGCCAACCCATCACAGGGGCACACACACACACACACATTCATACACTAGGGACAATTTTCCAATGTGCCAATCAACCTACCACTGTGCATGTTTTTGGACCGGGAGGAAACCGGACGGAAACCGGAGAACCCGGAGAAAAACCTCCTTGAGGACACAGGGAGAACATGCAAACTCCACACAAACATGGCCAAGACGGGAATCGAACCCGGGACCCTGGCGGTGTGAGGCGAACGTGCTAACCACTAAGCCACCGTGCCCCACCATATATATAATATATAAATATAATATTATTATAATAATTATTAATATACTTATTATAACTATTACTACTACTACTACTACTCATAAAAATATAATTATTATCATTATGAGTAGTGTGGTAGTAGTAATAGCTGTAGTAATAGTGATGGTGGTGTTATCATACATAATTTTAGCTTTTAAAAAAATAAAAAATTACTTAATAAATTAAGACATTAACTGTAATTTACTGACTAATAAAAATGTCACAATTTTTCATCTAAAATATTTACTGATAGTATTGTAGAATCACTAAACTATAATATAAATAAATAAATAAATATATATATATATATATATATATATATATATATATATATATATATATATATATATATAATATATAAATCTAAAAATCATCTAATGTCCGTGTAGTACAGCTGTGTGACTTTATGAGAATCATTGAATGTTACCTGTGTCGAGGTGACGAGATTCCAGTTTTAAATGTTAAGGGATTTTTCATAGAGTGATCACTCTTCATGGAGACACAGCTGGTTTCTGGAGATTGCGATTTCTCTCTCTGTCGTTTACTGTTTAAAAATATATATAAGTTGCTATGAAATAGAATCCAAAAAATGTTAGAGATACATTTCTATCATATTAAATGCATATTAATCTTTACATCTTCTTACATGCTAGAAATATTAACATACAGAAAACACACATTGAAACATCAAATAAATGCTCATAGTAAGTTACTGTTCAACATTTTAAACCTGTGTAGTATTCATATATCCATAATGCAGGTTACAGATAGTTACCATAAACCCTTATTTACCTGCTACTACACCTGTAAAAACACTGCTTGGTATAGACTTAGATTCAGAACAAACAGAGTGGATACTTCACAAAGTGTTAATGGAAACATGCAAATAGAAATACACAATCTAATCCAATACACAGTTAACACTGTAAACCTATTTGTGGGATGTAATTTTCATAATTTAGCACTTGTGAGGTCAGCAACAGGATACATCTCTTTCAATGATGACATTTTACTGTTTTTACTGCATGTTTTATTTTTATTAAGACAATTTTACTTACAATAAACAACATCTAGTATTTCAATGACTTCTAATAGTTTCATTCTTATATAAATATTATTTATTATTTCCATAGACACGAAATTCATATTGCATAAATGAACAGGTCGTTAGTAAAGTACTGAAACAGATTACCAGTCTTTTGAGGGTGAGGTCACATGATCTGTTCCCTGATCAGTGACCTCCATTTTTCAGTGAGTCCTGAAGACGTTGATCTCCTCTGCTGGAATAAATCACAAACCTAGAAAACACAAATATACAGTTAAAACGGTGGATAAATTGTGCTGTGATAAAGGATGCACTTCATGAACATGTCTGTACCACACTTCCTGTATCACAGAGGTGGAAAGAGTAATACAATGTTGTACTCAAGTAAAAGTACTGTTACTTCCGTAAGCACTTACATACTTGGCGATATTTTCATCTTATGCGAATTTGACAAAAATAACGTATTGAACTCAAGCGAAGCAAACACGAACATTAAAAAGAAGCACAAACTTAGATATGAATGTAAAAGCCACATGAAACCGATCTAAATGAAATGAAATGTACTCTAAAATATAATACATTTGTTCATTTCATATGACATTTAAATCATGACAATGGAAATAGAGCTAGTTCAATTGTGTGTCGTCCCCGTTAATTATTTACCCTTTCTTGCAATTGAAACCAAAATGGTCGCTTAAATGTGACCAAGTTTGTAAGGATATGATGGAATTTCGCTTTTAACAGCTCTAGCACCATTGCATCTATTTTATCCGTCTCCATCGTTCCTGTGAGTTTAACGTGTTTAACCTCCCACACATCAATCAATCATTGTGGGGGTTTCTGGGGTGTCATTTTTTTCCTTCCCTGTTACAAATATGATTTAAAATGTAGAGAAGTACAGTTACATAAAATTACATATTTTGAAAACGACTTTAAAAAGTAAAAGTGCACAAAACAATGTATTAACGCAAATCCGTTACTTTCCAGCTCATAAAAGTCCGTGCTACATCCCGAGCCACATAATCACAATGTTACATGAATCTCCTCCTATTAGAAAGTCATGATCTACTATGAGCATGGAACAAGCAAACAATCCCGATGTTCTCATGTCAGATCCTGAATAAACTGAGAAAAACATCAAATGGAATTTGATGGAAACTGTTGGCCTCCATTTCGGCTGCTGTATCGCAGTTTCCCTGCTGTTTTTCCACAAACTCCATTACAGAGAAAACACAAACGCATTATTCCGAGAGAAAGTCGTTTCTAGTAAAAACTCACCCACTTTTCTTCAATACTGCTTTTTATTAGACCTGAATCTCACCGCTTCTGACTGCTGTTGAAGATCTTTGTGTTTTTCTAACCGCTCCTTAATACGCAGTGAGGCTGAGAGAGAAACACTTTCACTTTCGATTCGAACTGAATCTTTGAACCGACTCTTTAGGAAGGTTCACATTATGGGCTCCTCACCCCCTGCACAGTTATATATGCACAAATATGATGGGGTATTTTTTAAATCAGAGACTGCTTGGAAGGGGTAAAGGCGTAGGTTGAAAATGTCGTATAATTGATATTTCTGACAAAGAAGCCAACCAATAGTAATTAAGTTAAAGCCTACTGAAGTCTGATTCATTTTGATATTTCTTTGACGCTATATGCAGAGACTCCAATCGAGTGAATACCAGTCTAGTGAACCATGACTACAACCTAAACGCACAGACGCAGGTGATTACGAAGATGCTATCTTTCATCAAGAAAAGTGCATTTATTACTAATATCTACTTAAAAAGTTAAGAAAGGTGAATGGTAAATGAATAAGTAGATGGTTAAAAATCTAATTAAGTGCATGTGAGGAACACAAAGACAAAACAATTACTTTTTAAAATGTTAATTAAGAAAATGGAGGAATAAAAATATAAGTACTTATTTATAAGAGCGGATGTTTATACTAAAAGTACAAGGTTAACATTTAATTTTCACCCTCATTGTTGATTGATGTGTAACGGAGTAAAAATAAAGGTTAAATATATGCATAAATGGGGACAGTGCCATTTAGTTGTTGTGTGATGTAACCTATCTCATGGAATAAGGGCCGCACACAGCAGAGCTAATGAGACATGCTGTGGGTGAGTTGCACATTTTTAAGCCGCCAGAGAAATTAAGTTATCAAAACATACAAATAACCTATTAATTGTGGATAAATTCCTTTGTGAACTTGTTGTGCATTTGGCGTCCAGTGTTTTGTGTTATTCCGCGTTATCTTGATTTTTTTTTTCACAATCGTAATTTGTGTTATTGTATGTGTAGAGCTGATTTATTCTCCATGCAACAATTCCTTATACACATGCTGTATCTCCATTGTGCCGGTATGTTATAGAAAATGTTGTTTTAATGTGTTTTAAGGATTAATCATTAAATTAGTGAAGAGTTACACGTGTTATCCACTAGGTGGGAGATGTTCCTTAAAATCTGAATTTAATTAAATAGATCTGTATTTCTCTGGATTTGGTTGTATTATTGAATATTTGTTAATATCTCATTGAAAATGTTTAAACATGAATGCTCATCCACTATACGATCACAAAGATAAAATACTGAATTCGATTGAGAATTAAAAAGAAGAAAATGATTTAAAATAAACAGCAGAGATAACAAGACATGCTGTGGAGCTGATTCATGCAACAATTCCTTATTCACATGCTGTATCTCCATCGTGAAGCTCCACACGGTAAGAGGACTGCCAAGGCAAGACCGTCACTCAACAAACACCGGGGAAGGCAGTGTGCAAAACATGTGGAGATGGTGTCAGTATGGGTGGTGCAATAGCAAAAAGTGCCAATACTCCAAACCTGTGGTCTCATCTTAGGATTCATCACCATGACGTGTAAAACTCCACAAGCAAGCGCACCAGAATCTGAGCAGGGGGGCGGCATCCACATGCCAGCCTACAATACTTGATATGTTTTAGAAATAAAAAAAATGGACAAATCTGAATGACAGATTAAAAAAATGGACAAGCTGATAACAGAAATGATAATTACTGACAATCAACCATTCACTGTTGTCTCTGACAATGGCTTTAAGCGACTCATGGATGTGGCATTAAAAAGTGAGATGTATTATCGTACTGAGAAGCTGCCAGAAATTTACGAAAGAGATGTAAGTAAAATAAAAACCCTGATCCAGCCAGAGAATGCTGGCTACTCACTCTCCTTTAGAACAGATTGCTGGTCAGGATCAACAGAGTCAATGATGAGCCTAACATGCCATTTCATTGACAATGAATTGATCAGAAGACAGTTTATTTTAAACATAAGAGTAATGGACCCCATACTGAGGAGTATATCAGAGACTCATTCCTGCACATGCTGGAAGAATGGAAAATTAATAAAGTAGTTCTTGTCCTTCGAGACAATGGTGCAAACATGGTGAAAGGCTTGAGGTATGCTTATATTCCAGACCTTCCAGAGGTCTGATCTTCCAGCTGGTGCTGAATGATGTTTTGGCCAGCCAAAGAGCTGTGATAGATGTGATTGCCATACTATAGAAATGTGTCACTCACTTCCAACATTCCATCTTGGGAAAACAGTGTTTGAGAAACATCCAGAGGGACCTTGGCCTACTGGAGCACAACTTAATACAGGCAGTCCCAACAATATGAAACTCAACACTCCACATGCTGCAAAGGGCACTGGAACATGGCGGGTTTACATGTCCAGCTGCTCACCAGTGGGAGATTGTGTCTAATTTGGTTGAAACACTCATGCCAATTGAGGAAGTGACACTAGAGGTGAGCTACAGTAATTCATCTGCATCCAGCATCATTCTGTTTGGAGATAAAGGGCCATCAACACAGGGCATTAGAACGCTAAGGGAAGTAATGAGGGAGAGCCTAACCAAACATTTGCAGTGTAGGTCCCTAAACTGGACGTAAATAATACTTGTACCTAAAGTGAAGGTAAACATTTTTTTGTACCCAAAGGTAGGGTGTCCAGTCACGTGTCCTCAAAGGGGAGTTAAGTAGGTGTGTGTGTGTGTGTGTGTGTGTGAGAGAGAGAGAGAGAAAGAACAGGAGCGTGTGTATGTGTGTGAGTAAGAGTGTGTATGTTTGTGTAAGTGTGTGTGTGAGTCAGTGTGTGTATGTGTGTGAAAGAGGGAGAGAATGTCTGTTTGCGTCTGTGTGTGTGTATGTATGTATGTATGTATGAGTATGTTTAACTAAGAGTGTGTGTGCATGTGTGTCTGTGTGTGAGAGAGAGATTGTGAGATGTAGATTTTGTTTGTATATTTGTGTAGTGTGTGTGTGTGTGTGTGTGTGTGTGTGTGTGTAGAAGGAGAAAGGGGAGGATTAATTACGTTTCTTATACAGGAATAAACTGATCATTCAGTACACATGTATGTATATGTGTGCGAGAGATTGTGAGATGGAGATTGTGCTTGTATTTACTGTATTACATTACGTTTACACTCACAAAGTGGGGACCAAAAACATCCCCAAATCCCCGGTCCCCACAATATTTTGCTTGTAATAGACTCTGGAAGCGTTGCTGATATGTCAGTGCAGTTTTTTTCCTCAATCCCCACCATGAGCAAATGTTACCATGAGCACCATGTTACTGTGTGTAGATTTGATCCCCACTTTGACTAAAAACTGGTTGTGTGTTTGGCGGACCCCAAACATACTCAAAATCTGAAAGGTCCCCACAAGTAACCACTATGTCATGTTTGAAAATATCATAGAAACATATCTGTAATCTGAGGTGATATTCTTTAAATTTGTATTTTTCTATATGTCAAAATAATTTTTAAGGTCTGTAGAATAACAGGAAAGTGTGGTCGCCATTAGCATTCTGACGGGTGACCCCACAATGTATAAAAACAAGTATGTGTGTAATTTGTGTAGTGTGTGTGTAGAAGGGGAAGAGAAAAGGGAGGATCAATTACATGTTAATTACTGATCATTCAGTACATATGTATGTATATGTGTGTGTGTGTGTGTGTGTGTGTGTGTGTGTGTGTGTGTGTGCCACCTCCCCACAGAGTCCATGCCTGTACTGCATAGAGAGCATGCTGCACTGAACCTCGAAACTTTCACACAAAGGGATAAGGAGGAAGCAGCTGAAACAAGAAAAACACAATTCCAACTACTAATGTCTTCTTGTTGGTACTGAGAAAGGGAGGAGAAGAGAAAGAGAGAGAGAGAGGAACAGGAGAATTGGAATTACATGTCATTTACACACAGGTACAACCTGATCATTTCTATTGGTACTACAAGTGTGTGTCTGAAAACATTATTCAGTGATTATTCCTGAGATCATCATCTGGATCAGTAATGAATAATCAGTACTGGTAATGAGATCCCGATCTGAATTTTAGACACCATATTGTCTGTTGTTTTTCTCGATTACGCCAATAAAAATAATGCAAACAAAGCTAAAGCGCTGTTTTGTTCTGTCCTGAATGAATCACTCGTTTAAAAGACTCGGTTCAATCGCAATTACTTTTAACAATGACTTGCCGCCACCTAGTGGCGGTTTCACATTTAAAGTAAATATCGGTATTGAACATTCCATGTTTAAAATATTAAAATATTGCTTCATTTGTAAGTGTAGGTAAGATTTTACATATATTTACACACTGAGCTGTATGTGTTTAAACAGTGTTTAATACATCTAAACGCCACTTCAGATACAGTGTCAGTGTTTCCTCTGTATAACAAACATCTATTTTATTGATACCCATTTTATTTGTTTGGCCGCGTTTTGACCATGTTTTATTATTCTAATTTACCAATTAAATGGAAGAATGATCCGGTGATTCCTTTGTCATATGTCATCAGTTCTACATAGAACCTGGTGTTTATAGTGTTTCTATTAGAATCTAACAGTGATCAAGGCTCCATTATGGACCTTTGTGAGGTGATACCTTGAGGGAGTGTAGGAACAATACCAGTTTAGTCAAGGGCTGACTGAAGACTCAAAAACAAGTCTCGGAGATGTAGGAGAACCTGGAGAGTGCCTCAGAAATTAATAATAAAAAAATAATGGCTCTGTGCAGGAAGCCAGCTCCATAAAGATCGGTTTTATATGAGTTGGAGTTAAATATCTTTTGATATAGAGCTTCAACCATAATGAACACCTTTGGGATGAATGTTAATGCTGACTTCACCCAAGGCCTCCTCACCATCTCACCTACATTAACACCTGACTTTACTAACGTATACTTGTAGCTGAAATTTCAGACCATAAAATAATCAAAATTACAATAATTTTTATGTCATTGGATAATAAAAACTAACTAATTATCTTTACTATCCTACATAATAATTAAGGAGGAGAATCCAGGTGGATGTGGGAGGTGTTGTGTGGAAGTAAAGAATGTCCTGATGTGTCTTCTTGCATTCCATCACACTAATTCTTCCATAAATCTTAACTTCATGTCTGCCCGTCTATTTTTTGTGGTTTTCATATGGTGCTCCACTGTCTTCATCATGCTTTTCTCCTTCGTGTTCTCCTCCTGACTGTTTTATATGATTATAGACAATACAGTATCTAGCTGTTTCTTCATTTTACATGTTTCCTGTATCAGAACACTGAGCACATTTAAATACTGAGCTTCACTGATATTGCTTTTAAGATACTCTTGCTCAAATCTCTTTTTCTTGTTTTTTAACACCTGGATTTTCTGGATGTTGTTCTTCTTCCATAGCTTCTGGAACTGCTTTGTACCAAAGTTTTTCAGGCTCCTTCTGATTTGCTTGAGGCTTTCCTTTATGTTAGGATCCATGTGAGCTTTTTTAATAAGATCTTCCACGGTTCCTTTTAGGGCTTCCACTTTTTCACTTATCTCATCCATCTTTTTTTCTTTTTCAGTTATCATCAACAGCAGTTCTTCACACTGTTCTCTGCATTTATCTTCTAAGATCTGCTGCTCTCTCTCAGCACACTTTAATTCTTCTCCCTGCTTCTCCACCTTCCTTCTCTCTTTCTTTCTTCCTTTCACTATCAGCCTGCAATTCACTTTTTAACTTGTTACTTTTCTTTATTCTACATGCTTCTTTTTCCATGCAATTCCTCTGCATGTTACTTTCCTTTTTCTCAATATAGTGGACCAGGCTTGCTTTATCAGCCTGAAACGCTATCAACATGCCATCCTTGATCTTCCTTAGGTTCAGGTTCCTCTGTGCCCTGTGTCTTCTGGAGCTTGGATTTACTTTCTTTAGAAACTGAGGTCCTGTCAGCTACAATTCCAGTTTTACAATCACACACTACAATCATACACTCCAGTATTCATGGTATTTCCCACTCTCGGTTGTTTTCTATTATTTCTAATCACACTCGTGAAATCACCCAGATGAAGAGCTTTTGAATATCCCTTTTAAGTCCGGTTCCTCTCAAGGTTTCTTCCTCATTCCATCTAAGGGAGGTTTTCCTTGCCATAGTCGCCCCAGGCTCGCTCAGTGATAAACGCACATAAATCATCTATATGTCCTTTAATTTTTACATTTTGTAAAGCTGCTTTGAAGTAATGTCTATTGTGAAAAGAGTTATAGAATAAATTTGAATTGAACTAGTGTGATTTATTATACAGTAGTGTTTTAGTTCATTAAACAATTTGTGTTTGCCTCCTAAACCTAATAACTGGTCGGGCCACCCTTAGCAGCAACGACTGCAATCAAACGTTGGTGATAACTTGCAGCGAGTCTGTTACAGAGTTATGGACGAATTCAGGTCCATTCATTTTTACAGAATTGTTGTAAATCAGTCACATTGGATGATTTGCGAGCATGAACTGCCTTTTTAGGTCATGCCACAGCATCTCAATAGGATCCAGGTCAGGACTTTGACTTCACAGTGTTTAGAGTGTTTTAGCTAAACTGGGCTCGAACCCGGGTCACTGCAGTGAGAAGTAGATCTGCTTTTTACTGATGGCAATCCACAAAACGGCAGAAATCCTCTCGCCTAACGCTTTAGAGGTATTTCCCTGTTTTACCACTAGACTAAGATTCACCCTGCAATTCAAGACTGTGACATTCATTCATTCATTCATCTTCTACCGCTTTATCCGATCTTCCCTCGGGTCACGGGGAGCCTGTGCCTATCTCAGGCGTCTATGGGCATTAAGGCAGGACACACCCTGGATGCCAACCCATCGCAGGGCACACACACACACACACACACATTCATACACTAGGGACAATTTTCCAAGGTGCCAATCAATTTCCTTACAGATTGGTTTGAAATGAAACCTGCAAATTCCACAATAATATCACAGTAGAGTCCTGGGTATTGTAAATAATAATTAACTGAATTGATTGACTTAATCTCTGGAGCTCTCAAAAGTATTTTGGTGTGAAGAACTTATAATAGGTGGGCACGGTGGTTTAGTGGTTAGCACGTTCGCCTCACACCTTTTGAGGGTCCGGGTTCGATTCCCGTCTCGGCCATGTGTGTGTGGAGTTTGTCTATGTTCTCCCCGTGTCTCAGGGGGTTTTTCTCCGGGTTCTCCGGTTTCCTCCCCCGGTCCAAAAACATGCACGGTAGGTTGATTGGCACCTTGGAAAATTGTCCCTAGTGTGTGAATGTGTGTGTGTGTGTGTGTGTGTGTGTGTGTGTGTGTGTGTGTGTGTGTGTGATAGACACCTGAGATAGACACAGACTCCCTGTGACCCGAGGGAAGATCGGATAAAGCGATAGAAGATGAATGAATGAATGATTGAATGAATGATTGAACTTATAATGGGTTACATTTGTGTTCATCTTTTTTGGTGTGTGACGTTTGGATTATTATTGATATTATAAATAACTGACACAAAGCTTTCCTTGTCATTTGTCGGAGCTGATCCTCCTCCTCTTTACCAACGTCTTCTACTCACTAATATTATTATTATATAATTATTACTATTAAAAAAAAACATACACACACAGAAGTGGGTGTGTGACGGGTCACGTGAAGCGATAACAGCACGCGCCCCTCCGGTAGAACGGTGTGTGTGTGTGTGTGTGTGTGTGTGTGTGTGTGTGTAAGGACTGAGACTTCAATGTGACCGGAGATCCGCCATACCGCTCTGACAGCGCCGCACGCACGCTCGCGCACACACCGCACGCACGCACGTACGCGCGCTGATATATATACACACACACACACACACACACACACACACACACACACACACACACACACACACAGAGCACCAGAGCTCCGGTGCAGGAATCAGACATATACAGGTAAAAGTCATTAAATATTATTAAGTTTTATTTACAGGTATCATTTATATTCTTATAATGTTTATATTCATTTTATATTTCCGGTATATATTTGAATATGAACTAACAGTGAATAATGAAATGTGTGTGTGTGTGTGTGTGTGTGTGTGTGTGGTGTGTGTGTGTGTGTGTGTGTGTGTGTGACAGTGAGAGAGTGTGAGTTTTTACACCTGCACACGAGCGCTCTCTCTCTCTCTCTCACACACACACACACACACACACACACACACACACACACACACACACACACACACACACACACAGACACACACACTTCCTGAGTTTCGGGCTGAATTCGGTACTAATTCGGTTTATATCGTTCACTTGTACCGCATAATGATGTACCGCAGTGTCATGCGCGCGGTTCTCAATGGCTTCAGAAAGTGTGTGTGTGTGTGTGTGTGTGTGTGTGTGTGTGTGTGTGTGTGTGTTCTTTACACAATTGTGTAAAAACAGATTGTAATCTGTAAAATCAGACATGCTGTATTTATCTACAATTGGAACATCTTATTCAATAAAAAACATTTCTGCTGTATGATTTTCTCTTTTAGATTATATTTGTTTGTATGTTTTGTTTGCAGGTGAAGACGTGATGGCGGAAGACATCCAACAGAAACTGAAGCAGTACCGCACAGCTCCGTTTGACGCCCGTTTCCCGAACCAGAACCAGACCAGGAACTGCTGGCAGAACTACCTGGGTCAGAACAAACCTGTCAGAATACGCATCGCCGAAGATCATCACCGAACCAGATCAGGATCTCGTTACCAGAATAATCATCACAGATTCAGATCAGGATCTCGTTACCAGTCAGTACTGAATAATAATCACCGAACCAGATCACCGAACCAGAATCTCGTTACCAGTCCTGAATAATAATCACCGAACCAGAGGGTCTCGTTACCAGTACTGAATAATAATCACCGAACCAGATCAGGATCTTGTTACCAGTACTGAATAATAATCACCGAACCAGATCAGGATCTTGTTACCAGTACTGAATAATAATCACCGAACCAGAATAATAATCAGGATCTTGTTACCAGTACTGAATAATAATCACCGAACCAGATCAGGATCTCGTTACCAGAATAATCATCACAGATTCAGATCAGGATCTCGTTACCAGTACTGAATAATAATCACCGAACCAGATCAGGATCTCGTTACCAGTACTGAATAATAATCACCGAACCAGATCAGGATCTCGTTACCAGAATAATCATCACAGATTCAGATCAGGATCTCGTTACCAGTACTGAATAATAATCATCGCTGATCCAGATCAGGATCTCGTTACCAGTACTGAATAATAATCACCGAACCAGATCAGGATCTCGTTACCAGTACTGAATAATAATCACCGAACAGTACTGAATAATAATCATCTCGTTACCAGTACTGAATAATAATCAGAACCAGATCATCTCGTTACCAGTACTGAATAATAATCACCGAACCAGATCAGAATACCATCCTGAATAATAATCACCGAACCAGATCAGGATCTCGTTACCAGAATAATAATCACCGATCCAAGATCAGGATCTCGTTACCAGTACTGAATAATAATCACCGAATAATAATCATCGCTGACCAGATCAGGATCTCGTTACCAGAATAATAATCACCGATCCAGATCAGGATCTCATTACCAGTACTGAATAATCAATCATCGCTGATCCAGATCAGGATCTCGGTCTCAATAGAGATCAGAGTGATGCGGTGTTTATTGACACAAATGCAGTAGCATCACTCATTACTTGTAGCATCACGTGACTCCTGTGTGCTGTTATTACAGTGTTATAGCAGCTGTAATCAGCAACTGTTCGCTCAGCAACATTACAAAAACGTAAAAAGCGGATGTTTACCTTTGCATTGGAGACTCCTTCAATAATCACTACATCCATGCAAACTTAGTTCATATGAAAAAAGTTCATATGTTTGGTACTCGTCTGTATTTGGATGTTTAGAGGACCACTGAAGAATCCTTACACACACCACACCACACACACACACACACACACACACACACACACAGTTGTTTTAATTCATATCTGTGATCTATTATTACAGATTATCACCGATGCAGTAAAGCACTGGAGGCCAAAGGGGCGGATGTGACTCCCTGTGAGTGGTACAAGAGGGTGTATACATCACTTTGCCCCATTTCCTGGGTATGACGCACACAAACACACACGCACCCGCACACACACACATACACACACGCACACACACACACACACACATACACACCCCCACACACACACATAGACACACGCACACACACACAAACATACAGATGAACTCAATTTCACAGATACATGGCCTGGTGTCACGGTAATCCAGCTGTATCCTGACCGGTTTGGGTGTCGTACGATGCTCACAATGCAGCTCATTACAGTAAATAACTGGATATTTTAATTAGCTAACAGAATATAGTGATGGAGGGGGGCACTGTGGTTTAGTGGTCAACACATTCGCCTCACACCGCCAGGGTCCGGGTTCGATTCCCGTTTCGGCCATGTGTGTGTGGAGTTTGTGCATGTTCTCCCCGTGTCTCAGGGGGTTTTTCTCCGGGTTCTCCGGTTTCCCCCCGGTCCAAAAACATGCACGGTAGGTTGATTGGCACCTTGGAAAATTGTCCCTAGTGTATGAATGTGTGTGTGTGTGTGTGTGTGTGCCCTGCGATGGGTTGGCATTCCATCCAGGGTGTATCCTGCCTTAATGCCCATAGACTCCTGAGATAGACACAGACTCCCCGTGACCCGAGGAAAGATCGGATAAAGCTGCAGAAGATGAATGAATGAATATAGTGATGATAGGAAGGGTGAAAGGGGTGTGGCCTAATTAGCATATTTATGTTTGAGGGTAATGCAGTGCCCCTAATGTTTCTTCTGGTTATTGATTCAATAAAACATTATTGTTTTGTGTGTGTTTGTGTTTAGGTCGAGAAGTGGGATGGACAACGTGATGATGGAACTTTCCCGGGGAAGATCTGAAGATCTCTTCATCCTCTTCCTCTTCTTTATTAAGGGAACCTAAAGAGTGTGTCTGTATATAAATGTCACTCTGCTCATGTGCCAAGTGGGACCTGAGCTTTTCCCATGGTGGGACGGGGTGGGGCTATACATATATATTTATCATTCCGTATTACAGTGAAAATGTCTATGTTACAGCTTGTGTATTAAAGCTCTCGGGCTTTGTAACACCACGCTGGTGTGTGTGTGTGTGTGTGTTTCATTCTGAGTACTTGACTAGTTATATTATTATAGTTTGTATGTGAAAGTGAGTCATGGGTGTTATTTAGTTTTAGGTAGAAAAAGGTTTATCTTTAATAAAGGTGTTCTATAAGAATAAGAATCACAGTCAGGACACGACTACGCTTCTACATGGACTTTCACCAGGGAGTGTGTGTTCTGGAGGGTTATCTCCCTCTTAATCATTACACTTAGTGTGTTAGTCTCAGTATCACACAAGTCCCAGAGAAAACGTCTTCACACATGCGAGTACAGGAGGGTGGAGTTTAGTGTGTGTAGACATTTTATTTCAACATGTCAACAACTATAATACACATATACAAATATTCTTGTCAGTCCTGTCAGTGTGTATCAGAATGGGTGTGCCCAGTGTTTGGGCGTGTCTGGAGTTTGGGTGTATCAGTACCCCCAAACACATGGGCGTGTAAGTAGAGGCGTGTCCGGTGTTTGTGTTTGGGTGTATCAGTATGGGCGTGTCCGGTGTTTGTGTTTGGGTGTATTAATATGGGCGTGTCCGGTGTTTGGGTGGATCAGTTTGGGCATGTCCGGTGTTTTGGTGTACCAGTATGGATGTGTCTGGTGTTTGGGTGTGTCTGGTGTTTGTGTGTATCAGTATGTGCGTGTCCAGTGTTTGGGTGTGTCAGTATGGGTTTGTCCGGTGTTTGTGTTTGGGTGTATCAGTATGGGCGTGTCCGGTGTTTGGGTGTGTCAGTATGGGCGTGTCCGGTGTTGTGTGTTTGTGGTCAGTATGGGCGTGTCCAGTATGGTGTTGTGTTGGTATGTGCGTGTATGTGTGTCAGTATGGGCGTGTCCGGTGTTTGTGTTTGGGTGTATCAGTATGGGCATGTCCGGTGTTTGTGTTTGGGTGTATCAGTATGGGCGTGTCCGGTGTTTGTGTTTGTGTGTATCAGTATGGGCGTGTCCGGTGTTTGAGTGTGTCAGTATGGGCGTGTCCAGTGTTTGTGTTTGTGTGTATCAGTATGGGCGTGTCCGGTGTTTGTGTGTATCAGTATGGGCGTGTCCGGTGTTGTCCGTGTGTGTTTGGGTGTATCAGTATGGGCGTGTCTGGTGTTTGTGTGTATCAGTATGGGCGTGTCCTGTGTTTTGGTGTGTCAGTATGGGCATATCCGGTGTTTGGGTGTGTCAGTATGGGCGTGTCCGGTGTTTGTGTTTGGGTGTATCAGTATGGGCGTGTCCGGTGTTTGTGTTTGGGTGTATCAGTATGGGCGTGTCCGGTGTTTTGTTTTGGTGTCAGTATGGGCGTGTCCGGTGTTTGTGTTTGGGTGTATCAGTATGGGGGCGTGTCCGGTGTTTGTGTTTTGGTGTATCAGTATGGGCGTGTCCGGTGTTTGGGTGTGTCAGTATGGGCGTGTCCGTGTCCGTTTGTGTTTGTGTTTGGGTGTATCAGTATGGGCGTATCCGGTGTTTGGGTGTGTCAGCATGGGCGTGTCCAGTGTTTGTGTTTAGGTGTGTCAGTATGGGCGTGTCCAGTGTTTGGGTGTGTCAGTATGGGTTTGTCCGGTGTTTGTGTTTGGGTGTATCAGTATGGGCGTGTCCGGTGTTGTGTGTTTGGGTGTATCTGTATGGGCGTGTCCGGTGTTTGTGTTTTGGTGTATCTGTATGGGCGTGTCCGGTGTTTGTGGTTTTGGGTGTATCAGTATGGGCGTGTCCGGTGTTTGTGTTTTGGGTGTATCAGTATGGGCGTGTCCGGTGTTTGTGTTTGGGTGTATCAGTATGGGCGTGTCCGGTGTTTGTGTTTGGGTGTATCAGTATGGGCGTGTCCAGTGTTTGTGTTTGGGTGTATCAGTATGGGCGTGTCCGGTGTTTGGTTGTGTCCGTCATGCAGGTTTTGGGTCTCAGTGCTGAAAGAGAGAAAAAAAAATATTTATATATTTATATATATATTTTTTTCTAACTGAATATTATGTAAGATATGTAAATATTAATAAGTGTTAAAATGTTGCTTGTGTGTTGTGTTTGTGTGTGTGTTTGTGTGTTGTGTTGTGTGTGTGTTTGTGTGTACCTGGATCTGCTGTTGTTTTTTTCTTGATGTGCTGTTGGACAATCTGGTTATCATTGGTCATCTTTACATCCTGGTCTTCTACCTGGTTGCTGTGGATACGGTCACGCACACGCACTTCTCAATTTCCGGTCTCATTTTGCCTGAACTGTTCACTTGAGCTGTGTGTGTGTGTGTGTGTGTGTGTGTGTGTGTGTACCTGATGATGGTGTGTTCCTCTCGCGGTGTGTGACGTGCGTGTTGTCAGTGAACAGTATCGTGTGGTAGGGGACAACAGGTTCGAGGGTCGGCAGAATCCCCCGGGAGACGTGCGACACACACTCTAGGATCCCGTTATATACCAGGAGATCATCCACGAGGAGGCTACACACACACACACACACACACACACACACACACACACACACACACACACACACACACAGTGTAAAATGCTATTGTATGGGACTTCGGAGATTCTCCTATGTGTATATGTAGATGTGTTACCCCAAACTCTTTTACTCCTCTCTGTGGCGTTTTGGAATAATTCCACAGTTTTATCATGGAGACGGTCATGGGCTGGTCGAAGATCACATACACACAGTTCACCTACACACACACACACACACACACACACGCACGCGATTAGCCCTGTCCATTTTCATAGACCAGGTACACCAAGTCCTTTCTTTCCTTTCTGTCAACACACACACACAAACCCCCATTGGCCTCTGACCAGCATGGTCACACACACACACACACACACTCACCAGTCCAGGCAGCACCGGAGCGAGCCACATGTGGCGTCCATCATGTGTGTTATTGATTGCGTCGATCAGTTTGTCTGGTGTTCGCACATCTCCATTCACACCATCCAACACATTCACACTGTCTGGGAACGCCGCGATGTCTGACACACACACACACACACACACCACACACACACACACATTAGCTGGACCATAGCATATTTTAAAATCTAGTATAAAACCATAAAAAAAAAAGTGTGTGTGTGTGTGTGTGTGTGTGTGTGTGTGTGTGTGTGTGTACTGTTGTCGCTGAGTGGGATCTTCTGGTCATTGTGGTCGTAGAACTCCAGGCCATTGAGGCCAATGTAGTACTGGTCGCCCCATGTAGTCAAGAGCTGTAACTGAAAAATAACTGAGTAACACACCACACACCACACACACACACACACACACACACACACACACACACACACACACACATACACACACACATACACACACACACACACACACACGGTACAAACACAAGTGAAGTCAAGGAAAAGTGATACCTATTATGTTTTTATGTGACACCTGCGAATATCACTCTTCTGGCTACACTACATTTGTAAAGGATCTCCGCACGTTGGTTTGTTCCAAACATCTTGAGAAGCAAGCACAGATCTTCTGTGGATGGAGGCTCCTGATATCCTCTGTCTCTTCATGTAATCCCAGACAGACTCGATAGTGTTTAGATCAGGACAGTCACTTCCAGGACTGCACGTTCTTCTCGACAGTGAAGATTGGCAGCATGATCGTTGTTCTGCTACAGAATAAATGAAGGGCCCTCCTTGATGGTACGGCATTATGGAATATTAAGTATCTGCCTGGATTTCTCAGCATTGAGGACACCATTAATCTTCAAGTCCATCTGCATAAACCTGCAGGAAACCTTCTCTGTGATTCACTCGGTATTGCACCACTCCAGACCTTCAGCAAACATCTAGCCTCCTGCTGCAGCAAATATTTCAGATCACACCAGAGCATCTGCTGCCATTCCCACAGTTCCTCTGTTCTCAGCCTTGTTTGGCCACCATATGTCCATGAAGATCACAGACTTCTCCACACAGTAGATGGTTGTACCCGGGCTCTGATGTTAAAGTATGCATGATGTCTCCTTTATCCTCAACATTACATTTCACTGGTCGACCACAGTGTCTATGCTCCTCAACATCACCCGTCCCGTTCTGCTTTGAGATCTTTGGCTGGGAGATACCTCGCTGTTGTACCTCGCTCAGGACCTGGGACATGAAACAGAAGCAGAGTTTGGACGCTCCTCACCCTGTCTGAAGCTCCTACACAGTGGCTTCACTTATCAACCTACAGATGAACCTGATGATCCGGTGAATCAGACACATGACTCCGAGTCCACTAAATCCCACTACCTCTGTGTAAGTAATGAGTGTGCAAAACTGAAAGAACCGAAACACTAAACACTGATCTGAGTTACATTTCCCTACTGTCTATTTACTTTCTGTTTTGTTTATTGTCGAATAAACACTTTTGTTTTTTAATTCTCACCACATTATTGTTATTTTACACCTGCCTGAAACTTTCACACACATCGAAGGATACATCCATACGGCATGGCAGGAGCCTCGTACTCCATACTGGCCTTCTCTTCATTCCTGCACACACACACACACACACACACACATTTAGATGTGAAATATTGCATATAAAGCACTGTGTGTGGTTATATGTGTCAGAATGTGTGTGTGTGTGTGATATTACCTGAGTGTGTGTGTCGTGGGTGTGTTTTTACACACACTGTTAGACTTGATATAGTCGATGAACAGAATCTCCTGAGCGAAGTCAAAGTGGCAGTTCCCGGGCCCTTTCCTGATCAGGAACCCGTCCGGTGGAGACACACACACTTCATCCACATATACACACAACACCTGCACCTGATACACACAAACATACACGTACACATCCATTAATATATATTACACCACATACACAAACATATACACATGCTACAACCATATACAGTGGTGCTCATAAATTTACACACCCTGACGGAATGAATGATTTCTTAGCTATTTTTCAGAGAATATGAATGATAACACAAAAACCTTCCTTTTACTCCTGGTGGAGAGGAGAGACATCCTGGGATTTTTAATGACCACAGAGAATCAGGACCTCGGTTTAACCCCCGTCACTATACTGAGGTGCCCACACAGACCACAGGGTAAGCGCCCCCTGCTGGCCTCACTAACACCTCTTCAAGTAGCAACGTAGTATTCCCAGGAGGTCTCCCATCCGTCCAGGTACTAACTGGGCTCGACCGGGCTTATATTCAGTCTTGGGCTACAGGGTGATATGGATACTGGCTGGATGAAAAGAGACAAAGGTCTATAAAGAGTCCAGAAACTCATTGACCTTTTAGACACACAATCTAATTACAAGCAAACAGGTCACAGGTGAGGATGTTTACCATATTCCCTGAAATAGTGAATTAATCATAAATTTTGAAGTATGTAAACTTGTGAACACAACTGTACATTATTACATATCTCACACACATACACACACACACACACACACACACACACACACACACCCCTCTGTAGGAATCCTCAGGTGATTTGTTGTAGTTCCAGATTCGGAGGCCTGAGATGCTCTGTGATTGGCTGAACTGGATGATGAGGGTGTGGTCAGACCCAGGAGAGAAGGGGATCAGCCACATGTGCTCATCATCAGTGGTGATGTTCTGTCCATCAAACAATCTGAGAGAGGGATAGGAATGAGTCACACACACTGTGCACACAGGTGTGTGTGTGTGTGTGTGTGTGTGTGTGTATGTGTGTGTGTGTGTGTGTGTGTGTGTGTGTGAGAGTAAACTTGCTTGTCTAGAGTTCGAAGGTCGTCACTATACTCTGGGAGGTCGTTAAGATCACGTGGTGTTGCTGTTACCATGGAGACATCAACGGGGATGACCTCACCACCGTTACCAACGATCTCCACCCCGGTGAGACCCAGATAGTGTGAGTCACCCCACGTCGACACCAGAGACAAACATAAGCCTACACACAAACACACACACACAATGTAAATTATGCTCAGGTGCTACAGGGTAATGAGAAAACACACACACACACACACACACACACACACACACACATACACAATGTAAATTATGCTCAGGTGCTACAGGGTAATGAGAAAACACACACACACACACACACACACACACACACACACACACACACACACATACACAATGTAAATTATGCTCAGGTGCTACAGGGTAACGGTAATGAGAAAACACACACACACACACATACACACACACACCCACACACACACACACACACACACACACATACACAATGTAAATTATGGTCAGGGGCTACAGGGTAATGAGAAAACACACACACACATAAATTATGCCCAGCTGCTACAGGGTAAAAAGGAAACACACACACACACACACACACACACACACACACACATACAGATTAGTAGTTATTTAGGTGTAAAACGATGGTCTTACTCTTTCCCGTATAAAGACCAGAACTCAGGTTCTCTAATTCCGCACATGGTTCTACTGCTGTGTCTCGGCTCTCCTACAAAGATATAATACAAAGATTAATCTCTCGCTCTCAATCACACACACACACACACACACACACACACACACACTTACGTTCGTGTGGTCCACCCTGAATCCAGCCTGTATGTGTGGTGTTTCTTTTTCTTCTTCTTCATCTGCGGTCTGAGGACGCTGAAGTCCCTCCCCTTCTGCTCCAGGCCCCGCCTCCTCATTCACACACACAAACGTGTCATCAAAGCGAGACATGGCTTCCAAGATCTCATCGTCCGTGGTGAAGAGGATCGTATCACCAAACTGATCCAGACCTATAGGACCAAGAGAACCGACAAAAACATCAGCTATCGGCTCCTTAATCATTTATGGCATTTACATTTGTGGTATTTGGCCCTTATTCACTAATCACAGTTATGCATCTGAGCAATTAAGGGTTAACAGCCCTGGTCAAGGGCACAGAAGTGGCATTATAGCGATGCTGGGATTTGAACCCTTGGTTGTTTTCTGTCTCTTAGTCTATTCTGTCTTCAATTCACCTTCCCAAGACATCCCCTATTTCCCACTATCTTCAAATCTCCAGTGTCTCTAGATAAAGCCTATTGTCCATATTTTCTTTATCTTTCCTTTAAAGTATTGGATTTCTATAAATCCAAATTGGTGGTGATTTGGAACACAGCCGATGATTGCTTTCTAGTGCTACACACCTCCGATGAGTGTTCCAGATGCTTTAGCAATCTCTCCTTT
>JACRUU010000002.1:4663614-4666114 GCA_030449085.1 Kryptopterus vitreolus | reverse complement strand
TGTGTGTGTGTGTGTGTGTACCGGACTGAAGCTGGACACACTCCTCTGTAGAACAGGATCTCGGAGTTCAGGTCTGAGTGTGTGCAGGGTGGAGTTCTCGCTGTGTATCGCCTGGAACACGCCAAGAACCGTCTCCTCCAAGTCTGGCACCGCAGGCAGGGGGCGCTCTACATGTCCACCTGAACCTGACAAATGGAGGGAGGGAACAATGATGACATGAGATGAGATGGATGATGAGGAGGAAAAGATCCCTCTCTCATAATGTAAAGGGCTTTGAATGTCCAGAAAAGCGCTATATAAATGTAATGAATTATTAATGAATTATGAGGATTATGGTAGGATATAAATTGTGTGTGTGTGTGTGTGTGTGTGTGTGTGTGTGTGTGTGTGTGTGTGTGTGTGTGTGCGTGTGTGTGTGTGTGTGTGTGCTCACGTGGTGTATTGTTTCTTGTGTCGCTGGACCTCTGGCTTCCAGTCTTCACCAGAACAGGTTTAGTGGGGACATAGGATTCCACATTGTCTTTCCGCTTAGCTGAGAAGCAATGCTCTCTTTTACGGCCTACCCACACACACACACACACACACACACACACACACACACACACACACACACACACACACACACACACACACACACACACACACACACACACACACAGAGTCAGTTGTTACCGAGCTGTTATTTCACTGTGGTGAGCGTTCCAAAATGATAACATGCCTATGGGGGAGGGGCCAAAATCCAGCTCGATGAGGTCACTGGGGCTGGGCTGGCTCTTGATTGGCTGGCTCGCTGTGATATCACTGATACTGTCGTCACTCTCTATCTGTTCTTCCACCCACTCGTCCTCAGAGTCCTCATTTGCGGAGTCCCGGCTGCAACCGTTAACACTGGCCTCCAGGCTGCGCCGCAACACCTGGTGGACACACACACACGCACACAGGATGATGATGGATTATGCACACACACAGGTGATGATGATGGTTTATGGGCACACACAATGGGTATCAGTGCAGGTGATGATGGATTATGGGTACACAGGTGATGATGGATTATGGGTACAGTGCAGGTGATGTATGATGGATTGATGATGGTATGGGTTAGTGCAGGTGATGATGGATTATGGGTACAGTGCAGGTGATGATGATGGATTATGGGTAATGCACTGTATCAGGTGATGATGATGGTTTATGGGTATCAGTGCATGGGTATCAGTGCAGGTGATGATGATGGTTTATGGGTATCAGTGCAGGTGATGAGTGATGGGTACATATGAAGTGTATCAGTGCAGGGTGATGATGGTTTATGGGTTAGTGCAGGTGATGATGATGGTTTATGGGTATCAGTGCAGGTGATGATGATGGTTTATGGGTATCAGTGCAGGTGATGATGATGGATTATGATGAGGTGATGATGGATTATGGGTATCAGTGCAGGTGATGATGATGGATTAATGGGTATCAGTGCAGGTGATGATGGATTATGGGTATTAGTGCAGGTGATGATGATGGATTATGGGTATCAGTGCAGGTGATGATGATGGTTTATGGGTATCAGTGCAGGTGATGATGATGGATTATGGGTATCAGTGCAGGTGATGATGATGGTTTATGGGTATCAGTGCAGGTGATGATGGATAATGGGTATCAGGTGATGATGATGATGATGGATTATGGGTATCAGTGCAGGTGATGATGATGGTTTATGGGTATCAGTGCAGGTGATGTATCAGTGCATGATGATGATGGATTATGGGTATCAGTGCAGTGATGATGGGATGATGATGATGGATTATGGGTATCAGTGCAGGTGATGATGATGGATTATGGGTATCAGTGCAGGTGTGATGATGGATTATGGGTATCAGGTGATGATGATGGATTATGGGTATTAGTGCAGGTGATGATGGATTATGGGGTGATGATGATGGATTATGGGTATCAGTGCAGGTGATGATGATGGTTTATGGGTATCAGTGCAGGTGATGATGATGGTTTATGGGTATCAGTGCAGGTGATGATGATGGATTATGGATTATGGGTATCAGTGCAGGTGATGATGATGGATTATGGGTATCAGTGCAGGTGATGATGATGGATTATGGATTATGGGTATCAGTGCAGGTGATGATGATGGATTATGGGTATCAGTGCAGGTGATGATGATGGTTTATGGGTATCAGTGCAGGTGATGATGATGGATTATGGGTATCAGTGCAGGTGATGATGATGGATTATGGGTATCAGTGCAGGTGATGATGATGGATTATGGGATTATGGGTATCAGTGCAGTGATGATGAGGTGATGATGATGGATTATGGGTATCAGTGCAGGTGTGATGATGGATTATGGGTATCAGTGCAGGTGAGTGATGATGATGGATGATATGATGGTATGGGTATCAGTGCAGGTGATGATGATGGATAATGGGTATCATGCAGGTGATGATGATGGATATGGGTATCAGTGCAGGTGATGATGATGGATTATGGGTATCAGTGC
>JACRUU010000002.1:4651114-4658614 GCA_030449085.1 Kryptopterus vitreolus | reverse complement strand
GAGAAAAACCCCCTGAGACACGGGGAGAACATGCAAACTCCACACACACATTGCAGAGACGGGAATCGAACCCGGATCCTGGTGGTGTGAGGCGAACGTGCTAACCACTAAGCCACCGTGTCCCGTATGAATATAACATAATCTATACAATATATATATATATAATAGAGAGAAATGAGAAAGTAGGGTACGAGTAGAGTAGAGTCTTACAGAAAGGCTGCAGGTCCATTAGCTAGAGTCTCCTCAGGACAGCGAGACACTCTGGAGACGGACGAGAGATTGCAGAGAGACAGGAGAAACACAGGACAGGAAAGGGAAGGACAGAGGGAGAGGGAGAAAGAGAAGTGTTGATTGAAGGACAGGAGGATTACATGGGAACGTGAAAATGAAAAATGAGAGAGAAATAAAGAAACAAGGAAAGAAAGAAGGAACGAAAGAAGGAGTCCCCTTAACAACAATGAACTGGTTCCCCTGGGCGGATGGTCCGCATATTAGATTTGGCACGTTTTTGTGCTGGATGCACTTCCTAATACAACACTCCCCATTTCCGGCCCTGGGACCACCACTTTCCTGTGTAACCCTATTGGCTGGGGCAGACTGAGCAATTAGGGTTTTGCTGAAGGGCCCACTGGTGGCAGCTCGGCGGTGCCAGAACTCGAACCAGCAACCTTTCGGTCTAGATCCTGGTACAGCGCTACACTGATTACAAATTCCTGTTACAAATTCGGAATACAAAAGAAAAAAAAGAACATAACGAACTCATTGTTAGGTGTCCGCAAACTTTTGTCTGTATTATGTGGGAACAGTGGCTGGTAGTGTGTGCTACATGATCTCAGAGATGACAGGAATTACTGGTCACAAAATGACAGAAATATCCGCGATAAATTTTCTGTAGGATGACTGAAGACTGAAATATACCAGAGCAACGTTCTCTGTGGCATTCCAAGAGATTCACCATGAGAGATGGATTCTCCTTGTGTTTGATGCTTGTGGCTTTAGACAGTCAGGTGGTGGTGAGCCAACTAGAGATCTCCACTAAGTAAAGCAAGACCATAGAGGTGGAGGAGGAGAAGATTACAGCCTGAGCCTGAGGAGAAGGAGGACCTCCGTGGTTAAGGAGCTTGGCTACTGATTGGAAGGTCGGGGGTTCGAGCCCGGGCATCGCCAAGGTTCCACTCTTGGGTCCTTAACCATCGGTGCTCCATGGGGTGCTGTGTCATAGCTGACTCCTGCACTCTAACCCCAGCTTCCACACGAGGTGGGATATGCAAATATTTGAGGGGTTTGAGGAGCAGTGATGAGGAGCACGGTAATACCTCAGCCATGCTGAAGATCACACAGGGTCGGTTCCTCTTCCTTTCAAATCTGTACTAAATTGGTTGAGTCATGACCAAGGCCTTGCATTGCAAGTACCACAAATGCAAGAAACTACGAGAGGAACGTCAGTGCAGCAGAGAGCTGGATCCATCACCTGTCGAAGTTGTTTTCTTCCTTCATACTAACAAGGACGTGTGTAAGTAAGCTTTCTACAAACTATGTTCTGAAGAAGTTCTAGATGCAGGAGGAAATCAGACCAGATTAAAACCTGTTCACAGCTTCACTGTGCACAACAAGCTGATGTGTTTGGATGGATAGATGTATGTAAAGTTTTGGACTGCCAATATGAACAGTCCACTACAATGTGCACGAACAGCCCTGCATTTATCACTCCATCACTGAACAGTTCAACTCAACAATGCTGCATTGAACAAACATTTAGTATTGAGGAAAGTTTATGGGACTATGGTGAGACCTGCGGGGGGGACAGTTTAGAGACAGTGAGTGGCGTTTACCCGGAGATGAAGTCGGTGGAGGTGAAGTTGTGGAGAGTGATGAGGATGGACAGGATCGGAAATGAGTTTATTAGAGGGACATGCATGATGTTTTGGAGACGAGGTGATGGAGATGGTTTGGACGTGTAGAGCAGGGACATGGCTTAGAGAGAGAGAAACGAATGCTGAGGATGGAGGTACCAGGCAGGAGGAAAAGAGGAAGGACGAGGAGGAGGTTCATGGATGTGGTGAATGAAGACAGTCATGGTGAGACGCAGATGTAGAGGACAGGGTGGTGTGGAGAGGAATAACCCACTGGGGAGATTCCTAACTGGAGGTTAATAGGAATAAACATATAGGTACACAACTTATACATTCCAACTTCACAACCTCTATCTGTGAAAAGCTGCTTTAAGACAATGTAAACAATGTATATATAATGTAAACAGAGATACACAAATACAATTACATGTGTGTACTGATGAATGGATGGATAGATGTAGGTATGCATGTATAGATGACTAGATACCTTCATTCACCCCAGACACACACACACACACACACACACACACACACACACACACACACACACACACACACACACACAATATCACTCAGTATTATCCCTCACCTCTCTGTCCGCATCGGGTTTCCAGTAAGAGAGTCGATCACACGCCCCTGCTACAGTACACACACACACACACACACACACACACACACACGTGGGCGAAAACAAAGCAATATATTAGCCACAGTCCACAGCGATTGAAATCCATCTAGCAGGCAGATTAGCGGTTCCCCCCGGTGGTGATCTCCAGAGCTCTCCCGGATCCCGCGTCTCTGTTCCCGCATCGGAATACACTATAGACCGCGGCTCAGGTTTGGGCCTACCACACTCGGTTACATATTTCCATCACCGTTAAAGACTTTCAGCTCTCGGACACTCTCAGGTGTGTGTGTGTGTGTGTGTGTGTGTGTGTGTGTGTGTGTCCTCATTATTCTACACACTCAATTCTACACAAATAAACTACAATAAAACCAGAACTCCTGATCCAGAGACCGGGGCGGGACTCGGGCAGGAGCGGGGCGGGACAGGGGCTGCAGGCGACCCGGGGAGCTCGCGTACAACCGCAGTGAATGTCAAAGCGCAGAAGCTCGTGTTTTTCCTTATCGTAAATGTTTATTACACGCATGAAAGCTGAATATGTTACAGATTAAACCGGTCCACTCACGCTCCATGACACGGGAGTATCAGGAACAGCGCTCCGTCTCGGCACTCGGATCCATGTTCAACCGTCAGTTGTTTCCAGTAACCATAGAAACGCGCTGACCAATCAAAGCGCACCGGTCTCGCTCACACACACACACACACACACACACACACACACACACACACACGTGAGCGCACGCATGCGCGTTCTCTCTCTACGTGTTTCAAGACTCACAAAGCGGTGTCTCGCCTTGGGTGCGTGCTTGTGAAACCATGGCAACGCGCTGGTAACCGTGGCAACGCACGAACCAATCACCCAGCGCGCCACTCACCACTTTGACCGGATTGGCAAGAAGACAAACTGAATAGGCCAATCACATGGCATAGTTCCTCACGGTCCCGCGCGAGTACCGACCAATAACAGAGCTCTTACACTGGATTGGTAGACAGATGGCCAATCAGATTACAGTCATCCCGAATCCGGTCACCATGGAAGCGGTCTTAGGTAACACGCTAACCAATCCCACGTCAGTCTCGCCCCGTTGCCACGCCCACACGTCTCCCAGGCTGTCTCCGGTAGGTTGTGTCCAGTACAGTTATATACAATCACTCTATAAATGAATGAATAAACAGAGTGAGGCGTTGTGTGGTCCACTGCCCAATTTCACACAGTTTTATTAGTTATAAATTGTAGCATTTTGATATAAAACCAGACAAAGGAATCAGAAATAATCACTGCAAGGGGAAAAAAAACTGTAAACCTCAAAAACAACAAGCCACAGCAGATAAAATAACCTCAGACTGTAGATAAATCTGTATTAAATTACAGAGAGAGAGAGAGTGAAGGGGGGAAAGAGAGCAATAAAGACTGAAAGAGTGTGAGAGTGATAGATTAAGAGAATGAAAGGAATTGTGTGTTAAAGTATAGAGAGAAGAATGTTAGACTGTGTTAATAAGGAGAGATTGAGAGAATGATAGAGAGATTGAGTGTTAAAAGGATAAAGTATGATAGATTGTGTGTGAAGGAGAGAAGCCTAGAGAGAGAGATATAGAATGATAGAGGGATTGTGAGTTAATAGAGAGAGAGAGGAGTAAAGGTGTAGCGTCTCTGTGCTGGAGTTAACCGTTGAAGCCCTGATCTCTCCCTCACCCTGACATCATGTTGTAGGAATTGAACATATTTCCCTTTTTTCCCCCGATAAGTAGCGTACGGTCGCACGGCTGCCATGGCGACAGACGTCTGGGATGCGTCTGGTGTTTGGTGTGGCTTAAGAACAGTTTTTAAAATACCACAAAAAAAATAAATCAAAAGAATTTAAAATAATAACTTAAATAGAAGTGCTAAAAAATGTGATTTTTCTAGAGCCCTTTCAATAAAATAAGTCAGCAACTTGGGGGGGAGGGGCTTGTGGATACGGACATCTGCCATGTTACAGAGAAGCTTAAAAATATAAAATGATCAGCTCCGTCAAATCATCACAGATACAGTAAAGGTTCTGGGAATAATACTTTTCACATCCCATCCCAGTGCATCACAGTTTCCCATCATGCCGTGCTGTGCATAGGGGCCATGCTGGGCGCGTCATCAGTTCGGGCCCTGGGTTCTCCCTGCGTTTTCATGCTGCACTCTCAGGGAGACTGTGTCCTCCTGGATGCTTTCAGCGTGGTGTTTCGACGTCTTCCCGTCATGCCGTAGGCTCAGACTCTGTGGTGAATTTGATGTCCCTGTCCCCTCCCTCTGTCTTTCGCTGCTCCTGTTCCCTCCGCCGCCAGTCGTTCTCCCACTCCACGAAGGAGTCAAAGAGGCTTGGCCAGGCCTCGTCCTCGCTGTAGTTGCTCAGGTCATTGCCAATACTCTGAGTGAAGTTGAGGAACATGTTCCAGGTGTCTCGTGAGATGCCGCGCACGCCGCAAGGGTTCTCGGAAAGGAAGTGGAGCCAGCGTTCGAGCACGGGCGGCGTGTCCAGCGTAAACACCAGCCTCCACAGGGCGATGGCGATACAGCGCTGTAATGAGCGCTGGCCCTCGCCACAGTCCAATCCGAACTGGAACGTGAAGCGATACAGGTCCTTAAAGTTCTCCTCGGAGCGACACTCGTCCAACATGGCTGAGAAACGCAGAGAGATCCCGGGCATGGAGTCGGCACGGATTGCTTTACAGCCCTCCACAAACTCATGTCTGTAAGGAGAGAGAGGAATAACGGATCAGAGCACTACAAACAATTGTTTTGGATTATCTGAAGAAACCAGATTAAGGAAGTGTAATGAGGTGTTAGGAACACAGTGTTATGTAGAAAATAAATAATATATTAAATAAGCCTGAATATTCACACACACACACACACACACATTTCGATCCCTCACCTTGTGAACTTGCACATGGTCGCAGCCTGGAACTTCCATGCAAGCACCAGCACCCTGAACTCAGCTGGGTCCACGTGGAGGTCGTTACAAAAACGCTCCATTCCCTCTTCCAATATGGCGTCCTCGTGTTCATCCTTGTAACACATGAACATTTCCTCTATCCGAACAAGAGAAAGCACCTCCCCGTCCTGTGCTGGCTCCTCCCTCCGCACGTCAGAAAGAGGTGTGGTTGCAGAAGTGTCCGTGGTAACCTCGGGAGGCTTTGTGCCGTTGACATCGGCAGGAAACTTGGCCTCTTCTTTGGGCCCACCTGCTCCTCCTCCGCTTCCTTTTTTGCCATGGGATTTCCCAGCATCCTTTTCACCACTTTTGCTGCCCAGAGAGGATGTAGGGTTTTTACATTTAGTCACACACTGGCCCATGGTGTTCTCCCTCCCTCTCTCTCTCACTCCCTCCTCCTGTCTCTCTCTTCCTCTATCAAGCCTTCCCCTTCCCGGTTCTTCCCCTCAGGCCCGATCGGCTCCGGCTACACGCCACCTGACAGCGGTCACCATGCCCTGAAGAAGAACATAAAAAAAGTCAGTTGCTCCATTTCATCAAATCAGAATCTTCCTGCCACTAACAAACAAGTCCTCATGTCCCAACACAAATGGCCTACTGTATCAGAGTGGAACAAAGCTCTAGCTTTGCTATCAGAGCTACCTGCAACCCGTAGCAGCGAGACCGTCGATGGGAAGTCATTAGGGACAAGTCTATGCTATAAATAAACCCAAAAGTGTAGATGATCAGTCGTCTTCAGATTAGTGCTAAAATCACACACGCGTGATGTCGTTACGTAAATGAGTCACAGGGCGGGGTCGTCGGTGTGGCTGGATAACGATTCGAGCTTGGCCGTGACTGGTGATTAGACGGGTTGTTGTGCAACAGCAACACTCCCTCGTGTGTTTCGACACTCCTGGAGGGCTGAGTCAAAGGCGATGGGCTGGGCTAGATTCCTGAAAACATTTGCGCACTCTGAGGAACTCCATAAGAATTGATGGGAAACAAATGAAGAAAGAGCTCGCCGCCACAACAGCACAAATTCTGAGTCAACAAGGCATGGCCGGGAACTCTGAGAACCTCCACAACAGACCCATGACCCTTATTACATCATCATCATGAAACCATCGACACTTTATTTCTTCAACTAGCAAGTCCCACTGCAACTCAATGCAAATCACATCCTACAGGTAGTCTCACATTTGGTACCAGGACTTATTGCCAGAGCCACGTGAGAACTTTCACAGTCCCTGTTTTTAATGCAAACAGTGTTCTGCTTCAGATTAAACTCAGACCCCCTAACCCTTCTGTTCAGAACCTTCACCTCCATAAAGCTATAGCTCAAACATTAGTATAACGTTATTAAAAAATATTTTCTATTATCTATTAACAGAAATATAGCTCTGCTTCTGATCTTCTGTTCTGACCTGAATACTGGGATCAATCTGTAGATCTATATCAGAGCACAACACCAGGTGTCCCAATCATCATACATTCTATCAGGATCCGTTTTGAGGCACTTCATATTAGTAGAACCCAGATTAATCTAGATGAAGCAGAGAATCCAAATCACCTGCTAGAAATCTCATGAAATGGAACTGGTTTATGAATTCAGATCAGTTCCACCCATGGTCCATTTTTTAGCGCAAGTAGCAGATTATACCAACATGTCCAACTCTTTCAGAACCACACGGGCAAATCGAACACACAGTGTAACTCGACCAGAACCCCATTGACAGCAGTTTCATCAAAATACAACCACCATGACCAACTCCATCGTAACCCCATATACACCATGTCCAACTCACATATACTGGGGATTAGATCCCACATCTAACTCGCACAAATTGGGAATCAGTCACAATGTCAGAGCCCCATAGTCACAGTGTCCAACTTGTAGGAATATCACCCTATGTAACTCAATCAGAACTACATAGAGAAAATCAGTCTTGTCCAAATAGAAACAGAACATTGGAACTGGAATCAGAGTCCATCTCAGACACTATAGCCTTCTTAAATCAGCATACTTGGCATTCAGCATTGCTGTCAGGGTTATTCATCTCTTTATTCTAATCGC
>JACRUU010000002.1:4593614-4643614 GCA_030449085.1 Kryptopterus vitreolus | reverse complement strand
AATTTCTTTGACATGAAATTTTACAATGTGATTGTCCAAAAAGAAATGATCTTGTCTGTGTATGTTATGCCTAGTCGTTGTTACGTGATTCCCATTGACGCACTGAATGTGATCGAAGGTTCAAAGGAATATAATGACTTAAAAAGAGATTTGAAAGTATTTTCACAAACGAGCTTCCTATTACCAAGTTACTAAAACGTCGCGATCTTCCCATCACTAACGTTTATGAATGAGTCGACTCTTTTTTTGATCTATTCTTGTTAAACTAATCGACTCTTTTGGATCTAATCGACTCTTTTTGTACAGGTCGATACTTTGTACTTTTGATGCATTCACTGTTCATTTACAGAGTCATTTCTTTTTGATCATTTCGATTCATTTAGATCGAGTCATGTGTTTTATTCGTGTCTGTTGTCTGTATTTGATCGCCGTCTCGTCAGTAGAATAGATTGAGTTCTCCTCATTTGTTGTTTTCCGCAGTACATTGTGAGTAAGCGCAACATCCTGGTTTAATGTTTCTGTCATCATCTTTGTATTTAAATAATAGAAATGAGATGAGCCTAATGAGTCTCCTCGGTGAAAACAGCCAGAATTAATTAGAACAGATTTTGTGTGTCTCAATTTGTGTATTATTAAAGGCTTTGATTCTGTAATATGTATATAAAACTGTGGACATTTTACAGCAAAATGTTTTTACATAAAAGGCCTTCTCTTTATTTCCCACTCTGCATCAGAATTCACGTTAATCTGTGTTTCTTTTAAAAGTAAAACCACACTGCCCTCTGATGGATCTTCAGAGAACACACTCGGACTTGCGGCTACTAAAAGTGCTCAATGTTGTAATTAATATTGAACATATTTAAATACTGCACTAATAAATTATCTGAGATGCAGCTTACTCATTCTGAAAATAATAAATAAAAATAAAAAACAAGTAAAAACAATGTGTGTGTGTGTTTCAGCTGACAGACCCAGAGTCAATCGATAAGTGTATAGCAGAGTGTGAGGCACGAATAGAGCTCGGTGAGTGACACATACATTCTGCTGTCTTTATTACACCTGATTTTGTGTGTGTGTGTGTGTGTGTGTGTGTGTATATATATATATATATATATATATATAGTATATATAGATATAGATATGTGTGTCAATTTTGTAACTATTGTAAAATCAGCAGCATCAATATTAATATGGTTCAATATTTTATAAGTAGAAAAGGCTTATATTTCTGCCAGTGATAAGGTTCTAACCTGTATTTGTTTGTGTTTATGAAAGGACTGCATTACAGAAATCCGTATCCCAGACCTGTAAGTTAAAGACCAACATGAAATAATATAATAAAATAATAATAATAATAATAATAATGATGATGACGTGTCTCTCTGTAGTCGTACCTTCCCCCGATGGGTTTAGCCACTCAGAAAGGCAGGAAGCTTCGAGCTCAGCAGCGACTCAGGAAACAAGCCAAGCCTGTGTACTTGCAGTCCCACGAGGAGACATGACACATACACACTCACACACACACGTCTGTAAACTGACTCTATATAGAATGCTATGTTGAATAAAGTAGTATATATGTGTGTATATCACTCACCACTGTCATCGCAATGTTTGTCTTGAGAGTCTCTTTTCCCAACCTATTCCAATCAGCCATGTCAGTCTGTAGCTACCAACTTATTCACTTGGAATAATGACGACTACATAATGATCGCAGTATTCTACAGAAGATACCTTGATTTGGAGAAGCTCAAGGCCACCACAGCTGCTGGAGTGAACCTGAAAGAAAGATAATGCCCCAAATTGGATCTCTCTCCGTTCAGAGTTTTGTGCATGTCACATCCCAAGTCACATCCCAAGTAGCCCTCATCACCCACAAAGCAAAAAGCTCTCGAGAAAGCAGCAGAAGTTGCAAACTCATTAATGTACACTGCAAAAGTAGATAAAAGTAGTAGTTACAACTCGCAGGTCTTCAATAAATAGGCAGCAAGTGTTTTTACTGCCCCAAAAAAAGGATCATCTAATTGATGTGTCTGTTGTTAAAAGATAAATGAGTAAAAAAAGAAAGTGGAGTCTTTTGTTTATTGATTTGGGCTTCTCTTGCTTGCTTCATAAACATTGACCATTTTCTCAATGTCATAATCTATTCCAGGCCAATAGACAGGCCAGACTGATTCACTGAATATCTTTCTACATTTCTTCATTTTAAGATGTCCTTCAGGAAAAGCATCTCTTCTCAGCACATGTGTAGTAACTTGTGTTTGGTCTCAAAAATACCACGAGCTCAGCTCTTATATTGCAGATTGTGCATAATCTGCAATATAAATGCACAAATGTTTTTTTTTTCTTTTCAATCCAATGCATTTGCGAGGAAGATCGGATAAACGGTAGGGTGAATGAAGTGAATGAACGCCTGCGCTTGTATGATTGGTATTGCTGCCACCTGGAGGACAATAACGGGAGAAACAACTGCAAATCACTACAAAATGAAAGTAAAATGCACACGCGTTAGACGCCTATTTCAGGCCATATTTTCTACTATCTTTTCCTAAGGCTAAGCATGCATGTCTTCATATGCTGAAGATATTACTTTATTAAAAACACTCAGAGTAAATGTCGGAGCGGTATATAATGCATTCAAACGCAAATAATGCAAACTATTGCACACAGAACAGAACTATTGTCAGCACAGAACTGGGAGAAAAGTTGAAATCGCCTGAATTTTGGGACCATACATAAAAAAACCATTATAAAACCAGAGAAAGAAATGATCTACATTGTGTCTGTGTCCAACAGTGATGAGTTTACCGTTGATTTCCATGCATTATGGAATGGTAGGAATGGAATTATTACATAATGGAAGGGCTGGTTAATCTGTTCATCATCTCAGGCTTGGAGTAATGTCAGACATAATTTTTTTACAACAGGATTGGGGGGTTTTGTCAAGCTGTTGAAGTTTTATTTATTGAGAGGTAGAGCATTAAAGACACCGTGTCATGAGAATGGTATTTCCTTTTGTAAACTAGAATGCTTTGAAGGCCAGGACAGGCCAGACAAACCAGAGGGTGGGCCTCCTGGGAGTTGGAGGGAGGTGGAGCAATACCCTCAGCAGGAGACTGGAGCTCGGCTGTGCCCTCAGCTCGAGACAGCAGCATGGTGGCACCCTCAGGTGGGCACTGGAGCCAGGCAGAAAGTTGTACACCTGTCTCATGATGAGCAACTGTGTCTCCATAGTCTTCAGGGAGCTGAAGATAGTCTTGGGTGTGCTTATGAGCGGCTGGTTGGAGGTGAAACCAGCCCAGGACCTAGGTGGGCTTGGTCCATTGTTGGCTAGATTATTTCCCCCGGCAAATATATGATCCCTAATTAACTCTTGTCTGCTCTTGGTTCCTATTACCCTCTTCCGGATCATTGTTCTGCCCTGCCAGCATGATATCAGATTGAACTTTTTTGTATGTGTTGCCTGCTCTCCACTGCCCTCTTTTTCCATGCCTGACTCTGGACTGACTTCTGGTTTACGTTTGCTCTGCCCTCACATGTGGATGAAGAATAGGTGTGTGTGTGAAATGTGAGAGGCACAGAATGTGTATGTTGATCCTGTTCTGGTGTTGGAGACATGAGTTTCAGTTCGATGACGAGTCGGATCCAAAGAACGATGCCAGGAGTGAGCCGACTCCCGGGAGTGAAGCTGATGGTGTGCTCGAGTACGGAGATTAAAGTCGATGGTGAGTTGAATCCTGAGAGCAAAGCTGGGAGTGAGCAGAATCCTGAAACTGAAGCTGGAAGTAATCCATGCCAGGGAGGGAAACAGGGATTTTGCTGTGACCAGGAAGTGAAGCAGACTGAGAGAAGGGACCAGAGAGCAGAGAAGGGAGCTTGAGGAATCCCGAGAGAGAAGGAAAACACTGTAGAACTACATACTACAATGGGGTAAGTAAGTAGAGGTCCTTTTATACTGAAGAAAACCCTAGATGATTTCCCACGTTGCGGGGTACAAAATGGTGTCTGAACTGGAAGAGGCGGCTCTATGTCATTATTCTTGCTGATGGAGCTGGTGTTGAGTTTCCAGGTGAGGTTCTACACCAGATGAACACTCTTGACGATGTCCAAGGAGGATCCATCGATGATCAGTGGAGAATAGAAGAGCACAGAACTGGCCAAAGTCAACAACCATCTCTATGGTTTTGTTGTTCAGACACAGGTTGTTGGCTCTACACCATGTTGGATAATGCACCATTTGACTACTCTTAATAAAACCTGTCATCAGATTCTTTCATGATGAATAATTAAAATGCAGGCATGATTAGGAATATTCAGTCATTTCTTTAGGGACACTGCTGTTGTAACAGGAGTTATCAGCAGCTGTCATAAAATAACAACACAACATTAATGTTGAGACATTTTAGAGATAAACACTACAACACATCTTCAAGAAATGGGTCAACAGCTACAAGGAACCAAGTCCCTTATGTTTAGTAATTTATTATTTGTATTGCAGTGTTTATGTATTGCAAAGCATATTGCATTTATATTAAAAATACTTTTCTGTAATGCATGAACCAGAATACAAATGATTGATGAGATATTGGTCAACATGATTTTGAATGATCTCCTAGGCATTTGCAGTTGTTGAAGATGATGGATTTAGGGAGTTTGTTTTTATTATTTTTTTATTATTGTTTTTATATTGTTATTTTGTTTTATATTTATTATTATTTTATTTATTTTATTGCTCCCCACCTCCATCATTGATGTGGCCGTTTAGAGCTGTGGCTGTACGGTCTCCAGTGCCTGTAGTGGTAGCAATCCCCGAACCCGGTGATGATCACCAGAAGTAAGAGATGCTGTCAAGCTGAAGAAGCAGTCATTCCATGCCTGGTTGGCTCTTGGGACCCCTGAGGCAGCTGATGGGTACCGTTAGGCCAAGTGGGCTGCAGAGCATGTGGTTGTGGAGGCAAAATCTTGGGTATGTAAGGAGTTCAGAGAGGCCATAGAGAGGGACTACCAGCCTCAAAAAGACCTTGCAGCCACAGCTCAGAAAGCGTTCCTCCCAATCATACCCCTCCTGGTATCACTGTCATTCCCCACGTTGGTTTAAATTCTTTCATAAGGGATTTTGAACCGCTCTTCATCTGAGCCATCCCCAAGGGCCTGTTTGCCTTGGGAGACCCTACCAGGGGCCTATAGCCCCCGACAACATTGCTGCTAGGATCATCCGGTTACTCAAACCCCTCCACCACGATAAGGTAGCGGTTCAAGAAGGGGTAATAAATGGAAACATTAAAATGAACTATAATTAACACATATTCATACACTCTTATTTACCTACACATAATTTCTTTTGCTTTCACACACACACACACACACACTCAGAGTAACATGGCATGGCACATATTTACATATTAATTTAAACTGGTTTAGTTCACAGTAGAAAATTCCAGGAAGTTGGGTGAGGAACAACACATTTTCATGCATAATGTGTTACACTTTTACTTTCATTAACTCAAATCAAAAAATCAAGTTCTGCTTGTATCCTTGGGTAATTTATATCTAAGATACCGTTGACCACCTAGATGGCTGTTTTGGTGATTTGTTGTGTTTTTTTTTTTCATGTTCTTTAAAAAAAATAATATTGGGAGCCAACGGGAGAGATATATTCCCTCCAAGAGGTCCTTGGGTCTTCAGCACGAGGCCTCTTCCTAGAAGGCACCCAGGAGGCATCCGAAATAGATGCCCGAGCAATGACAGCTGGCCCCTCTTAATGTGGAGGAGCAGTGGTTCTACTCTGAGCTCCTCCTGAGTGACTCCGAGTGAGCTTCTCACCCTATCTCTAAGGGAGTGCCCAGCCACCCTGCATTTTGGTCACCTTTATCCGGGATCTTGCCCTTTCGGTCATGACCCTAACCTCATGTCCATAGGTGATAGTAGGAATGTAATCTCCCATTCCATCCTCCCGTCACTCATGAAGAAGACCACAAGATACTTGAACTCTTTCACTTGGTGAAGGAGCTCTCCACCAAAAAGGCAAACCATCTTTTTGCGGCTGAGGACCATGGCCTCAGACTTGGAGGTGCTGATTTTCATCCCAGCTGCTTCACACTCGGCTGCAAACCTTCCCAGTGCATGCTAAAGGTCTTGGCTCGATGGAGCCAAAAGGACAACATCATCTGCAAAAAGCAGAGACGAGATCCTGTGGTTCCCAAACCAGACTCCCTCCAGCCCCTGGCTGCTCCTAGAAATTCTGTCCATAAAAATAATGAACAGAACCGGTGACAAAGGGCAGCCTTGCCGGAGTCCAACATGCACCGGAAACAGTTCTGACTTACTGCCGGTAATGCAAACCAAACTTCTGCTCTGGGCATACAGAGATCGAGCAGCCCTCAACAGAGGGCCACGGACCACGGACCACATACTCCCGGAGCACCCCCCACAGAGTGCAGCGAGTGACATGGTCGAATGCCTTCTCCAAATCCACAAAGCACATGATCCCCCCCAACACCCTGGAGAGGGTATATAGCTGGTCCAGTGTTCCATGGCCAGGCCAAAAACCGCATTGTTTTTTAACCCGGTGTTCGACTAACGGCTGAATTCTCCTCTGCCCTACCCTGGCATAGACTTTCCCACAGAGGCTGAGGAGTGTGATCCCCCTATAGTTGGTGCACACCCTCCAGTGATGGATGATTCCACATCTGAGTCCGTGGCCTCTGCTTCCTCATCGGAAGGCCTGACTCCGGGGTTGAGGAGATCCTCGAAAGTATTCCTTCCACTGTCCGCTGATGTCTTTCAGGGCGCTAATGATCTTCTTATAGCCTCGGGTATCTTTGTGGAGAGCAGATATTCTTATTGTCAAATTCATAATTGCAGTTACAACTAAAATTTCCATAAAATTTGTTACCCAGTGTTAGGTAGGGCAGCGTTCTGTTAACAAGAAGAAGACTTAACACATGATTTGTACCACACATAAATAATATAATTAAGTAACATAAAATGTAAATGTAAAAAATGTAAAATATAAACTCTTAAGCAAGTATATAAGAAAATTAGATTTTAAAGCCTTATTTAAAATCAGCCCTGTTCACATGATCTTCTCACATTCCGACTTCATGTTCTGCTTCACCCTGATGATTGCCTCTTGTAGTGATCTTAAGTTAGGGAAAGTAAACATGTAACACATTATGCATAAAAATGTTCATTACTCTGAGTCTGTATCATAAGACAAAAATGTGTGTGTATCTGTTGTCCCTCACCCAACTTCCTGAAATTTTCTTCTGTGAACTAAACCAGTTTAAATTAATATGTAAATCTGTGCCCTGCCGTGTTACTCTGTGTGTGTGTGTGTGTGTGTGTGTGTGTGTGTGTGTGTGTGTTTGAAAGTGAAATAAATTATGTGTAGGTAAATAATAGTGTATGAATATGGGTTAATGACTGTAATGTCATTGCGATTGTAATGTTTCTATATAAGTACAGAATACAGAAGAAAACTGAATATTTCTTAAAATAAAAAGGTTTATCGGTGTAGCATTTGTTTATTTGTTATATTTGGCAGCTGTCTTCAATGTGTCTCTCCTCCTTTAGTGAATAATCCTGTTAGTCCTGTTTAAGTGAAACTAACACTTAAGTATAAAAAGAGGAGGGTGAAAGGTTTCAGGTGAAAAACACAGTAAGTACATATACTGTAGCTAATCATATAATATGTGAATATGCACTAGATAAAGAGATCAGGTAATTTATCTGCTCTCTCTCTCTCTCTCTCTCCCTCTCTCTAGGCTTACAGGTTCATTTGTTGGAGGAGAAATCTAAAAAATGAACGAGTCTGTGCAACAGGACATAAATAAAGATGAGAGGTGAGTGAAGGATGTGACTGAAAAGCAACAGCTGAGGAGTTAAATTCAGCAGCTTTGTATCCAGATGTTTAAAAGCAGCTGATGATTAGTGACATTACGCTACTGAACAACACGTCTAAGCCCAAGTTGTCCCTGTATCTGGATAAAGTATGAAGGATAAAGAATGGGATCAGTGTTAATAATGAACATCATCAGATTTTAACTACAGTTTCATTATTCAGTGTTGTTGCAGAACAGTAATAATGATGCAGTGGTTTTGTGTGTTTAGTCTGATTCAGGTTAAGAGATCAGATTCACCTCAACACAGCTGTGTGTCCATGAAGAGTGATCAGTCAATGGGAGTTCCATTAAAATTTAAAGACACAGACTGTACTACTGATCTGAGGTGAGGACAGATGAATGTATGAGTGCAGTGTTTTATCACACACTCACATAATCACACATCTCTGTAATATGTGTGTATTCACTGGTTTGTGTTTGTAGTTATGAATATGATTTTTAGTCTTTATTCAACTTTTAATACGTGTTTTATTTATTCACAGACAGCAGAAGAAGAAATCAAACATCACTGATAAGAAATCATTTGGAGGTCGTATTCAAGGTGGGTGTAGCTCCCCTCAGGAATTTCATGAGCACAAATATTCTCTGATACCTGGCGAATTATGGACTGGTTCATAACCAACCAACTCACAATACCGTGAGAACTAAATACAAAAAAATATCCCTCTGGGGTCTGTAAAATCTGCTTCCAAATTCTGATACCGTGGGATGTAAACTCTTCTCAAGGAGAAGAGCTCCCCATTGGCCCACAGGAGGGTCTGACATGCCAATCTATATAGTAGGTGAGAACGCAGGCCCCCCTGGTGGTTTATGTAGGAGATGACTGACATGTTGTCCATACGAACCGGAACAAGACTGTCTCTCAGGTTCAGCCTTTGAGCAGGGCAACCTCTCATGACTTCCCCATTCCATGAGGGAAGCAGCCACCATAAGCATCATGCAATGACAAGGAGTTCCCAATATGATGACAGGAAGGTGAGGTCTTTCCAGATAACCAATACACAAAGGGCTCAAGGACTGTGACAAATGCCGCCTCTGTGAACCCCTCCGATCATCACCAACGCAAGCCGTCACCTGAGTACTAGCAGCACTACATTTCCCATCATGCCTCACACACCGCCATCTTGCACACACTTGATTTCCATCACTCATTAGTCTCTCCATATAAGCCAGACCCTGACCTTGGCTCATTGAGAAGTATTGCCTTTTTCCTGTCAATTCTGAGCGTTACTCCTGTGTGATATTCTGTGTATGACCTCTGCCTGTTCCCACGTTTGCTATTCTCTGCTGCCTGCCCCACTGGACTGATGTCTATTGTTCACTGGACAATTGATGCTAACTGCCTGCTTTCTGACCTTCTCGCCTGTTACCTGTTGTGATTATTGCTCATCTCTGATACAGCTGTCTGTCGGTGCTGCCCCTTTCATCTGCCTAACCTCGAGCATTAATAAAAGCGTGCACATGGATCCTGAATCTCCTGAGTCTCTGTCACAGAATACTTCGCCTACCCTGGATCCAGCGGCTTTTACACAGTTGGCCACTGTGTTAGCAACGCAAGGCAACATGCTAGCTACTCATCAGGAACAACTTCAGCAGTTGAGCTTTTTAACCGCACAACTTGTGTCTGCGCTACAAGCTTTGCAGGTTACCGCGCAGAGCTCACTACCCACTCAAGTTTCGCCAGCAACCCCACAGCTCCCTGTCACGCCGTCAGCCACTAACTTCCATAATCCTAAGCTGTCTCTGCCAAACAAGTACGACGGTTCCCCTAAGGAGTGTAAGGGGTTTCTCATGCAGTGTTGTCTGTACATCTCACAACAACCCCACCTGTTCCCTACAGAGGAGAGTTGCATTGCCTTCATCTGCTCACTGCTCACCGGGCGTGCACTCCAATGGGCCACTGCTATCTGGGACCATCATAGAGAACTGTATCCGACTTTTGAGAGCTTTCTCGCAAAGTTTCGCAAAGTCGTCGAGCACCCGGAGGGGGGTAAAGCGGCTGGTGACGTCATCCTCACTTTAAAGCAAGGTAAACGATCCGCAGCGGATTACGCTTTACAGTTCCAGACTCTGGCAGCTCAGGTTAACTGGGGAGATGAACCTCTGAAATACTTCTTCCGCCAAGGGCTTTCAGATGAGTTTACAAACCGAACTGGCTTGTCGTGATGAGGGAAGAAGTCTTGATGAACTGATTTCTCTCACCATTCGCATTAACAACCTCTTGAGATCTCGTCGGCCCCAACGCACTCCAACTCCCACAATGCCCTGCGAACCAGTGAGAACCCCAACTGAACCTATGCAGATCGGAACTATGCGTCTGTCGGATGAGGAGCGCTCACGTCGCTATGCTCTTCATCTCTGCATCTACTGTGGTCAGTCCGGTCATGTCAGAGCCACCTGCCCGTCTCGCCCTTCTCGTCACGTGACAACCAGTGTAACCAAACCTGTGTGTGAAAACCAAACCTAAACCTTCACGAACGCTTGAAGTACCTACAGTTCTTAATGATGGCTCGGTAAAAAGAAACGTCACCGCTATGATTGACTCAGGGGCTATGGGGAACTTTATTGGCTCTGAAGTGGCTGATCAACTGAACCTCGAACTCATACCGTGTTCCTCTCATTTAGCAGTAACCTCTGTTGATGGACGGCCGCTGGGTTCGGGGAAAATCCAATACCAAAGCCACTCACTGTTACTGTCAACAACCATCACACTGAGCAACTCGATTTTCTAGTCATCCAAAGTCCCAATAACCCCATCATTTTGGGTTTCCCTTGGCTACAAAAACACAATCCCACGATTTCCTGGCAGAGCAAGAGAATCTCCCACTGGTCACCATACTGTCTTCAACATTGCCTAATTCCTGAAACCATTCCTGAAAGTGAAGTTCCTGAAACCATTCCTGAAAGTGTCTCCATCCCACCAGAATATCTCGACCTTGCGGAGGCCTTCAGCGAAGAGAAAGTACAAAACCTTCCACAACATCGCTCAAACGACTGCGCCATAGACCTCATTCCAGGCAGCACGCCCCCTCGTGGCCGCATCTTCCCACTCTCTCTCGCAGAGACTCAGGCTATGGAACAATATATTCAGGAGGAGTTAGTAAAGGGCTTCATCCGCCCATCCACTTCTCCCGCATCAGCTGGGTTCTTTTTTGTTAAAAAGAGGGATGGATCTCTCCGACCTTGTATTGACTACCGTACCCTCAACGAAATAACCATCAAGTTCCGTTATCCACTCCCTCTGGTTCCAGCTGCATTAAAGCAGCTTCGCTCTGCCACTGTTTTCACCAATCTTGACTTGAGAAATGCTTAGAACCTAATCCGCATCAGAGAGGGCGATGAATGGAAAACAGCATTCTCTACAACTAATGGGCACTACGGATACCTCGTTATGCCCTTCGGGCTCGCCAATAGTCGCTCTGTGTTCCAGTCTTACATCAACGACAGGTTAGGTATTTAGAGACATGCTTAATAGATGGCTGATTGTTTATATGGATGACATTCTCATCTATTCTGACTCCATGGACTCACATGTGACGCATGTAAGAGCCGTCCTACAACGACTCATCGAGAACTCTCTATATGCCAAGCTTGAGAAGTGTGAATTCCACAGTTCCTGTACTGCATACCTCGGCTACATCATTGGGCAAGGGATGGTTAGCATGGACGATAAGAAAGTCACTGCTGTTGAGAAATGGCCTGTCCCCAAGAACATCAAAGAGCTACAAAGATTTCTTGGATTCGCTAACTTTTACAGACGCTTTATCAGAAACTTCAGCATCATAGCAGCACCCCTCACGGCTCTCACAAAGTCCAAGACCCTCCACTGGACACCACAAGTTGACAAGGCATTCAGAGAACTGAAACAACCGGTTCACATCTGCATCTCTCCATTCTCCATCATCCTGAACCTGAACAACCCTTTATCGTAGAGATCGATGCTTCCGACACTGGCGTTGGAGCAATCCTCTCCCAGAAACGATAGCCATCGATTTTGTCACTGATTTACCACCCTCTGAGGGCAACACTACCATACTTACCGTTGTCGACCGTTTCTCCAAAGGCTGCCGATTTATCCCATTACCCAAACTTCCGTCTGCTTTTGAAACTGCGGACGATGTTATGCCAATGGGTGTTCCGTATTTATGGTCTCCCTGAAGATATACTCTCCGATCGAGGTCCTGAATTTACATCGGGTCTTTACGGGTCTGGGAAGCCTTATTCATAAGTCTTAATGTTAATGTCAGCCTCACCTCAGGATACCACCCTCAGTCCAACGGTCAAGCGGAAAGGCTGAATCAGGAACTTTCCTGTTTTCTCCGCGCCAATTGTTGCAACCGACAGAATGACTGGAGTCGCTATCTGTTCTGGGACAGAATACGCACAAAACTCGCTAAGGAAACCAACCAGACACCCTTCCAATGCGTCTTAGGCTACCAACCTCCTCTCTTTCCGTGGTCAGGCGAGCCCACTGAACTTCCCGCAGTTAACCACTGGCTTCAGGAGAGTGAGAACACATGGGTTCAAGCTCATCAACAGCTCCAGCGCGCTATACGGCGATATAAGGCCAACGCTGACAAGCACCGCCGTCCAACCCCCTCCTTCACACCAAGGTCAGAGAGTCTGGCTTTCCACCAAGGATCTCCGTCTCCGTCTCCCCTGTAAAAAGCTCAGTCCCAGGTACGTGGGTCCTTTCAAAATAGTTAAACAAATTACGCCTGTCTCTTACCGGTTACAACTGCCCCCTCAGTACCGTATCTCACCCACGTTCCATGTCTCTTTGCTCAAGCCCGCGGGTGCTCCGAGAGGAGGGGTGTGTCTAGATGAGGATGGCAATCAGAGACCCCCACCTCTCATCATCAACAGCGAAGGAGGCCTACCAGGTTCACGAAATCCTGGACTCACAACGCCGAGGAGGTAATCTGCAGTATTTGGTGGACTGGGAGGGTTACGGCCCGGAGGAAAGGTCCTGGGTCGATCGTTCTGACATCCTTGACCCATCGCTCACTATGGAATTTCACTGCAACAACCCCGGTAAACCGGCCCCCCGTCCCAGAGGAAGACCTCGGCGTCAGAATGCCCCTCACGTCAGGAGCCGTTCGCAGGGTGGGGGCTCTGTGACAAATGCCGCCTCTGTGAACCCCTCCAATCATCACCAACGCGAGCCGTCACCTGAGTACTAGCAGCACTACATTTCCCATCATGCCTCACACACCGCCATCTTGCACACACCTGATTTCCATCACTCATTAGTCTCTCCATATAAGACAGACCCTGACCTTGGCTCATTGAGAAGTATTGCCTTTTTCCTGTTCAATTCCTGAGCGTTACTCCTGTGTGATATTCTGTGTATGACCTCTGCCTGTTCCCACGTTTGCTATTTTCTGCTGCCTGCCCCACTGGACTGCCTGCTATTGTTCACTGGACTATTGACGCTAGCTGGCTGCCTTCTGACCTTCTCGCCTGTTACCTGTTGTGATTTTTGCTCATCTCTGATACAGCTGACTGTCAGTGCTGCCCCTTTCATCTGCCTAACCTCGAGCATTAATAAAAGCATGCACATGAATCCTGAATCTCCTGAGTCTCTGTCACAAGGACAAGCCGAGGGGCCATCTCTGTGGCTGCTTTGTGCACAAGAGTTCGCCCTTCTTGATCCATGACCAAAGGCTGATCTCTGGTCTATTGAAGGCTATTTCTATGTGCCTTGAGGAGTGCTCCAACATAAATACCATGTAGTTTTCAAAAAAACGTTAAAGACATGATTACTTGAATCAGGTGTTTTTAATTATGGTTGAAACTAAATTCTGCAGGTCCTGTCCTTCATCAAGCACATAAATATCCTCTCATTAGATTGTAGATTTATATTTAGTAATGAACACATTCTCATATTACATTATTTTGTTTGCGTATTTTCTGTTATAAATCAGGATCTGGAGCAGAAAGTCATCACTCTGATCCAGAATGAACTGAAAGAGATATAAGAAGCTCCTGAGTCCAGATTACCCAGCATGCTCTGAGAGGGAGGTGGAGGATGAGGAGGATCAGAGCAGTGTCAGAGAGGGAGTGATGAAGATCACACTGCACTTCCTGAAGAACATGAAGCACACAGATCTCGCTAACACACTGCAGAACAGTAAGAGCTCATGGGGTTCTAACATCACTTTATCTTCAGAGGAAGGAAACTGCTGTACATTTATTAAACACATCTCATCATAATGATGTGCTTTTATCAACACAATATAATAACACATCAGTACTGACATTCCATATGATATACAGCTATGAAGATATCAGTAGATCACAGAGATGATCAGAGAGTTTACATTTTATTCTTCTTTTTATCAGAACTCGTCTCTGTGTACCAGAAAGACCTCAAATCCAAACTGAGAGAGAAATGTAACAGAATTACTGAAGGAATCTCACAGCATGGAAGTTCAACACTTCTGAATGAGATCTACACAGACCTCTACATCACAGAGGGTTGGAGTGGAGACATCAATAATGAACATGAGGTGAGACAGATTGAGACAAGTGTCCAGGAGACCAGCAACACAGGAGACACCCATCAAATGTAATGATCTCTTTAAAGACACGTCCATCAGAAGTGTGCTGACTAAAGGAGTTGCTGGAATTGGAAAAACAGTCTCTGTGCAGAAGTTCATTCTGGACTGGGCTGAAGGAAAAGTAAATCAGGACGTCACCTTCATGTTTCCACTTCCCTTTAGAGAAGCTGAATCTGATGAAGCAGAAACATCTCAGTCTGATGGAGCTTCTTCATCACTTTTTCCCAGAAATAAAAGAATTAGGAATTAATAGACTGTGAGAGGAATAAAGTGGTGTTGATCTTTGATGGTCTGGATGAGTGTCGACTTCCTCTAAATTTCCAGAACAATGAGAGTATTGTGTGATGTGACAGAGTCGGCCTCAGTGGATGTTGCTGCTGACGAACCTCATCAAGGGGAACCTGCTTCCCTCTGCTCTCCTCTGGATCACCTCTCGTCCAGGAGCAGCCAATCAGATCCCTCCTGAGTGTGTAGACCAGGTAACAGAGGTACGAGGGTTCAGTGATCCTCAGAAAGAGGAGTACTTCAGGAAGAAGATCAGTGATCAGAAACTGGCCAATAAAATCATCTCACACATGAAGTCTTCAAGAAGTCTCTACATCATGTGTCACATCCCAGTCTTCTGCTGGATCTCAGCCACTGTTCTAGAGAGAATGTTGGGTGAAGCAGAGAGTGGAGAGATCCCCAAGACTCTGACTCAAATGTTCACACACTTCCTGATCTTTCAGATCAAACACAAGGACCAAAAGTACCATCAGAAATGTGAGCCTGATCCTCAGCAGACCAGAGAGAGTATCCTGGCACTGGGAAAACTGGCTTTCCAACAGCTGGAGAGAGGAAACCTGATCTTCTATGAGGAAGACCTGAGAGAGTGTGGCATTGATGTCAGAGAAGTGTCAGTGTACTCAGGAGTGTGTACTCAGATCTTCAGAGAGGAGTTTGGGCTTCACCTGGGGAAGGTGTTCAGCTTTGTACATCTGAGTGTTCAGGAGTTTCTGGCTGCTTTATATGAGTTCATCAACAAAGATCTTAAAAAACAAAAAACAACATTTGGTATTTTCACCAAATTAAACATGTCTGATTTCCTGAGGAGTGCAGTGGACAAGGCCTTACAGAGTGAGAATGGACACCTGGATCTGTTCCTCCGTTTCCTTCTGGGTCTCTCACTGGAGTCCAATCAGACTCTCTTACGAGACCTACTGCCCCAGACAGGAAGTAGCTCTCACAACAAACAGGAAATAGTCGAGTACATCAAGGAGAAGATCAGAGAGAATCCATCTCCAGAGAAATCCATCAATCTGTTCCACTGTCTGAATGAACTGAATGATCATTCTCTAGTACAGGAAGTACAACATTACCTGAACAGAAAGGAGATTACTGGTGTTTCAGGGGAGTCAGTCTCTCTCCTGCTCAGTGGTCAGCTCTGGTGTTTGTGTTGCTGAACTCAGAAGAGAATCTGGATGAGTTTGATTTGAGGAAATATGACAGATCAGAGGAATGTCTTCTGAGGCTGCTGCCGGTGGTCAAAGCATCCAGAAAAGCTGTGTAAGTAATTTTAAAATGACTTCATAAATGTGCTATTAATTCTGTAAATGTAGTTATTATTTTAAATGAACATTAATGACACTGGTCTGATTAGGATAATTTTAACACTACTAATAACAGGCACACAAATCAACAGGTCCTTGGCTACCGCAGTTGTTGGTGAATTGGCTGGATTATCTCTAGTATCTTTAGAATCTAGTGGGGCACGGTGGCGTAGTGGTTAGCATGTTCGCCTCACACCGCCAGGATCCGGGTTCGATTCCCGTCTCGGTCATGTGTGTGTGGAGTTTGCATGTTCTCCCCGTGCCTCAGGGGGTTTTTCTCCGGGTTCTCCGGTTTTCCTCCCCCGGTCCAAAAACATGCACGGTAGGTTGATTGGCACCTTGGAAAATTGTCCCTAGTGTATGAATGTGTGTGTGTGTGTGTGTGAATGTGTGTGTGTGTGCCCTGCGATGGGTTGGCATTCCATCCAGGGTGTATCCTGCCTTAATGCCCATAGATGCCTGAGATAGGCACAGGCTCCCCGTAACCCGAGGGAAGATCGGGAAGATCGGATAGATAAAGCGGTAGAAGATGAATGAATGAATGTATCTTTAGAATCTTTAGGTTGTTGCCTTGAAGCACTTTGGAATGACAGTGGTACTCAGATGTCTGTGAAAACATCTGCTAGTTGTTCTGGACATCCTCTGAGCACTCTGTCTGGTAATATTTTAGCACCACTCGGGTTCAGATCAGGGGGCCCGTTCCTCCCAATCACGCCCCTCCAGGTATCACTGTCATTGCCCACGTGGGCATTGAAGTCCCCCTAGTAGAACTAACGGAGTCTCCAGTCGGAGGTTTATCAGCACCCCTCCCAGAGACACCAAGAAGGCCGGGTACTCAACACTGCCATTTCGGCCCATAGGCACAAACAACAGTGAGGGACTTTTCCCCAACCCGAAGGCGCAGGGAAACAACCCTCTCAGGGAACCAATCTCCAACACATGCGGCTAAGCTGGGGGGCTATGAGCAGGCCCACGCCAGCCCGCCGTCTCTCACCGCGGGCAACTCCAGAATAATGGAGAGTCCAGCCTCTCTCGAGGAGTATGGTTCCAGAGCCCAGACTGTGGAGTGGAGGTGAGCCCGACTATTTTCTCTAGCCGGTATCTCTCAACCTCCCGCACAAGCTCGGGCTCCTTCCCCACCCAACCACCTAGATCCTCGCGAGGTGACATTCCATGTCCCTAGAGCTAGTCCTCTGTGTCCAGAGGTCGGGTCGTCGAGGCCTCCTGCCTTCGACCATTGCCCGAACCACATTGCACCAGGTCCCTTTATGAGCCTTCCTGCAGGTGGTGGGCCCACGGGAAGGTGTCCCCATGTCGCTCATTCGGGCTGAGCCCATGGGTGGCAGCCCGACCGCCAGGCGCTCGCTTTCGAGCTCCAGCCTCGGGCCTGGCTCCATGGAGGGGCCCCGGCTGCGCCATACCAGGCGACGTTATGGTCCTTGATTTAAATTTTTTATTCATAAGGGGTCTGGAACCGCTCTTCGTCTGAAGCCGTCCCCCTAGGACCTGTTTGCCTTGGGAGACCCTACCAGGGGCATCTAGCCCCCGACAACATAGCTCCTAGGATCATCCGGTTACTCAAAACCCCTCCACCACAATAAAGGTGGCTGTTCAAGGAGGGGTAAATTCAAATGTGTAATACTAAATTCATGTGTAACATTTACAGAATGTTTACTGGTTGCCATTATTTTGTGTTTTGTGTCTTGTGTTGTCTGTTTTGTGCTGTTTCTTTTTGCAAGGTTTAAACTAGATTGCATGATATACTTTATGTAGCTAGGAAAGCTTCTTGACTTGGCTTGTAGAGTCTTCAGGAAGCCATAGTCCCAATGTGGACCAGTTCTGCGAGCTTTAAACTGCTCAATAGGATATTGCTCAATTACATTTACAATTTACATTTATGGCTTTTGGCAGATGCTCTTCTCTAGAGCCATTTACAACTGAGTGATTGACGGTTAAAGGCCTTGTTCAAGGGCCTATTGGTGGCAGTGGGATTTGAACCCGCTATCTTTGTGTCCTGAGGCCAATGCCTTAACCCCCTATAACACTGCCTTAAAGGACTTTTTCTATCTTGGTCCAAATAAAATCATGGGTTCCTAGATGGAAGGGAAAATGCACTCTGGGCGGCTATATACTATGCTCTGAGGCTCTGTGGTTCTTCCCATACAGTGGGAGTTGCTGAGGAGGCTGTACATGCCCCTGAAAAGTCTTCTGGGGTGGATTGGGGGGGGCACCACCGGAGCCTCTACCCAAGATGGCAGTTCCATGTTTTCTCTGACCATGGTTTGTGTGTTTGTTATATCATATCATCTTTTCTCTCCCAGGCTGTGTTGGTGTAAACTCACAGAGAAAAGTTGTAGAGTTCTGTCCTCAGTTCTCATCTCAAACTCCTCCAGTCTGAGAGAACTGGACCTGAGTAGGAATAACCTACAGGATTCGGGAGTGAAGCAACTTTCTGCTGGACTGGAGAATCCACACTGTACACTGGAGATACTGAGGTCAGATCATCTTTTACACACTGTAACTCCTGCACTTCTGTCATTTGCCTGTTTTATATGAATAAAATATTGTGTATCCTGGAGCACAATTTAAATAAAACATCAGCAACTGCTTAAACACTGTATATATTTTTCAGTTTGAATAAGTCATTTCTCTGTACTTTCGTGATGAGTAGCAACTGCTAGTTGTACATAGATGATGTAAGGTTGGTCAGATCTCTCCAAGAGATGGCCAGATGGATGGACAGACCATACGATGTAGAAAAATATAAAGGAGCTTTTGTTATTGTGTTTCTAGTTTTTTAGATGTTCCTATTGCATGTACACTATAGATCACATAACACTTCCTAAACAGCTGGAGAATATTTGCTCCTTTGACACTTTGTGATACTGAGGAGATGTCAGTGTTCTGATATATTCTAATTCCTCTCACAGGTTGTGTTGGTGTAATCTCACAGATGAAAGTTGTAGAGTTCTATCCTCAGTTCTCAGATCAAACTCCTCCAGTCTGAGAGAACTGGACCTGAGTGAGAATAACCTGCAGGATTCAGGAGTGACACTTCTCTCTGTTGGACTGGAGAATCCACACTGTACACTGAAGACACTGAGGTCAGACCATCTTTTACACACTTAACTCCTGCATTTCTGTCATTTGGCTGTTTTATATGAATAAAATATTGTGTATCCTGGAGCACAATTGAAATAAAACATCAGCAACTGCTGTAATTTTACAAATTCATTAAAAACAAACACTGGGACAGACGTGCAACGATCTGGAGTTTCTTCTTGGTTTTTATACACACACATCATTCGCTGTGAAGTTGATCTATACTTGATCTCTCTACAGGCTGGAATGTTGCAGCATTACAGGTGAAGGTTGTTCTGTTCTGGTTTCAGCTCTGAGGTCAAACAACACATCACACCTGAGAGAACTGAATCTGAAACACAATCAACCAGGAAAATCAGGAGCAAAGCTTCTATCTGATCTACTGAATGATCCACACTGTAAATCTGGAGACACTACAGTGAGTTACTGTCCATTTTTATACAGGTTGTACATTTGTGTTGAAGTTGTATTGTAATGTGTGTATTTTTGACTCTGAAGTAAAAGACCTGTACATTGGAACTGTTACGTACTCAAACAGATTTAAGATTCTACACACCGAATTTCTGTAAATATGGATTATGATGAATATAATTGTCAGGAAGTAGACGGACAACAGGGTTAAAAGGTTAAATGCTCAGAAGTTTATTTTCAAACCAATGAGAAACACAGGAGACAGAGGAAGGGAAATCGGGCTCTAGAAAACTAAGTGGAAAAACTAGAACAGGTCATCGCTAACACCGGAGGGAGAATGTTTGTTTTGGAAACCCAGGAGTTCACAGCTTGCCGTATGGAGCGGCTGATTGGGGTTGAACTGGAGTCGCACTGACGGTGTACAATAAAAAGTTGATCATTTTCCTCTATTCTCCATTTTTCTTTGTTTGTTTTACAGGTTCTGATCTGAGTTTCACACACAGAGGATTATAAGGAAAGAAGCTTACAAAAATGATCAACATGTAATGTGTTATTTCATAATCATATTTGTTTTCAATATAATGTTAATGTGATTTGTACGAAGAATTTTCACTACATACAGTAGAACTACACGTATCTGGGTACAGATCGAGAAAATTCTTTATACTGATACAAAAGTCGAGTTTAAGTAAAACATATGAATATTTGTTAAAAATCTTTTTGGAAATGGCAGTGAGGTATTAAATCAGACTGTGTTCAGACACACAAAATTTATATTGTACCATCACAACTATTGTATATAACAGTGTAATGGAGACATTGTAAATAAATGAAGTTCAATTCCAAACATTTTATTAGCAAGTAAAATCCACCACACATTGCATACACATGCTGTTCACTGCTGCCATTCCCATCCTTTCAGCAACATTTACCACCATCTGCCCTTCCAAATTCCTCTCCATAAGGCCTTACATATTTTGAGGTAACACAAAGAATAAAAACTTTGAGAAACAAGAAATACATTTCTGAGATAATACAAAATGTAAACTTTAGTGTAATTTTTTGTGACCTCAGATAAAAAGAAGTGATTATTTTTGTTATATTTTATGTTCCCGATTTTTTATTTTCAGGACATAATATATTTTTTTAGAAAATGTTCTGATATTACAGCTTGGATCACAAGATCTTTTATTTAGTTATTGCATTAAAAAATTAGCATTTTTTGAACTGGACACATTTATTTTAATGCCATTTGGCAGATGCCCTATCCAGTGTGACTAAGAAGGTTTAGGGCCTTGCTCAAGGGCCCTGCAGTGGCAGAACCAGCAGGAAAAATCCGATTCTGCAACACAAAAAGAAGATAACAGGTGATTATGTACGTATGTATTATGTATGATTATGTAGAATAAGACAATGGAATGACTTTCCTGTATGGACTTTTGTATGTTAAATTTGTTTAGATTTTTTTGTGGTTACCTATTATCCTGGATTATAGTTTCAAGGTAATCTTATTTCTGTAAATCTTATTTATCAATTAAAACTAAAACATTGTCTCTTTTTATTTTTAAATATATATTCTCCATTCATGAGGCACGGTGGTTTAGTGGTTAGCACGTTCGCCTCACACCGCCAGTGCCTGGGTTCGATTCCCGTCTCCGCCATGTGTGTGTGGAGTTTGCATGTTCTTTCCGTGCCCGTGCCTCAAGGAGGTTTTTTTTTTCTCCGGTTTCCTCCCCCGGTCCAAAAACATGCACGGCACGGTAGGTTGATTGGCACATTGGAAAAAATTGTCCCTAGTGTACGAATGCATGTGTGTGTGTGTGTGCCCTGCGATGGGGTTGGCATTCCATCCAGGGTGTATCCTGCCTTAATGCCCATAGACGCCTGAGATAGGCACAGGCTCCCCGTGACCCGAGGGAAGATCGGATAAAGCGGTAGAAGATTAATTGTCCATTCAGTTTATCCATTGTTTGACTCTTCTTGCCCTTTCAGTCATGACCCAAAGTTCATGGCCATAGTAAATCGACCAGTAAATTGAGAGCTTTGCCTGTTGGCTCATCGGTACATCGACCACATTATTGCAGAGGCTGCACCAATCCGCCTGAATTCATTGATCTCCCGTTCAATCCTCCCCTCACTTCGTGAACAAGACCCCAAGATACTTGAACTCCTCCACTTGGGGGAGGAGCTCTCCACCAACCTGAAGTGGGCTAACCACCTTTTTGCGGCTAAGGACCATGGCCTCGGACTTGGAGGTGCTGATTCTTCATCCCAGCTGCTTCTTCACACTCAGCTGCAAACCTTCCCAGTGCATGCTGAAGGTCTTGGCCTGATGGAGCCAACAGGACGACATCATCGGCAAAAAAGCAGAGACGAGATCCTGTGGTCCCCAAACCAGACTCCCATCCAGCCCCTGGCTGCTCCTAGAAATTCTGTCCATAAAAATAATGAACAGAACCGGTCAGACAAAGGGCAGCCTTGCCGGAGTCCAACATGCACCTGGTCTGACTTACTGCCGGCAATGCGAACCAAACTCCTGCTCCGTGCATACAGAGACCTGAGCAGCCCTCAACAGAGGGCCTCAGACCCCATACTCCCGGAGCACCCCCCACAGAGTGCAGCGAGGGACACGATCGAATGCCTTCTCCAAATCCACAAAGCACATGTGGACTGGTTGGGCAAACTCCCATGATCCCTCCATCACCCTGTAGAGGGTATAGAGATGGTCTAGTGTTCCACAGCCAGGTCGAAAACCGCATTGTTCCTCCTGAATCCGGGGTTCGACTAAAGGCCGAATTCTCCTCTCCAGTACCCTGGCATAGACTTTCCCAGGAAGGCTGAGGAGTGTGATCCCCCTATAGTTGGAGCACACCCTCCGGTCCCCTTTCTTAAAAAGAGGAACCACCAAGGTCTGCCAATCCAGAGGCATTGTCCCCAGCTGCCACGCGATGTTGCAGAGGCGTGTCAGCCAAGACAGCCCCACAACATCCAGAGACTTCAGGTACTCAGGGCGGATCTCATCCACCCCCGCTGCTCTGCCACCGAGAAGCTTCTCAACTACCTCGGTGACCTCAGCTTGGGTGATAGATGATGCCATGGCCTCTGCAGGATATCTCTGAGTCCGAGGTTGAGGAGATCCTCAAAGTTTTCCTTCCACCGTCCTGATGATGTCCCCAGTTGAAGTCAACAGATCCCCTCTCCTCCAACTGTAAGACAGTTTTGGCAGGGCACTGCTTCCCCCTTCCTGATATGCCGGACGGTTTGCCAGAACTTCTTTGAGGCCGACCGATAGTCCCTCTCCATGGCCTCTCCGAACTCCTCCCATACCCTGAGATTTTGCCTCAACAACCAACCCTGGGCCGCAGCCCGCTTGGCCTGTGGTACCCATCAGCTGCCTCAGGGGTCCCGAGAGCCAACCAGGCTCGGAAGGACTCTTCTTCAGCTTAACGACGGCATCTCTTACTTCCGGAGACCACCACCGGGCTTCGGGGATTGCCGCCCGACAGGCACCTGAGGCCTTACGGCCGCAGCTCAGAATGGCTGCATCGACAATGGAGGTGGAGAACATGGTCCATTCAGACTCAATGTCTCCAACCTCCCTCGGGATCTGGTTGAAGCTCTGCCGGAGGTGGGAGTTAAAGATATCTCTGACAGGGGGTTCTGCTAGGCGTTCCCAGCATACCCTCACAATATGTTTGGGTCTGTCCAGCTGTCCTTCCCCTGGGGTGCCATCGAATCCAATCTCACCACCAGGTGGTGATCAGTTGAGAGCTCCGCCCCATCTCTTCACCCGAGTGTCCAAAACACACGGACGGAGGTCAGATGAAGACAACCACAAGGTCTATCATCGATCTCCGGTCCTAGGGTGTCCTGGTACCATGTGTACTGATGGACACCCTTGTGTTTGAACATGTTGTTCATTATGGACAGACTATGACTAGTACAGAAGTCCAAAAACAGAGCACCACTTATGGTCAGAGGGGCCGTTCCTCCCAATCACGCCCCTCCAGGTATCACTGTCATTGCCCACGTGGGCATTGAAGTCCCCCAGTAGAACAACGGAGTCTCCAGTCAGGGCATTTCAATCAGCAGCTCCACTCCCAGAGACGCCAAGAAAGCCAAGTACTCTACACTGCCATTCGGCCCATAGGCAGAAACAACAGTGAGAGACTTTGCCCCAACCCGAAGGCGCAGGGAAACGACTCTCTCGTTCACCCATGGGTGGAGGCCCGACCACCAGGCGCTCTCTTTCGAGCCCCAGCCCCGGGCCTGGCTCCAGGGAGGGGCCCCGACTGCGCCATAACGGGCAACGTTACAGTCCTTGCTTTAGTTTTTTCTTTCATAAAGCTCCCATCCTTGGCTGTATATGTTTCATTTAATTTTAGTCGTCATTGTTGTTTTTTGCTGTATATTCATAACAGTATTTGCTTTTAATTTTATATGTAAATACATTTATATAGTTTTAAGACCATTTTGTGGGAGTACCGCAAATAAGTATCCTCCCGCAACCCGCACACATGAATATATTCCCGCCCGCAGCAGCATTCACCATCAAATCTTATCCCGCACCCCGCTGATTTGCGTTTGGCCCCGCAGTAGTGCAGGTCTCTATTCTTGACATCAGTTGAATCTTGGCTTGTAGTATCAAAACATCCATTGTAGAAGAGTTCAGGTGACACAGTGTTGCAATTTTTGATGCCAGTGAATGATCCTCAGTATCTTCCCGAAAAGGATAGCACATGAATGCAGCGACTAGCTCGAATCCTGAAAGCATGTCAAACTCTGACAGACAATTGCCAACCCATTATTTGGATCCAGGCTCCTCTAATGTTTTTGTGAGGCACGGGGAGAACATATACCCTTTCTTAAATTTAAGACCGTGCCCCGGAAAAAATTGATTGAGGTAATTCGCTATTTAGCTTGTTAGTGTGGCACCCGTGGGTCTAACTTAAACCCAGAAATATAAAAAATTCCATGGGTTAATGGGTTACGAGTTAAGGTGACAATGTGTCACTTCATACTCACCCAAAATAGGATTGGAAAGCTTTACGAGTTAAGGTGTACCGACTACACCACCACAATGTGGGGCTGATCTACCGGGCAATCACTTCATACAAAGATAAGATTTTTCTATAATACCTAAGGTTCATTTGCAGCTAATCAGGACACGAGACGGAGGGTAAACTATATACATTTTATTAACCATCAATAAAAATTTACACATTTAACACACATTCCAAACAATATGCTCCTAGCCAAATCTGCTTCACTTCAAGCTTCACAGCACAGTAGTCATAATACCACAGACACCCAAGTGGTGGACACTCACCACACGCACCCAAGTGTTGGACCGAAGAAAAACCACCACCAAGTAGAGAGGAGTTCCTCCCGCACTTTTAGGACCGGATTCTCAGAAACCTGGAGAGAATGCAAGCTTTGGTGAAATAATGGTTTGTCTAATCACACACAGACAGACAATCAAAGTTTCACGTCTACCGATACTCACCCGACAGACAATCAAAGAAACTTACTGCTCACCGCCCCCGGAGTAACGTAACACAAGGTCGTGGGTTGAATTTCCTTAACCCGATAACTCGCAGATTTCCTCAGTCCACACTAAAATGAAAATGCATAGCTCGTAAAGCACAATACACCCAAACATGCTATAAACCCCAATGGCTAATCGGTCCTTATCAAACGGTCCAGGTTCACCCTGCACTGAATATCCAGTGACGTCACCAAGAATCCTAGGAGAAACACATATCCAAGCATGGCACCTGTGGCTTCTCTTATAGTCTGTCAAGTCCTGGATTGAAATACCTCCCTATTGTTCCTAACTAGGATCCCCGCCCCACCAGGAAACAGTTGCCACTGCCACAATCTACCTCCGATTTAAGCATCGTCATCCTGAGGATGAAACGAAATGATAATCATAGGCTACCAGGCTTTAACACCAAGGCCTATGCAATGTACTAACTGAATTGGAGCCCGACACAAGAGGACTACTAGACTTATTTAGTAGTATCTCTTTTCCTATTGCTTTCGGCAAATGATGCACATTTGAATGTTGCCCTTGCCACTTCTCATTGGGTTCTCACACGGACCATGTGCTGTCCCTTACTGTGGTTCTGGATACTGGGAAAATAACTCAATCCCAAATCTCCTAACCTTGTCCTTGTCCTAACTGGATCATCCACTGGGGTCCAGAAGCACCAGTTCCCCTTATCTCCATCTCCATCCCCTAAGTTTCCATCAGCCAGTTCCTCCTCTCCTTGGAATTGTTCTTCCTCCCCTGTTCCCATTGTGAGCAACTCAACAATCTCCTCAGATGCAGTTGCACACTGAGCTCAGGGCTTTAACAGAGACCAGTGAACATGATGTATGCTTTCCAAGGCAACCACTGGAGCTATTGTGTAAACTGCTCCACCCGCTAGATGGGCTTTAACCACCTGATACACAATTGGTCTCCACAATTCCCGGATCTTATGATGACCCCATGCCCTGTGATCCCACAGATACACTAACTGACCTTCCTTTAAAGAAAGTTCCCTCACCTGGGAACTGTGCCTTACATCACTCTGCGGCAACCTACAGTCCTACTTTCGGGCCCCCTCAAAGGCAACACGCAAATGGTCTTGGTGCTCCTCCACCCACTGATGAGGCTCTACCAGGCACTGGTTCCTGTAGGCCGCCAAGCAAGAAATCAACAGGCAGCCTGGGGCTCTTGGCTTGAAGAAACCCAAACTTGAAGAACCATTCATTCACAAGGACCTGAGCAACCGTCTCTGCCTGATGGTCCCTGGTAGGAATGGCTATAGAAATTTACTAAACACATCTGTCATTACCCTCCCATTCTCCTGCCCAGAATGTGATGGTTCCATGACAGTGAAGTCAATAGCCACAATCTTGTTCGGCCGGGAAGCCAGCTAATGGCCCATGTAACTCCGTACAACTGGCACTGTATCTTTAGGTACTTGGTACCACTCAACACATGAAAACAGGGAGCCACATCAGCAGCCATACCTGGCCAGTAGCACCATTGCTGCACCAACTCAAGGGCGTGTTCTATCCCTTGGTGCCCATGCTGTACTGCACTAGCACCTCTGAGTGCACCTCTAGTGTGGCAATAACTGGCAATAAAAAAATCTCTTCTCCCCCAGCAGGACGAAAGATTCTCCTGTACAACAAACCCTCCGGTTCAACAAGGCGGTCCCATTATCTAAGGATCTTCGTAACAGGCTGGGGCAACTGTTGCCACCCTTTTTCAGAACTTTTTCACTAGCCCAATTACAGGGCCGGCCACTTCTAAAGCAGTAAGATCAGACACAGAACAGCTAGGCCAGGCCTCTATCGTACTCGAGTGACCATTCCTTCTGTGTCTATAACCACAGCCTGCCTTAATAGCTCAGTACTAAGCTCAATGCTTAATAGCATAGGCCAGCACTGGCCACGTAGTAAGGGAACATTTGAGTTATCTAAATGCTTCCTCACCCTGCTCAGAACAGGTGGTAGCTAGTTCCATGCTACACCTCTGGGATTTCCCGCTTCTCGGCTCGACCACTACCTTGTGTAGTGGGGCTGCCAACTTAGTAAACCCGCAAACCACGAAGCGTCAATAATAACTTGTGAAGCCCAAGAAAGTGCACAACTCAGACACTGTCTTTGGACAGGGCCACTGGGCTACCACCTCAATTTTCTTAGAGTCAGTTGTAACAACACCGGAGGAAATAACATGCCCCAGGTAACTTACTTCTTCTTCAAAAAAATGCACAATTTTCCAACTTCACCTTAAGCCCCTCCTCTCTCAGACGACAGACGAACGGCAAAAAGCCGTTCCATCCACCACTGAAACGTACTCTGCACATTACACAAGCCATTTCTATTCAAACAAGCCAAAAGGTGTACAAAAAGCAGTCTTGGGATGATCAGGTTCCAAAACAGGGACTTTGTTGTACTCACTGGTAAGATCTAATGTAGAAAACCAACGGGCACCTGCCAGTGAATGTAAAGTTTCCTCATTCTGAGGCAAAAGAAACATCTTTTCCTGTCTTTGATTTAAGTTGATGATAGTCAACACACATCTGAAGGCTACCATCTTTTTTCTTCACCAAGACAATTGGAGAGGCATATGGACTACAACATTCCCTAATGACTTGAACATCAAGTAGTTGACTAATATGAGCCTTAGCCAGTAGTGGAATACGCCTATATCGCTGGACTGGAATGTCATCACTAAAAGGGATTTCATGATATAAAAGGTTCGTACACCCTAGATCTCCATTGTGAATAGACAAGACATCTTGAAATTCACAGAGAAGGACCTGGACCTGCTGTTATTACATCCAATTCAAGAGAACCAATCTGCTCTGATACTACAGCAGTGGAGACACTGCTTCATACTCCCTGGACAGGAGGTCTTCCAGCACCTCCCAAGGTAAGTCGGCCAAATACAATTCCTGCAAGGTACTAGTTACTGTACATGGGTAAAGAATTATCAGTATTGCCAACTACTACGGGATAGACAGTGTTCTTCTTTACTCGTACCAAAGGAGAAAGGGACAGAAAACCTGCAGGCCACTTGGTCACTAGAGGCTCAAATAGCATGACACTATCTGCAGCCTGGGCAGAACAAATAGCAGCTATAAATTTAAGAGTGCTGCCCAAAATATGGCAAGCAGTTCGTCCTCTTACTCTTACGTTGCTACCCTGATCCCAAGAACGACTAACCCGCCGACATTCTTGGAACACATGGAGCAGACAATCCTGACCCCAGGGTTTAAAATTAAGCCAAAAACAGCTCTCTGTAATAGTGGACATGATGGACCCTGTATCAACTAATCAGGATGCCAAAACCCCACCCATAGTAACAATCAAGTGTGGACTTGAGAAAATTAACCGAGATGCTAACCGATAATCAGTAAAACCAAAAGAGCTATTAACATCCTCTACAAGATTGTGACTCTGCAGCCTGGCAGGCACAAGTTTTACGACGGTTTGAAGGAAGCGAGTGAACTAGATTCGCTGGGTTTGGGACCGACCAGTTGCGACGGGGAAGGAGAGGAAGGATTTCCCCCAACACAATATGACTTGATTGTTGACACCTCTGACAAATTATAGGATGGGGAGCTCGATCACAACCATATCCATTTCACGACACTGCTTGTTGTTATTGCAGTAATTCCCACAGCTTATACAAATCCAAAGACTGATCTGTAAAACCCAAACCTGACTGTCCCCGAACGTCATACGGGATTCCACTTAACAACGGTACAGATTGACTGCTACCCTGAGCGCCACCAGGTGTCCCCTCATGTCCCCCAACAAATAGCCCCCCCAGATCTCCAAAGACGTTGCAGTGGGTTGTCGTTGAATCAGTTATTTCAGCTCTCGAGAAAGTGATCTATCAAAAACATAATCGCGGATTTCTCAGTCCACACGAAAACAAAAATGCATAGCTAGTAAAGTACAACACACCCAAACATGCTATAAACCCCAATGGGTAACGGGTCCTTACCAAACAACCACGTTCGCCCTGCACTGAATATCCAATGACGTCATCAAGAATCCTAGGAAAAACACAAACCTAAGCACGGCGTTTACGGCTTCTTTTATAGACGGATTAATGCCTGGATTGAATCACCTCCCTATTGTTGACCTAAGTGTCAGATAAAGTCAGATGTCATCTGACTGCCTGCCCTGTGACGGGATCAATCAAGTGACGGGATGACTGACAGACTGGTTTATTCTTTAAATGTCATGCGATCTTCCCAAACTACCTTTGCAATCGACTGGTAGATGGTGATTTACGTATTGAGCACCCCTGACGTATGTATTATACCATCTAATATTAGAATAGTTTATTATTTTGTTATGCACCACACAAATGATCATTTTCTTTTCAAGCGATATATTAATGAACTTTATTACCATTATAATTACTTTTTTGTATAAAATGCTATTCAAAATCAAAACATTTACTTGTCATTTACAATGTCAGGTTCCATTCTTTTCACAGCTAAAGTCTCAAAGACTGATGCAAATGTTCCTCCGTGAGTCATGATCTCATCAGAGTTTTCATCATGAAAAGGTTTGATCACAGATATACATGCTGCCAGAAAGCACATCGGGAGTGGAGGGCGGAGCCGGACGGAGAGATACGTTACACCCGTACCTGATGAATAATCAGCACGCCCGGTTCCAGTCTGGTGAGGCCAATAAAGAGGCGAGAGACATCAACCTCGACGAGAGAGTCACCGAGCAGAGAGTGAAGAAGATGGTCAGAGTAAGGGGTCAAGTATGGCAGGGGCCGATGGTGTGCAGGCAGGAGTGGATGGTGTGTGGGTAGATGGTGGATGGTGTGCAGGTAGATGGTGGATGGTGTATAGGTAGATGGTGAATGGTGTACGTTGTGTAGGTAGATGGTGGATGGTGTGGCGGTAGATGGTGGATGGTGTGCAGCTAGATGAGGGATGGTGCACAGGTAGGGGTGGATGGTGCGCAAGTGATGTGCGTAGGTGGATAGAGGATAGGTAGTTGGTGGATAGTGTGCAGGTAGATGGGGAATAGTGTGCAGGTAGATGGTGGATGGTGCTCAGGTGGATGGTGGATGGTGTGCAGGTAGATGGTGTATGGTGTGCAAGTGGATGTTGCACAGGTGGACGGTGTGCAGGTGGATGGTGTGCAGGTGGATGGTGGATGGTGTGCAGGTGGATGGTGGATGTTGTGCAGGTGGATGGTGTGCAGGTGGATGTTGAATGTTGCACAGGTGGACGGTGTGCAGGTAGATGGTGGATGTTGCACAAGTGGATGGTGTGCAGGTGGATGGTATGCAGGTAGATGGTTGATGGTGTGCAGTTGATGGTGGATGTTGCGCAGGTGGATGGTGTGCAGGTGGACGGTGTGCATGTTGATGGTGCAGGTAGAGGTGGATGGTGTGCAGGTGGATGGTGTGCAGGTAGATGGTGGATGTTGTGCAGGTGGATGGTGGATGGTGTGCAGGTAGATGGTGGATGTTGTGTAGGTGGATGGTGGATGGTGTGCAGGTGGATGGTGTGTAGGTGGATGGTGGATGGTGGAGTGTGTAGGTGGATGGTGGATGGTGTGCAGGTAGATGGTGGATGTTGCGCAGGTGGATGGTGTGCAGGTAGATGGTGGATGTTGTGTAGGTGGATGGTGTGCAGGTGGATGGTGTGTAGGTGGATGGTGGATGGTGGAGGTGTGATGGTGGATGGTGTGCAGGTAGATGGTGGATGTTCCGCAGGTGGATGGTGGATGTTGTGCAGGTAGATGGTGGATGGTGTGCAGGGGGATGGTGGATGTTGCGCAGGTGGATGGTGGAAGGTGTGTACATAGATGGTGGAGGATCACCAGGTTGATGATCAGATTATTTACATTTACAGTATGTAGCACACACTCTTATCCAGGGCAGTTCAGACCTTCATGTGAAGTTTTTTTTAATTAAAAAGACGGTCTTTTTCCTCAAAGCAATGATGAGATCGAGATGTTCGTCATCTTCTGATTATTAGGTGTAAAGTGCCTTGGCAAAGTGTGTGTGTGTGTGTGTGTGTGTGTGTTACCAATTATCCCAAATTGCAAAAATGTTCACCCAGCTGTTTTTCTAACACATTAATACATGTTGTGGACATTAAATTATAAATGATCCTATATACTCTCAGTTTAAATGTGATGTTTTTAATATTCTGTTATGTATAAAATAAAGGTTTATGGGATTTGCAAATAATTGCATTCTTTTTTATTTATAATTTACACTTTATTCGACCATTTCTGTACTTTACATTTTTTACAAATCTACCTTCCAAATGCTTTGAGAAACGCTGATCAATAATCAATACATCAGTAGCTGATAATATTTCTAATAAAAGACATATTACCAATATTATCTACAAATATAAACATTGTACACACACACAAACAATTTTATTCATGTTTTCCTACACAGATACACACATGACAGATACAGTATAAACATGTAAATAACACTTTGACCAAGTTACTGCATTATCATGATAATATCATTTATATCTGTTATGCTGTATTATAAATGTCATTTTCTTTTACCTGTAAACAATAAAATCAACATTCTGTATATGAAAGTATTAAATGGCATTGAAGGACAGAACATGTGCATTAAGAGTTTGTAGTTTTGTTGTTTATAAGAAAAGATTAATGACGAGTTTAAATCTCTCAGATGGAACATTTTCACCAACAACTACAGAAGTAACGGTTCTGACATGTTGTACATCATCTGATTCTCACTGCATGAGAAAACTTTATACTGTAAGAGTTTATCTTCATCATCTTCTGTATGATAAATGTAGCAGGAGGAGCTCAGTGGTTACAGCACTGGGTTACTGATCGGAAGGTCGGGGGTTCAAGCCCTGTTATTGCCGCTCTTGGCCCCTTAAGCAAGGCCCTTAACCCTTTTTTTTTTACTAGGGGGTGCTGTAACACGGCTGACTCAGACCAGCTGGGATATGTGAATTTAAGACGATTCTGTTCTGAGATCAGGAATCTCACGGATCATATCTGTAAAGACAAAAAGAGTAAAATGATAAGATTTGTCTATATGTTAATAATAATCAGTCATGTGTGTGGTGTGTGTGTGTGTGTGTGTGTGTGTGTGTGTGTGTGGTGTCAGTAACTCACTGTAGTATCTTCAGTGTACAGCGTGGATCCTTCAGTAGATCAGAGAGCAGCTTCACTCCTGATTTTCCTGGTTTATTGTGTTTTCAGATTCAGTTCTCTCAGGTGTGATGATGTGTTTATTCTCAGAGCTGAAACCAGAGCAGCACAACCTTCACCTGTAATACTGCAGAATTCCAACCTGTAAATAGATCAACAATTATACATTAACACACACATACACACACACACACACACACACACACACACACACACACAGAAAAAAGAAGAAACTCCAGATTGTTAAACGTCTATTTCAGTGTTTGTAATTTATAAATCTGGAAAACTGGGTGATGATCTGACCTCAGTATCTCCAGTGTACAGTGTGGATTCTCCAGTCCAGCAGAGAGCAGCGTCACTCCTGAATCATACAGTTTATTCGCACTCAGGTCCAGTTCTCTCAGACTGGAGGAGTTTAATGTGAGAACTGAGGACAGAATTCTACAACTTTCATCTGTGAGATTACACCCACGCAACCTGGGAGAGAAATGATGATATATCAGAACACTGACATCTCACATACACACACACACACACACACACACACACACACACACACACACACACACACACACACACTCTCTCTCTCTCTCTCTCTCTCTCTGTTAAAGAAAAGATGATTTATTTACTTCAATACACTTTCCATTAAGATATAGACGTTGTGTGTGTTCTAATCCTCTCATTACGATACCAAATACATTCACCTCCACCCTCTATCCACCACGCGCTGTACACCCTGTAAAAGCTGCTGTCGAAAGAATTAGCTTCGAGACTGATGAAACTGATGGAGCAGATTGTTCACTTTGACCAGATGTACTGTGTGTCCGGCAGTTCAATTCTTGACAATGGATTCCTAATTCTGGACATTTTGGACGTCTCCAGGATATTGGGCTTAAAGACTGGTCTGAATTTCCTAGACCAGGAAAAGGGTTTTGACCGGGTTGAGCATGAATATTTGTGGAAGGTTCTAGAACGCTTTGGGTTCAACCCTGGTTTTATAGTCATGATCAAGGTGTTGTACAGTAAAATTGAGAATGTACTAAAGGGTTAAGGGTGGTTTATGTGCCCCTTTTAGAGTGTACAAAGGGATAAGACAAGGTTGTTCACTGTCAGGTATGTTGTACATTCTAGCTATTGAACCTTTAATTTAAATGTGATTGATTAGAATTATATAAATTCAAAGAGGGACACGGTGGTTTAGTGGTTAACACGTTCGCCTCACACCTCCAGGGTCGGGGTTCGATTCCCGCCTCTGCCATGTGTGTGGGTGAAGTTTACATGTTCTCTTCGTGTCTCAGGTGGTTTTTCTCCAGGTTCTCCGGTTTCCTCCCCGATTCAAAAACATGAACGGTAGGTTGCTTGTCACCTCTATTCATCTTTCTATTAGTTCAGTTTATAAAAATAAATACTCTGAGAATATGTATCTATTTATAACTGTCATGACTCTGCCTGCCCCCGACTCAGAGCTTCTACGCTCACAATTACCAGAGTTATAACAAGCTGCACCTGGAGCCTGTTAGAGCTGTCAGCGCGCCGCGCTATATATAGGGGCATTCTCTGACCCATCCTTGTCCGGTCTCGTGTATAACAAAGCGGACACACGGACACACCGCGAATTCCCAACTAATCCCTGTGTGTTTCTCTCAACTCCTACCAGGTTCCGATTCCGGCTGTTCCCGTTCCCCGGAGCTCCACGACTCGCGGTCGCGACCTCGCTCGCCGATAGAGTCGGCCGTGTTTCCTGCTCGAGGCTCTTCTGTGTTTCTCACGATCATCTGCTTGAGCAGTTCAGGGCCGTGCCCATAACCTGGTCACTCATTTGAGTGACTTCTTTATGAGTCATCTCCTTTTTCTAAATAAACTCCCTCTTTTGTTTATATCCCGTGTCTGTGTGCTTCCGTTACAATAACCAACATTATAATTATTAGTTGTTACTGATACAAACATTAGTAAAGACTGAAATATCTCACTGGTATTTACAATAATAAATAAAACAGTGTGTAAGTGATGATCTGACCTCAGTATCTCCAGTGTACAGTGTGGATTCTCCAGTCCAGCAGAGAGCAGCGTCACTCCTGAATCATACAGTTTATTCCTACTCAGGTCCAGTTCTCTCAGACTGGAGGAGTTTAATGTGAGAACTGAGGACAGAATTCTACAACTTTCACCTTTGAGATAACACCCACACAACCTGGTAGAGAAATAATGATATATCAGAACACTGACATCACACACACACACACACACACACACACACACACACAAACACACACACACATTCATGGTGCAAACACAATGTACTGTGTATATCTAAAAGTTTATTTCAGTTTATTTAGTTAATAGTGTAGCTTAGTAATAAAAGTGAGTGTGTTTATTAATGTTATGAACAAATGTTCCTCTCATTAGGAATGGAGTATGTGAATGGAGTGTGTAAATGGAGAGTTTGAATGGAGTGTGTGAATGGGGTTGTCTGAATGATGAGTGTGTTAATGGAGTGTGTGAATGGGGAGTGTGTGAATGGAGTGAATGAATGAAGTGCATGAATGAAGTGTGTCAATTAAGTAGGTGAATGGGGTGAGAAAATGGAGAGTGTGAATGGAGTGTGTAAATGAGGAGTGTGTGAATGGAATGTGTGTGAATGAATTGTGTGAATCAGGGTAAAAGGTAAGACCAGCTCAAGGCTCTTCTCTGTTCTGGCACCGATGTGGTGGAACGAACTTCCACTGGATGTCCGAACAACGGAGACACTGTCTACATTCAAATGTTGATTAAAGACCTACCTCTTCCAACAACACCTATCCTAACATTCCTTTTATTCTCTTTTATCTCACTGTACAGAAATCCATAAAAAAAATAAAAAAGGCAACTGTCTATCCTCGTGTACTTAAGTTTGTATTTACCCTTCTTGAATAAATCTTATCCTTAGAACGAGACCTAAAGCACTTCTTGTACATCGCCCTGGATAAGGGCATCTGCTAAATACCACAAATGTAAATGTGAATGGGGTGAGAAAATGGGGAGTGTGAATGAAGTGTGTGAATGGGGAATGTGTGCATGGAGTTTTTAAATAGGGTGTGTGATTGGTGTGTGTGAATGGAGTGTGTCAATTAAGTATGTGAATGGGGTGTGTGAATGGAGTCTGTGAATGGGGTGATAATTCTACTGATTATTTCATCTTTAATATAACAGTAATTATTGATGAAACTAAAACTGAAAAACTATAACTTTATCTGTGTTTAAGCAGGAAAATATCTAAAGGAATACAGTGTATGTTCAGTGGCCTCCATCATTATAAAATAGAAGAAGAATTGATAAAAGCCAGGACTTTTCCTACATTTATAAACAATCTGTATGATAATGATGGATTTAGACAGAATAATGTTTTTAGTTCAGCTGCTACACTGCAGTCTCACACAGACTTGGACCACTTGGACTCGGTCTTCAATAAAAATACAATATTCATGCTGTATCTTGCAGTACAGATCTACAGGTGTATAAATATTAATGTTTATAAGTTACATAAACTGTATATATCTGTATTAATTATAGATTATCACTTAGGGGAGGGGTGTAGCTCAGCGGTTTAAGGCGCTGGTATACTGATCAGAAGGTCGGGGGTTCAAGCCCTGGTATCGCCAAGCTGTCACCCTTGGGTCCTTGAGCAAGGTCCTTAACCCTCTGTGCTCCAGGGGCGCCATATCATGGCTGACCCCAGCTTCCAAAACATGCTGGGATATGCGAGGAAAATAATTTCCCTTATGAGATCAATAAAGTAACCAGCTAATCAGGCTAACGATGCATCAAAGAGAATGCACGCTGAGAAAACTGGACAGGAAATCACATTCAACATCTCCGATCATGTTGTGAGGAGGGCATTCAGAATAGCGAATACTAGGAAGGCAGCAGGACCAGATGGCAGGTTGGGTTCTGAAAGCCTGTGCTGACCTGCTAGCACTGGTGTTCGCGAGAACTTCAACCTCTCCCTGGAACAGTCTGTAGTCCTCTCATGTTTCAGTCCATCATTTTTCCGGTCCTGAAGAAACCTCAAACCTGAACGACTACCGCCGGGAGTGATGAAGTGCTTCAAAAGACTGGTCAGAGACTTCATCACGCCATCACTACCAGACACACTGGATCCACTACAGTTCACCTACTGCCAGAACCAGTCTACAGAGGACGCCATCACACATCTCCTCAACACAACCACAAGTCACCTGGACTGCATTATGTGAAAATACTGTTCATGGACTACAGTTCAGTGTTCAACACCATTCTTCCTTCCACACTCAGGTGCTGTGTGCTGGGATCTCTAACTTCCTGACAGACAGACTATAAGCCGTACGGATGGGAAAACACACCTCATCCTCCCTCACCCTCAGCACTGGAGCTCCTCAGGGTTGTGTTCTGAGCCCCCTGCTATACTCTCTATACACACATAACTCCACCATCAACTCCATCATCAAGTTTGCTGATGACACTGTTGTGGTGGGCTTGATCTCCAACAATGATGAGATGTTCTACCTACAGGAGATCAAAAACCTGGAGAGATGGTGCCAGTTTATAATCTAAATTTACATTTTTTCTCTACAAACAATAAACTCCTCATTCTCCGTATCTTAAGTTTGTAATGAATCATACCAGAGTGAATTTATTCTAGATGGAGATTTAAAGCACTATTTGTACATGGCTCTGGATAAGGACATCTGCTAAATACTGTAAATGTAAATGTGCAGTGTCATTAGTGTTCATCCCGGAAACAAACGCAGGAGGAGCTAGGAAATAGGTTGAGTGAAGAGAACGGACCGGGAAACGTCTATCAGGAGAACCATTAAGGCACTTGTCCAGCACATTCCCTGGGGGTGAAGAAGAGACACAGAGATCGAAACAATGGGAAAGGGGGAAACTTATGAATCTTTCGGTTGAGACTAATAAAAATCTTAGAGATTGGGGAATTTTCACTCTTAGATTTAAGAAAACAAATATTGTAAGTCCATTAATTGTGGCAAATTAATAAGTTTTCACCATGATGAGGTAATGTCAAAGTGAGAGCTTTAAGGACAATAGTATATATCAGATGATTACTCTGAATAAGGGGCAAATAAACCATAAAAATGGAAAAGATTTGAACAAACTTGAAATCAGGACATTGTAGAATATAAAAAATTTTATGTTGATAATGGTGCTGTCGCAGAAAATAGGATTCTCTATAGGCTCCAAAACAAACAACAACATAATAAAGTTGTTTACTGTACAGGTACAAATAAACTGTAATCATGAATAATACAAGGTAAATCATAAAGAGGAGAATTAAGGCACTAATGACATTAGTGATAAAGTTAAGGCTTATAAATTGTAAATGTAAATGTTTAGCTGTCATTAGTGTTCATTTAAAATAACTACATTTAGGGAATTAGTAACACATTTCATGATGAAGTCATTTTAAAATTACTTACACAGCTTTTCTGGATGCTTTGACCACCGGCAGCAGCCTCAGAAGACATTCATCTGATCTGATCATATTTCCTCAAATCAAACTCATCCAGATTCTCTTCTGAGTTCAGCAACACAAACACCAGAGCTGACCACTGAGCAGGAGAGAGACTGACTCCACTGAGACACCAGTAATCTCTGCTGTTCAGGTAATGTTGTACTTCTTGTACTAGAGAATGATCATTCAGTTCATTCAGACAGTGGAACAGATTGATGGATTTCTCTGGAGATGGATTCTCTTCTGATCTTCTCCTTGATGTACTCGACTATTTCCTGTTTGTTGTGAGAGCTACTTCCTGTCTGGGGCAGTAGGTCTCGTAAGAGAGTCTGATTGGACTCCAGTGAGAGACCCAGAAGGAAACGGAGGAACAGGATCCAGGTGTCCATTCTCACTCTGTAAGGCCTTGTTCCACTGCACTCCTCAGGAAATCAGACATGTTTAATTTGGTGAAAATACCAAATCAGTTGTTTTAACACATTGTTTTTTAACATTTTTGTTGATGAAGGAGAGAAATGTGTATAAAGCAGCCAGAAACTCCTGAACACTCAGATGTACAAAGCTGAACACCTTCCCCAGGTGAAGCCCAAACTCCTCTCTGAAGATCTGAGTACACACTCCTGAGTACACTGACAGCTTCTCTGACATCAATGCCACACTCTCTCAGGTCTTCCTCATAGAAGATCAGGTTTCCTTTCTCCAGCTGTTGGAAAGCCAGTTTTCCCAGTGCCAGGATACTCTCTCTGGTCTGCTGAGGATCAGGCTCACATTTCTGATGGTACTTTTGGTCCTTGTGTTTGATCTGAAAGATCAGGAAGTGTGTGAACATTTGAGTCAGAGTCTTGGGGATCTCTCCACTCTCTGCTTCACCCAACATTCTCTCTAGAACAGTGGCTGAGATCCAGCAGAAGACTGGGATGTGGACACATGATGTAGAGGACTTCTTGAAGACTTCATGTGTGAGATGATTTTATTGGCCAGTTTCTGATCACTGATCTTCTTCCTGAAGTACTCCTCTTTCTGAGGATCACTGAACCCTCGTACCTCTGTTACCTGGTCTACACACTCAGGAGGGATCTGATTGGCTGCTCCTGGACGAGAGGTGATCCAGAGGAGAGCAGAGGGAAGCAGGTTCCCCTTGATGAGGTTTCGTCAGCAGAACATCCACTGAGACTGACTCTGTCACATCACACAATACCTCATTGTTCTGGAAGTTTAGAGGAAGTCGACATTCATCCAGACCATCAAAGATCAACAGCACTTTTATTCCTCTTACAGTCTATTAACTCGTATTTCTTTTATTTCTGGGAAAAAGTGATGAAGAAGCTCCATCAGACTGAGATGTTTCTGCTTCATCAGATTCAGTTCTCTAAAGGGAAGTGGAAACATGAAGGTGACGTCCTGATTTGCTTTTCCTTCAGCCCAGTCCAGAATGAACTTCTGCACAGAGACTGTTTTTCCAATTCCAGCTACTCCTTTAGTCAGCACACTTCTGATGGACGTGTCTTTAAAGAGATCATTACATTTTGATGGGTGTCTCCTGTGTTGCTGGTCTCCTGGACACTGTCTCAATCTGTCTCACCTCATGTTCATTATTGATGTCTCCACTCCAACCCTTCTGTGATGTAGAGGTCTGTGTAGATCTCATTCAGAAGTGTTGAACTTCCATGCTGTGAGATTCCTTCAGTAATTCTGTTACATTTCTCTCTCAGTTTGGATTTGAGGTTTTTTTGCTGGTACACAGAGACGAGTTCTGATAAAAAGAAGAATAAAATGTAAACTCTCTGATCATCTCTGTGATCTACTGATATCTTCATAGCTGTATATCATATGGAATGTCAGTACTGATGTGTTATTATATTGTGTTGATAAAAGCACATCATTATGATGAGATGTGTTTAATAAATGTACAGCAGTTTCCTTCCTCTGAAGATAAAGTGATGTTAGAACCCCATGAGCTCTTACTGTTCTGCAGTGTGTTAGCGAGATCTGTGTGCTTCATGTTCTTCAGGAAGTGCAGTGTGATCTTCATCACTCCCTCTCTGACCACTGCTCTGATCCTCCTCATCCTCCACCTCCCTCTCAGAGCATGCTGGGTAATCTGGACTCAGGAGCTTCTTATACCTCTTCAGTTCATTCTGGATCAGAGTGATGACTTTCTGCTCCAGATCCTGATTTATAACAGAAAATAAATAAATACACAAACACTATAATGTAACACACACACAACACACACACACACACACACACACACACACACACAGAACCAAACACAAACAGACACACACACACACCCACACACACACACACACACACACACTCACACACACCTTGAATACGGTCTTCAAATGATTCTTATCAGTGATGTTTGATTTCTTTCTTCTTTTCTTCTTCTGCTGTCTGTAAATAAATAAAACATGTTAAAAGTTGAATAACAGACTAAAAAATTATATTCATAACTACAAACACAAACCAGTGAATACACACATATTACAGAGATGTGTGATTATGTGAGTGTGTGATAAAACACTGCACTCATACATTTATCTGTCCTCACCTCAGATCAGTAGTACAGTCTGTGTCTTTAAAGTATATTGGATGATCCATTGACTGATCACTCTTCATGGACACACAGCTGTGTTGAGGTGAATCTGATCTCTTAACCTGAATCAGACTAAAACACACAAAACCACTGCATCATTATTACTGTTCTTCAGCAACATTGAATAATGAAACTGTAGTTAAAATCTGATGATGTTCCTTATTAACACTGATCCCATTCTTTATTCCTTCATACTTTATCCAGATACAGGGACAACTTGGGCTTAGACGTGTTGTTCAGTAGCGTAATGTCACTAATCATCAGCTGCTTTTAAACATCTGGATACAAAGCTGCTGAATTTAACTCTTCACTTTTCACAGATACACATCAGAGTCTGATCTGTTTAGTGTTGGTGAATGTGATAACATTTCTATTTTTCACAGAATCACATCCTTCACTCACCTCTTATCTTTATTTATGTCCTGTTCCACAGATTTCACTCATTCTGGACGTCATTTTCCTCCTATAGAGGAACCTGTAAACATAATAATAATATAATAATAATAATAATAATAATAATAATAATAATAAATAAACATGAATTTAATATTAAGTCAAAATTAGAAACAATATTTTTAAAAATGTAATTCAATTTCAACCAGCAAAAAAGAAAACAAAATAAAAACCAGCATACAATTATAAATCCATTATAAATAAATCATTAATATGGTGAAGAATAAACAGAAATGCGTTTATACTCCAAATATTCCTGAAGTGCAGTATCACCAACATGTAATGCGCATGCGCTCCACTGTGAGCCCCGGCAGCACTAAACTCCTGAACCTGGTGATTGTGTTGACTGTGATGCAGGACTGATTATTAAACTCCAACCTACTCCTTAATCTACTTTCTTTCCTTTGTGTTTGTCTGGAATGACTTTAATGACAGAGTTTCCACATTTTGAGGACAGAAATGTTTCCTCCTTCCCCTCAGCGCGCCCGGTGTCCTCCTCCTGATCCCCCGCTGCTCTCACACTACCATCCGGCTCAGAGCCGCCATTAGCGCCGCCTCCTCCTGTCTCCTATGCGGAGCCGCGAACCGCTTGTTCCCGAAAGCAGCACATTCCCAAACCCGCATGCTGCCCTGCTTCCATACACCATCTCCATTCTCCCTCCATCTTTCACACCAAAGGAGATATGGAGCGGAGAGGAACATCATAACCTGTCTCCTCAAACTCTTCTTCTGTTTAGTGACTTCATTTGAAAAGAAATCAAGATTTTACACAATAAAAGAGTTTCCAGAACTTCATTTGGTAAAAAGGTGGACAATTTGAAATAATGATATGAAACACTGAAGGACAACATTTACTCCAACATGGCGCTTGTTCCCTCTAAATCTGGATCATCACAAAGTGCAGGAAAATCACCGGAACTGTTCTTTATCTAATATATATTCATAACATTCACATATTCTAGCTTTAGATTTACATACTTACTGTGTTTTATTCTCCTGGAATATTTTACTTCTTTTCTTCTTGAGACGGACGTTTTTACTTTCACTTTTCTACTCCAAAAAGCCGGAAGTTATAAAAGAGTCTGTGACTATCATATTTTGTGACATTAGATGGCGCTATTGTTCCTGTTCAGAAATCAAGACCGGTTCACTTCACAACCAGCGTCAATTCAAACATCCTAAAGTAACTAATTTAATTTTTTTTCACAGTAACTGTAACGGATTACTGTTACTTTTATTTTGTTATTAAACTTAAAATTTTGTTATTTATTTTGCATAAAGCCGTTACATGTAACTAGTTTACTCCCCAACACTGTGTGTGTATCCAGAAGTTTCCAGAACTTCATTTGGTAAAAAGGTGGACAATTTGTGATAATGATATGAAACACTGAAGGACAACATTTACTCCAACATGGCGCTTGTTTCCTCTAAATCTGGATCATCACAAAGTGCAGGAAAATCACCGGAACTGTTCTTTATCTAATATATATTCATAACATTCACATATTCTAGCTTTAGATTTACATACTTACTGTGTTTTATTCTCCTGGAATATTTTACTTCTTTTCTTCTATAATTTATAATATTTATAAGTAATTTATAACTTCTAATATTTATATTTATTTATTTATTTATTATTTATGTATTTATTTATTTATTTATTTATACATATACACACACACACACACACACACACACACACGAGGTCTTTCATCGATCTCCGGCCTAGGGTGTCCTGGTACCATGTGTACTGATGGACACCCTTGTGTTTGAACATGGTGTTCGTTATGGACAAACTATCACTAGCACAGAAGTCCAATAACAGAGCACCACTCGGGTTCAGATAAGGGGGCCCATGAGAGACCACCAGGCGCTCGCTTCCGAGCCCCAACCCCGGGCCTGGCTCCAGGGAGGGGCCCGTTACGGTGAATTTTTTATTCATAAGGGGTCTGGAACCTCTCTTCATCTGGAACCTCTCTTCATCTGAACCGTCACCCAGGACCTGTTTGACTTGGGAGACCCAACCAGGGGCTTATAGCCCCCGACAACATAGCTCCTAGTGTAAGGGAATCTACAAATTAGATTTTTAGAAGACTTTTATTTTGAACGTTCACATAGGCGCCGCCTTTTTCTTCTCCGATATGTTGATTGCGCAGAAGCAGAGAGACGGGCGAGACGTGTAGAGAAGAGGTGAGCACGTGAAGAGCGAAGTGTTCTAAAAACTTTCCTAAACACATTAGAAAGTTGTTTTGTCTGATGATCGGCGTCGTCGTTGCATTAGTTTGCACGAGTGTTGTTTCGCTTAACCAAGCTCGTAATAATTTCTGATTTTTTTCGAGTTTTTCCGTCGCTCTCGCGAATGAATCATAAGTGAATCGATTCATTTGAACTCGCACATGCGGAGGTAAAAAGCTTCCGTTTTTTGTGTTTTGTATCCAATTTTCTGTCCGTTTAAACAAACTCAGAAGAACGTGTGGATACTGGGCTTATTTTTGTGCTTGTGCTGCGACGATTTTTGTGAGGATTTTTGTGCATATTTTTGCCTGGATGTTTGACTGATTCGTCAGATGGCATCGTATGGTCGTGTTCGCTCTGGGTGATCGCTGTTGAACCTGATTGTGGCTTCGTTGGATCGTGTTGTGTATCTCAGGATCACGAAGGCTATCGTGGGGGATCACAGAGTAAAGAGAACATTACCCTGCCATTCTGGACACCTTTCAGCGCTCCGTCCAAGGTCCAGGTGTGGTGAAGTTCAAAGGTTTTTGGTTATTCTGCTTTAACTGCTGGTAAGAAACATTTCATTCTCTAACCAGTTTAAAGGGGAACGGTGTTATGAAGAAACTTTCGTTATGAACTGTTATTTGTGAATTGTTCCACAAAAGGACATCGTTTACCAGTCTTTGGACATTTTGAACTTTTGAATGGACTGAATTTCATTTATCTCAATAATTTTTCTTTGTCAGTATAATGTGAAACTCGTGACTAAATGCGTGTGAAATGCGTGACTAAAAAGAATTATTTGGGAAGTGTTGTTAAAACAGTCACATACAGTGCTTTGTTTTCTTTATTAAGAATTGTATTTAATTTATTTTCTGAGGTCTATACTTCGCATTTAAATAAATGTATTTTTTTTATTAGTTAATGTAAAGCGGAGTAACTAAACTTGTTTTCTTATTCTAAGGAGTGGGGCCGTCTCATCTGTCCTGTTAGATCTGGGAAGGGTGGATTTCTTCACACACACATACTTCAGGTTAATACCGTGAACACTATAGACCCTGAAGCCACCCAACTTTTATCTGTAGCTTCACATAGCATCAGGATAGACACCCATATATGACACTACGTTATATTGAGACCAAAAAGCATTGGGTGGGGGGACTAGGATCCTGTTGCTCACTCAGTCTTCCTTAGTTTAAGAGCTTAATATTTGCCCCACAAGGCGGTGGAACTTCCCCTCCGCCACACTAGGATCACCCTGTTACTAAAACCCCTCCACCACAATAAGGTGGCTGTTCAAGGAGGGGTAAATTCAAATGTGTAATACTAAATTCATGTGTAACATATACAGTATGTTCACCGGTTGCCATTATTTTGTGTTTTGTGTCTTGTGTTGTCTGTTTTGTGTTGTTTCTTTTTGCAAGGTTTGATCTAGATTGCATGATATACTTTATGTGGCTAGGAAAGCTTCTTGACTTGGCTTGTAGAGTCTTCAGAGCCTCTTCAGAACCACCAGAGCCTCTACCCAAGATGGCAGTTCCATGTCTTCTCTGACCATGGTTTGTGTGTGTGTTATATCATATCATCTTTTCTCTCCCAGGCTGTGTTGGTGTAAACTCACAGATGAAAGTTGTAGAGTTCTGTCCTCAGTTCTCATCTCAAACTCCTCCAGTCTGAGAGAACTGGACCTGAGTGAGAATAACCTGCAGGATTCAGGAGTGACGCTGCTCTCTGTTGGACTGGAGAATCCACACTGTACACTGAAGACACTGAGGTCAGACCATCTTTTACACACTGTAACTCCTGCATTTCTGTCATTTGGCTGTTTTATATGAATAAAATATTGTGTATCCTGGAGCACAATTGAAATAAAACATCAGCAACTGCTGTAATTTTACAAATTCATTAAAACAAACACTGGGACAGACGTGCAACGATATGGAGTTTCTTCTTGGTTTTTATACACACACATCATTCGCTGTGAAGTTGATCTATACTTGATCTCTTTACAGGCTGGAATGTTGCAGCATTACAGGTGAAGGTTGTTCTGTTCTGGTTTCAGCTCTGAGGTCAAACAACACATCACACCTGAGAGAACTGAATCTGAAACACAATCAACCAGGAAAATCAGGAGCAAAGCTGCTATCTGATCTACTGAATGATCCACACTGTAAACTGGAGACACTACAGTGAGTTACTGTCCATTTTTATACAGGTTGTACATTTGTGTTGAAGTTGTATTGTAATGTGTGTATTTTTGACTCTGAAGTAAAAGACCTGTACATTGGAACTGTTACGTACTCAAACAGATTTAAGATTCTACACACCGAATTTCTGTAAATATGGATTATGATGAATATAATTGTCAGGAAGTAGACGGACAACAGGGTTAAAAGGTTAAATGCTCAGAAGTTTATTTTCAAACCAATGAGAAACACAGGAGACAGAGGAAGGGAAATCGGGCTCTAGAAAACTAAGTGGAAAAACAGGTCATCGCTAACACCGGAGGGAGAATGTTTGTTTTGGAAACCCAGGAGTTCACAGCTTGCCGTATGGAGCGGCTGATTCGGGCTGCACTGGAGTCGCACTGACGGTGCTGCAAGAGCACAAACACAGAGGCTGGCGAATAGTCTTTGACAGGATGCTGTCAATCCCCGATAAGGTCCATCCATTGACCAACAAGCAGGGACAAGAAGTGCAAGTGAGAATGAGCTTTTAAAGGGAGAGGAAAAAAGAAAAAAGAAAAAAAGGAGGAGTGTTGTTTGCCTGCCTGCTTTGTCTAACAGCTAGCTATCCTGGTTTTTGTTTTGGCTAGTCTGTTGTTGATGTTGGTTAGCCTTCTGGCGAGCATCTTTGTTTGTGTTTATACTAGCACTTGGTTTGAGAAGAGGTAAGACTGTGCGTGCACCCACGTTCCACCACGTATGTATTAGGAATTGTTTAGATATCCTATGTTAGAGGGCAGGTGCCACCCCTTGTATTTTGTGGATAGTGTAGCCTAGTGTAGTCAGTTAGTTGTTACTGTTCAGATAGGTAAGCTGTCCAAAAATACAGCCTTGATTTAGTATATATATTTTTTATGTTCATTTCTTTGGCACTGTCCACATTCTCTTACCACTGTGTCTAGTATTGTCAAGCTTGACTTGTTTTCTTTTGGGTTTTTTTTTTGGTGTACCACTCAGTTACCTATTAAAAGCAGTAATCACTCAAAAATCTTGTCAGTCTATTTCTGTCCAAACAACCCACAAAAATACATTTTTATTGTTAACCCAAGTTGTTATCAACGCTCGGTTAATAAGCCTGCATCTCTGATGGTATGGGGTTGCATGAGTGCGTGTGGCATGGGCAGCTTGCATGTCTGGAAAGGCACCATCAATGCAGAAAAATATATTCAGGTTCTAGAACAACATATGCTCCCATCCAGACGTCATCTTTTTCAGGGAAGACCCTGCATTTTCCAACAAGATAATGCCAGACCACATTCTGCATCAATCACAGCATCATGGCTGCGTAGGAGAAGGATCCGGGTACTGAAATGGCCAGTCTGCAGTCCAGATCTTTCACCTATAGAGAACATTTGGCGCATCATAAAGAGGAAGGTGCGACAAAGAAGGCCCAAGACGATTGAACAGTTAGAGGCCTGTATTAGACAAGAATGGGAGAGCATTCCTATTTCTAAACTGGAGAAACTGGTCTCCTCTGTCCCCAGACGTCTGTTGAGTGTTGTAAAAAAGAAGGGGAGATGCCACACAGTGGTGAAAATGTCCTTGTCCCAACTTTTTTGGGATTTGTTGACACCATGAAATTCTGAATCAACATATTTTTCCCTTAAAATGGTACATTTTCTCAGTTTAAACTTTTGTTTCGTGTGTTATGTTCTATTCTGGATAAAATATTAGAAGTTGGCACCTACACATCATTGCATTCACTTTTTATTCACGATTTGTATAGTGTCCCAACTTTTTTGGAATCCGGTTTGTAAAAATTAAAACATTGTCTCCTTTCTTGTCTCTTTCTTTTTTATTTTTAAATATATATTCTCCATTCAGTTTATCCATTGTTTGACTCTTCAGGCTTGAATTGGCTCAATTCATTCTATATGAAGAACTGGTTCAGAGATCCGATTCAAATAATCGACTCACTTGTGAACGACACATTGAATCTTTTCTCACTCATCAGATGAATCATCCTGTGCTTCGGATGTGGGAGCGAAAACTATGATCTTTATTAACTTTGTCTTTTTTATTCATGTATGAAATATAAACGCTTATAAGTAACACTGATAATTAATACCTAAATGTTGGAAATTATTGTAAATATGTTCCAGAAATATATGTTAAAATTATTGAACTAAAAATGATCAGGTAAGTAGCTAACGTTAGCGGCTAGCGGAAGATCATCAGAACCTTTCCCGGGGTTATAGATGTGTTTAATCACTGCTGTCTTCATAAAACACATTCTTTTTCAATATTTAAATAAACTGGTATAAGATTTTAAGTGAATAAAATGTATGAATTTCAAAAATCCTGTCAGAAATGCAGTGGAGTTAGCATGTAGCAGCTAGCTGTGTTAGCTTCCCCTGAAGAGTACAGAGGAGTGGTGAAGGTCAGTATAAAAGTAATAAAAGTAATGCTATTATTTTCAAGACAATATTTTATTATATATATATGTGTGTGTGTGTGTGTGTGTGTGTAACTGCTCGTACCTGCGTTGTGTGTAGTAATTACGACAACGAACACCAGTTCACGTCTCGATGGATGATTTAATTCTGGTAACACATTCAAATGAGGTGATCAGTTTCACAGCATTAATACACGACGTCCACCACAACCACGCTCTTGACTGGCGCAAATATTAATGATTGAACAGGAAAAAGGGAATAAATATATAACACAATTTGTAAAATAAAATAATATTAGAACATGTACCCGGTAACACATTCAAATGAGGTGATCAGTTTCACAGCATTAATACATGACGTCCTGCAATGACGGGTGCACATTAACTATTCAATTTCATTTGGCAGCAAGAGAAAAGAAAAATACATAATTAAAATATAAAAATAGCAACAAAAGAAATATACATTTTAGAGAGCACTCACCACCACAACCACGCTCTTGACTGGCGCGAATATTAATGATTGAACCGGAAAAGGTTTCCAACATGCCACCAGACAATGAACAGGGATTGCAGGATATATATTGACAGTTGATGATGATGACCTCCTAGAAGTGTTCTCACTTATCGATGGCTGGAATCTGGATCATGAAAAGGTTACCTCACTTAAATAAGTGGAGCCGAATAATGCAAGGAGGTAGCACATTCCTCCATCTTGGGGTACTTTTAGAAAGTTCCAGAACTGTCCATGAGCTCTTGACTAGAGACCTGCACGTCCCATTCTCGCAATGTTCTGTCCCTGTTAGGTTCCCACCGTGGCTAGGTTTAGAGGAGTGTGGAAACAAAAACGTATGTTTGTGGGTTGTTTGGACAGAAATAGGATGACAAGATTTTAGAGTGATTATTGCTTTTAATAGGAAATTGTGTGTGGTGCAAAAAGCCAAAAAAGAGAACATGGACAGTGCCAAAGAAATCAACACAATAAATGGTAATAATCTAGGCTGTATTTTGGAGAGCTTTTGAACAGCAACAACTAGCTGGTTACACTACCCAAAAATACAAGGGGTGGCACCTTCCCTCTAACCTGGGGTGTCTAAACAATTACTACTACCTACGTGGTGGAATGTAGGTACGTACACATTATTACCTGTTCTCAAACCATGTGAGCTACTATGAACACAAACAAAGCTGATAGCAACAAACAGACTAACAAACAAAAAAGACAGATTAGATAAATAACAAACAAAAATGAAACAAATCAGTAGACAAACAATTAGCAAACTGGCAAACACCTCTCCTCCTTTTTCTTCCTCCCCCTTTGCAAGGCTTCAGGGTGCTGATTTTAATCAGGATCCTCCGCCTCTTGGTCAGATCTGAGCTTTCAATCAGTAGCTCCACCTAAAAGAGTTAAAGCCGGAGCAACCACAAAGGGATGGGCAGAAAAACATAGACAAAACACCAGACATGTAACAGTCAAACTCCCGCAAAAATGTTATTACTCTCGCACCCATTCGTTCATAAATGTTATTTTCTCCAGCAGGCAATATTTAAGTTGCTTCCATCCTTGTGACTGTAAATCGTTTCATTTAATTTTAGTCGTCATTGTTGTTTTTTGCTGTATATTCATAACAGTATTTGCTTTTAGTATTTTATGTAAATACATTTATATAGTTTTAAGACCATTTAAATAAGTATCCTGCGCACATGAGTATATTCCCGCCCGCACCAGCATTCACCATCAAATCTTGTCCCGCCCCCCACTGATTTGCATTTGGCTCTGCGGTAGTGCAGGTCTCTACTCTGGACTTCAGCTGAATGTTGGCTTGTAGTGTCAAAACATCCATTGTAGAAGAGATCAGGTGACACAGTGTTGCAATTTCTGATGAGTGAATGAACCTCAGTATCTTCCCGAAAAGGATAGCACATGAATGCAGCGACTGGCCCGAATCTTGATAGCCTGTCAAACTCTGACAGACAATTGTTACTTGGTCCAGCTCCTCTAATTGTTATACCCTTTCTTAAATTTAAGAGGAAATAATAATAGTCATTCATTCATTCATCTTCTACCGCTTTATCCGATCTTCCCTCGGGTCACGGGGAGTCTGTGTCTATCTCAGGCGTCTATGGGCATTAAGGCAGGATACACCCTGGATGGAATGCCAACCCATCACAGGGCACACACACATACACACACCCACACGCACACATTCATACACTAGGGACAATTTTCCGAGGTGCCAATCAACCTACCGTGCATGTTTTTGGACCGGGGGAGGAAACCGGAGAACCCGGAGAAAAAACCCCTGAGGCACGGGGAGAACATGCACAAACTCCCACACACACACATGGCCGAGA
>JACRUU010000002.1:4562712-4593114 GCA_030449085.1 Kryptopterus vitreolus | reverse complement strand
TCCAGATGTTTAAAAGCAGCTGATGATTAGTGACATTACGCTACTGAACAACACGTCTAAGCCCAAGTTGTCCCTGTATCTGGATAAAGTATGAAGGATAAAGAATGGGATCAGTGTTAATAATGAACATCATCAGATTTTAACTACAGTTTCATTATTCAAGTGTTGTTGCAGAACAGTAATAATGATGCAGTGGTTTTGTGTTGTTTAGTCTGATTCAGGTTAAGAGATCAGATTCACCTCAACACAGCTGTGTGTCCATGAAGAGTGATCAGTCAATGGGATCATCCAATAAAGTCTTTAAAGACACAGACTGTACTACTGATCTGAGGTGAGGACAGATGAATGTATGAGTGCAGTGTTTTATCACACACTCACATAATCACACATCTCTGTAATATGTGTGTATTCACTGGTTTGTGTTTGTAGTTATGAATATGATTTTTAGTCTTTATTCAACTTTTAATACGTGTTTTATTTATTCACAGACAGCAGAAGAAGAAATCAAACATCACTGATAAGAATCATTTGGAGGTCGTATTCAAGGTGGGTGTAGCTCCCCTCAGGAATTTCATGAGCACAAATATTCTCTGATACCTGGCGAATTATGGACTGGTTCATAACCAACCAACTCACAATACCGTGAGAACTAAATACAAAAAAATATCCCTCTGGGGTCTGTAAAATCTGCTTCCAAATTCTGATACCGTGGGATGTAAACTCTTCTCAAGGAGAAGAGCTCCCCATTGGCCCACAGGAGGGTCTGACATGCCAATCTATATAGTAGGTGAGAACGCAGGCCCCCCTGGTGGTTTATGTAGGAGATGACTGACATGTTGTCCATACGAACCGGAACAAGACTGTCTCTCAGGTTCAGCCTTTGAGCAGGGCAACCTCTCATGACTTCCCCATTCCATGAGGGAAGCAGCCACCATAAGCATCATGCAATGACAAGGAGTTCCCAATATGATGACAGGAAGGTGAGGTCTTTCCAGATAACCAATACACAAAGGGCTCAAGGACTGTGACAAATGCCGCCTCTGTGAACCCCTCCGATCATCACCAACGCGAGCCGTCACCTGAGTACTAGCAGCACTACATTTCCCATCATGCCTCACACACCGCCATCTTGCACACACTTGATTTCCATCACTCATTAGTCTCTCCATATAAGCCAGACCCTGACCTTGGCTCATTGAGAAGTATTGCCTTTTTCCTGTCAATTCTGAGCGTTACTCCTGTGTGATATTCTGTGTATGACCTCTGCCTGTTCCCACGTTTGCTATTCTCTGCTGCCTGCCCCACTGGACTGATGTCTATTGTTCACTGGACAATTGATGCTAACTGCCTGCTTTCTGACCTTCTCGCCTGTTACCTGTTGTGATTATTGCTCATCTCTGATACAGCTGTCTGTCGGTGCTGCCCCTTTCATCTGCCTAACCTCGAGCATTAATAAAAGCGTGCACATGGATCCTGAATCTCCTGAGTCTCTGTCACAGAATACTTCGCCAACCCTGGATCCAGCGGCTTTTACACAGTTGGCCACTGTGTTAGCAACGCAAGGCAACATGCTAGCTACTCATCAGGAACAACTTCAGCAGTTGAGCTTCTTTAACCGCACAACTTGTGTCTGCGCTACAAGCTTTGCAGGTTACCGCGCAGAGCTCACTACCCACTCAAGTTTCGCCAGCAACCCCGCAGCTCCCTGTCACGCCGTCAGCCACTAACTTCCATAATCCTAAGCTGTCTCTGCCAAACAAGTACGACGGTTCCCCTAAGGAGTGTAAGGGGTTTCTCATGCAGTGTTCTCTGTACATCTCACAACAACCCCACCTGTTCCCTACAGAGGAGAGTTGCATTGCCTTCATCTGCTCACTGCTCACCGGGCGTGCACTCCAATGGGCCACTGCCTATCTGGGACCATCATAGAGAACTGTATCCGACTTCTTGAGAGCTTTCTCGCAAAGTTTCGCAAAGTCTTCGAGCACCCGGAGGGGGGTAAAGCGGCTGGTGACGTCATCCTCACTTTAAAGCAAGGTAAACGATCCGCAGCGGATTACGCTTTACAGTTCCAGACTCTGGCAGCTCAGGTTAACTGGGGAGATGAACCTCTGAAATACTTCTTCCGCCAAGGGCTTTCAGATGAGTTACAAACCGAACTGGCTTGTCGTGATGAGGGAAGGAGTCTTGATGAACTGATTTCTCTCACCATTCGCATTAACAACCTCTTGAGATCTCGTCGGCCCCCAACGCACTCCAACTCCCACAATGCCCTGCGAACCAGTGAGAACCCCAACTGAACCTATGCAGATCGGAACTATGCGTCTGTCGGATGAGGAGCGCTCACGTCGCTATGCTCTTCATCTCTGCATCTACTGTGGTCAGTCCGGTCATGTCAGAGCCACCTGCCCGTCTCGCCCTTCTCGTCACGTGACTAACCAGTGTGAAGTACCAAACCTAAACCTTCACGAACGCTTGAAGTACCTACAGTTCTTAGTGATGGCTCGGTAAAAAGAAACGTCACCGCTATGATTGACTCAGGGGCTATGGGGAACTTTATTGGACTCTGAAGTGGCTGATCAACTGAACCTCGAACTCATACCGTGTTCCTCTCATTTAGCAGTAACCTCTGTTGATGGACGGCCGCTGGGTTCGGGGAAAATCCAATACCAGACCCATGACAAAGCCACTCACTGTTACTGTCAACAACCATCACACTGAGCAACTCGATTTTCTAGTCATCCAAAGTCCCAATAACCCCATCATTTTGGGTTTCCCTTGGCTACAAAAACACAATCCCACGATTTCCTGGCAGAGCAAGAGAATCTCCCACTGGTCACCATACTGTCTTCAACATTGCCTAATTCCTGAAACCATTCCTGAAAGTGAAGTTCCTGAAACCTTTCCTGAAAGTGTCTCCATCCCACCAGAATATCTCGACCTTGCGGAGGCCTTCAGCAAAGAGAAAGCACAAACCCTTCCACAACATCGCTCAAACCGACTGCGCCATAGACCTCATTCCAGGCAGCACGCCCCCTCGTGGCCGCATCTTCCCACTCTCTCTCTCGCAGAGACTCAGGCTATGGAACAATATATTCAGGAGGAGTTAGTAAAGGGCTTCATCCGCCCATCCACTTCTCCCGCATCAGCTGGGTTCTTTTTTTTTAAAAAGAGGGATGGATCTCTCCGACCTTGTATTGACTACCGTACCCTCAACGAAATAACCATCAAGTTCCGTTATCCACTCCCTCTGGTTCCAGCTGCATTAAAGCAGCTTCGCTCTGCCACTGTTTTCACCAATCTTGACTTGAGAAATGCTTAGAACCTAATCCGCATCAGAGAGGGCGATGAATGGAAAACAGCATTCTCTACAACTAATGGGCACTACGGATACCTCGTTATGACCTTCGGGCTCGCCAATAGTCGCTCTGTGTTCCAGTCTTACATCAACGAGGTATTTAGAGACATGCTTAATAGATGGCTGATTGTTTATATGGATGACATTCTCATCTATTCTGACTCCATGGACTCACATGTGACGCATGTAAGAGCCGTCCTACAACGACTCATCGAGAACTCTCTATATGCCAAGCTTGAGAAGTGTGAATTCCACAGTTCCTGTTCCTATACTGCATACCTCGGCTACATCATTGGGCAAAGGGATGGTTAGTATGGACGATAAGAAAGTCACTGCCTGTTGAGAAATGGCCTGTCCCCAAGAACATCAAAGAGCTACAAAGATTTCTTGGATTCGCTAACTTTTACAGACGCTTTATCAGAAACTTCAGCATCATAGCAGCACCCCTCACGGCTCTCACAAAGTCCAAGACCCTCCACTGGACACCACAAGTTGACAAGGCATTCAGAGAACTGAAACACCGGTTCATATCTGCATCCATTCTCCATCATCCTGAACCTGAACAACCCTTTATCGTAGAGATCGATGCTTCCGACACTGGCGTTGGAGCAATCCTCTCCCAGAAACGATAGCATCATCGATTTTGTCACTGATTTACCACCCTCTGAGGGCAACACTACCATACTTACCGTTGTCGACCGTTTCTCCAAAGGCTGCCGATTTATCCCATTACCCAAACTTCCGTCTGCTTTTGAAACTGCGACGATGTTATGCCAATGGGTGTTCCGTATTTATGGTCTCCCTGAAGATATACTCTCCGATCGAGGTCCTGAATTTACATCGGGTCTTTAACGGGTCTGGGAAGCCTTATTCAATAAGTCTTAATGTTAATGTGTGCTTTTAAACTCTTTTCTGGTGTGTGCTTTAACTCTTTCTGGTAAGGTTTCTCCTGATAAGGTAGGATTCTAACTTTTGTACTCCTGCTTAGTTCAGTTGTTCTTATATTAGTTGCCTTGTTAATCCTATAGTGTTGTTAGTACTTAATTTGCCTCTCAGGTGATTAATCAAGGCTAGTTTCACTCCAATTGAGGTGTGAATTAGGGGGCAGGGCTTACTTGCTTATATTGGACGCATCCGCTACAGACACTTGTAATAGAAGACAAACTCTAAACTTTCCCACTAACAGACTCGTAAACTATAAAAACTGAAGTACATCTATGCCTGACTCCTAAACTTGCCCACAATGACAGGATGTGTTCAATCATCCCATTCCTGTAATTAGCTCCTTCCGACGTCGACACACCGTCCACCAAACAGAGGTCGTGTTGCCAGTAACCTCATCTACCCTGTCTTGCGATCTCAATCCCACACAGTGGTAGGTGGGACTCTGGAACTGCCAGTCTGCGGTAAGGAAAGCGATTTCATTACTGGTCTATCTTCCCATCATGCCTTTGATTTCTTTGCACTCACAGAGACCTGGATTTCCCCTCAGAATACGGTCACTCCGGCTGCTCTCTCCTCTGCCTTTGCCTTCTCTCATTCTCCCAGAGCAACAGGTCGAGGTGGTGGTACAGGCTACTGTTATCCCGGAGATGGTGTTTCACACCTCTCCTGTTGTCTAATCTAACCATCTCCTCTTTTGAATTTCATGCCGTTTCAGTTACTTCTCCAGTCAAACTGCTGATCACCGTTGTGTACCGTCCACCTGGTCCGTCTTGGAAGACTTCCTTGAAGAAATGGACACACTTCTCAGCACTTTTCCAATTGACAACACTCCTCAGTTGTACTCGGTGACTTCAATCTAACCTATGAACAAACTCCACTCCTCTTGTCTTCTGTCTCTCTTTAACTCTTTTTCTTTGACATTTAATAACAGTCCTCCCACCCACAGGGGAGGAAATGTCCTGGACCTGGTCTTCACTCGTCCTTCCAGAGCTACAGACTTGACTGCTACCCCACTCCACACTTCTGACCATTACTTGGTCTCATTTGCAATCACTCTTCCCACCACACATGGAAACACTTCACAACATCTCTCTCTTACCCGACAGAATATTCACTCAATCTCTCCATCCTCTGTATCTTCTGTACTCTTTCATCTCTTCCTGACCCCGACTCATTCTCTTCTCTCTCTCTAGACTCTGCTACTGACTCTCTCCTCAACTCTCTTTCCTCCTCTATTGACCTGCTATGTCCCCTGACGGCTAAACCCAAGAAACCTTCTTGTCCCTCTCCCTGGCTGTCAGGAGTGTTGCGCAGCAATCGACGTGAGCTCAGGTCAGCGGAAAAGAGGTGGAAAAAATCACAACGTAACACAGACCTGACATCCTACCGTGCTCTCCTAACAAAATTCTCTTCTGATGTGACCTCTGCCAATGACTGCCTTCTACAAGGATAAGTTCAGCCTCTATCCATAATCCTCATAAACTTCATAAAATATTTTCTTCACTACTCACCCCCTCTACCCCACCAGCTTCTTCCTCCCTGACAGCAGAAGACTTCGCCTCCTCTATGAAAAGAAGATTGAGGAAATCTGCTTGACCTTCACTCCTCCCCAGACGCCACTGTCACCTGCCACTGAGGAATGCCATACCATCTTGGCAGACTTCTCAATCGTCACTGACGATGAGTTGATGAAAACCATTCCAGTCTTGCAACCCCACCACCTGTCCACTAGACCCAATACCTTCATCCATGCTCCAGACCATCTCACATGATCTCCTGCCCTTCATCTCCACATAATCAACGGGTCCCTAACTTCTGGATGTGTACCGGCTTCCTTCAAGCAAGCAAGGGTCACTCCCACTTAAAGAAACCTGCTCTGGACCCATCAGATATCAACAACTACAGACCGGTATCTCTTCTCTCTTTCCTCTCTAAAACTCTAGAACGTACTGTCTTTAACCAACTGTCTGCCTATCTCTCTCAGAACAACCTTCTAGATCCCAACCAATCTGGCTTCAAAGCAGGACATTCCACAGAGACTGCTCTCCTGGCAGTCAGGGAAAAGCTTCATGCTGCCAGATCAGACAGATTGTCCTCCGTCCTCATCCTGCTCGATCTCTCAGCAGCTTTTGATACAGTAAACCACAAGACCCTGTTAGCTACCCCAGGAGTCTCGGTATCTCTGGAGCTGCATGGAATTGGTTTTCCTCATACCTGGAAGGTCGATCATTTCAGGTATCATGGAGAGGATCGACATCTGCCCAGCAGACTCACCACTGGTGTACCACAAGGCTCAGTACTTGGTCCTCTTCTTTTCTCACTCTATACTCTTTCTCTTGGTAAAGTCATCTCCTCTCATGGAGTTGACTATCACTGCTATGCTGATGACACTCAAATTAATCTTCTCCTTCCCTCCATCAGATAAAACAGCGTCTGCTAGAATTCAGCCTGTCTATCTGACATCGCTCGTGGATGAGCGTTCATCACCTGAAACTCAACCCAAAGAAAACGGAAATGCTGGTGATCCCATGTGATTCATCTCCTGGTCAGGATCTCAGCATAACTCTCCATAACTCCACTCCCTACTTTCTCCCTCCACCACTGCTCGTAATCTCGGGGTAACTATAGACAATCAATTATCTTTCTCTTCCCATATTTCTAACGTTTCTCTCTCTTGTCGTTACCTTCTCTACAACATCATAAGGATTCGACCGTTTTTATCCACTCAGGCTGCTCAGGTCCTGGTCCAGTCTCTTGTCATCTCGAGACTGGACTACTGTAACTCTCTCTGGCAGGTCTACCTCAGAACGCTATTCGTCCACTGCAAATGATTCAAAATGCAGCTGCGCGACTCGTGTTCAACCTGCCTAAATTCTCTCGCACCACCCCACTGCTGCGCTCGCTCCACTGGCTTCCTGTAAGCTGCACGCCTCAGATTCAAAACACTGACGCTCGCCTACAAAGCCAAAAATGGATCTGCACCATCTTACCTCCGCAACCTCATCACCTCCCGTACTGCACCTCGCTGCCTGAGAGCGTCATACTGCTCCTGTCTGGTTCCACCTTCTCTCAGGGTAAAAGGTAAGCCAGATTTCAAGGCTCTTCTCTGTTCTGGCACCGATGTGGTGGAACGAACTTCCCTGGAGATTCGAACAACGGAGACACTGTCTACATTCAAACGCCGACTGAAGACCTACCTCTTCCAACAACACCTATCCTAACATTCCTTTTATTCTCTTTTACCTCACTGTCCAGAAATCCTATAAAAAAAAAAAAAAAAAAAAAAAAAAAAAAAGGCAACTGTCTATTCTTGTTGTACTTGAGTTTGTATTAACCTTTCTTGCATAAATCTTATCATCTTATCCTTGGATTGAGACTTAAAGCACTTTCTGTACGTCGCCCTGGATAAGGGCGTCTGCTAAATACCTGCAAATGTAAAAAATGTAATGTCAGCCTCACCTCAGGATACCACCCTCAGTCCAACGGTCAAGCGGAAAGGCTGAATCAGGAACTTTCCTGTTTTCTCCGCGCCAATTGTTGCAACCGACAGAATGACTGGAGTCGCTATCTGTTCTGGGACAGAATACGCACAAAACTCGATAAGGAAACCATCCACCAACCTAACACCCTTCCAATGCGTCTTAGGCTACCAACCTCCTCTCTTTCCGTGGTCAGGCGAGCCCACTGAACTTCCCGCAGTTAACCACTGGCTTCAGGAGAGTGAGAACACATGGGTTCAAGCTCATCAACAGCTCCAGCGCGCTATACGGCGATATAAGGCCAACGCTGACAAGCACCGCCGTCCAACCCCCTCCTTCACACCAAGTCAGAGAGTCTGGCTTTCCACCAAGGATCTCCGTCTCCGTCTCCCCTGTAAAAAGCTCAGTCCCAGGTACGTGGGTCCTTTCAAAATAGTTAAACAAATTACACCTGTCTCTTACCGGTTACAACTGCCCCCTCAGTACCGTATCTCACCCACGTTCCATGTCTCTTTGCTCAAGCCCGCGGGTGCTCCGAGAGGAGGGGTGCGTCTAGATGAGGATGGCGATCAGAGACCCCCACCCTCTCATCATCGACGGCGAAGGAGGCCTACCAGGTTCACGAAATCCTGGACTCACAACGCCGAGGAGGTAATCTGCAAGTATTCTGGTGGACTGGGAGGGTTACGGCCCGGAGGAAAGGTCCTGGGTCGATCGTTCTGACATCCTTGACCCATCGCTCACTATGGAATTTCACTGCAACAACCCCGGTAAACCGGCCCCCCGTCCCAGAGGAAGACCTCGGCGTCAGAATGCCCCTCACGTCAGGAGCCGTTCGCAGGGTGGGGGCTCTGTGACAAATGCCGCCTCTGTGAACCCCTCCAATCATCACCAACGCGAGCCGTCACCTGAGTACTAGCAGCACTACATTTCCCATCATGCCTCGCACACCGCCATCTTGCACACACTTGATTTCCATCACTCATTAGTCTCTCCATATAAGACAGACCCTGACCTTGGCTCATTGAGAAGTATTGCCTTTTTCCTGTTAATTCCGAGCGTTACTCCTGTGTGATATTCTGTGTATGACCTCTGCCTGTTCCCACGTTTGCTATTTTCTGCTGCCTGCCCCACTGGACTGCCTGCTATTGTTCACTGGACTATTGACGCTAGCTGGCTGCCTTCTGACCTTCTCGCCTGTTACCTGTTGTGATTTTTGCTCATCTCTGATACAGCTGACTGTCAGTGCTGCCCCTTTCATCTGCCTAACCTCGAGCATTAATAAAAGCATGCACATGGATCCTGAATCTCCTGAGTCTCTGTCACAAGGACAAGCCGAGGGGCCATCTCTGTGGCTGCTTTGTGCACAAGAGTTCGCCCTTCTTGATCCATGACCAAAGGCTGATCTCTGGTCTATTGAAGGCTATTTCTATGTGCCTTGAGGAGTGCTCCAACATAAATACCATGTAGTTTTCAAAAAAACGTTAAAGACATGATTACTTGAATCAGGTGTTTTTAATTATGGTTGAAACTAAATTCTGCAGGTCCTGTCCTTCATCAAGCACATAAATATCCTCTCATTAGATTGTAGATTTATATTTAGTAATGAACACATTCTCATATTACATTATTTTGTTTGTGTATTTTCTGTTATAAATCAGGATCTGGAGCAGAAAGTCATCACTCTGATCCAGAATGAACTGAAAAGATATAAGAAGCTCCTGAGTCCAGATTACCCAGCATGCTCTGAGAGGGAGGTGGAGGATGAGGAGGATCAGAGCAGTGTCAGAGAGGGAGTGATGAAGATCACACTGCACTTCCTGAAGAACATGAAGCACACAGATCTCGCTAACACACTGCAGAACAGTAAGAGCTCATGGGGTTCTAACATCACTTTATCTTCAGAGGAAGGAAACTGCTGTACATTTATTAAACACATCTCATCATAATGATGTGCTTTTATCAACACAATATAATAACACATCAGTACTGACATTCCATATGATATACAGCTATGAAGATATCAGTAGATCACAGAGATGATCAGAGAGTTTACATTTTATTCTTCTTTTTATCAGAACTCGTCTCTGTGTACCAGCAAAAAAGACCTCAAATCCAAACTGAGAGAGAAATGTAACAGAATTACTGAAGGAATCTCACAGCATGGAAGTTCAACACTTCTGAATGAGATCTACACAGAGCTCTACATCACAGAGGGTTGGAGTGGAGACATCAATAATGAACATGAGGTGAGACAGATTGAGACAATGTCCAGGAGACCAGCAACACAGGAGACACCCATCAAATGTAATGATCTCTTTAAAGACACGTCCATCAGAAGTGTGCTGACTAAAGGAGTTGCTGGAATTGGAAAAACAGTCTCTGTGCAGAAGTTCATTCTGGACTGGGCTGAAGGAAAAGTAAATCAGGACGTCACCTTCATGTTTCCACTTCCCTTTAGAGAGCTGAATCTGATGAAGCAGAAACATCTCAGTCTGATGGAGCTTCTTCATCACTTTTTCCCAGAAATAAAAGAATTAGGATTAATAGACTGTGAGAGGAATAAAGTGGTGTTGATCTTTGATGGTCTGGATGAGTGTCGACTTCCTCTAAATTTCCAGAACAATGAGAGATTGTGTGATGTGACAGAGTCGGCCTCAGTGGATGTTGCTGCTGACGAACCTCATCAAGGGGAACCTGCTTCCCTCTGCTCTCCTCTGGATCACCTCTCGTCCAGGAGCAGCCAATCAGATCCCTCCTGAGTGTGTAGACCAGGTAACAGAAGGTACGAGGGTTCAGTGATCCTCAGAAAGAGGAGTACTTCAGGAAGAAGATCAGTGATCAGAAACCTGGCCAATAAAATCATCTCACACATGAAGTCTTCAAGAAGTCTCTACATCATGTGTCACATCCCAGTCTTCTGCTGGATCTCAGCCACTGTTCTAGAGAGAATGTTGGGTGAAGCAGAGAGTGGAGAGATCCCCAAGACTCTGACTCAAATGTTCACACACTTCCTGATCTTTCAGATCAAACACAAGGACCAAAAGTACCATCAGAAATGTGAGCCTGATCCTCAGCAGACCAGAGAGAGTATCCTGGCACTGGGAAAACTGGCTTTCCAACAGCTGGAGAGAGGAAACCTGATCTTCTATGAGGAAGACCTGAGAGAGTGTGGCATTGATGTCAGAGAAGCAGTCAGTGTACTCAGGAGTGTGTACTCAGATCTTCAGAGAGGAGTTTGGGACTTCACCTGGGGAAGGTGTTCAGCTTTGTACATCTGAGTGTTCAGGAGTTTCTGGCTGCTTTATATGAGTTCATCAACAAAGATCTTAAAAAACAAAAAACAACATTTGGTATTTTCACCAAATTAAACATGTCTGATTTCCTGAGGAGTGCAGTGGACAAGGCCTTACAGAGTGAGAATGGACACCTGGATCTGTTCCTCCGTTTCCTTCTGGGTCTCTCACTGGAGTCCAATCAGACTCTCTTACGAGACCTACTGCCCCAGACAGGAAGTAGCTCTCACAACAAACAGGAAATAGTCAAGTACATCAAGGAGAAGATCAGAGAGAATCCATCTCCAGAGAAATCCATCAATCTGTTCCACTGTCTGAATGAACTGAATGATCATTCTCTAGTACAGGAAGTACAACATTACCTGAACAGAAGAGATTCCAGGTGTTTCAGGGGAGTCAGTCTCTCTCCTGCTCAGTGGTCAGCTCTGGTGTTTATGTTGCTGAACTCAGAAGAGAATCTGGATGAGTTTGATTTGAGGAAATATGACAGATCAGATGAATGTCTTCTGAGGCTGCTGCCGGTGGTCAAAGCATCCAGAAAAGCTGTGTAAGTAATTTTAAAATGACTTCATAAATGTGCTATTAATTCTGTAAATGTAGTTATTATTTTAAATGAACATTAATGACACTGGTCTGATTAGGATAATTTTAACACTACTAGTAACAGGCACACAAATCAACAGGTCCTTGGCTACCGCAGTTGTTGGTGAATTGGCTGGATTATCTCTAGTATCTTTAGAATCTAGTGGGGCACGGTGGCGTAGTGGTTAGCATGTTCGCCTCACACCGCCAGGATCCGGGTTCGATTCCCTTCTCGTCTCGGTCATGTGTGTGTGGAGTTTGCATGTTCTCCCCGTGCCTCAGGGGGTTTTTTTCTCCGGGTTCTCCGCTCTCGTTTTCCTCCCCCGGTCCAAAAACATGCACGGTAGGTTGATTGGCACCTTGGAAAATTGTCCCTAGTGTATGAATGGGTGTGTGTGTGTGAATGTGTGTGTGTGTGTGTGTGCCCTGCGATGGGTTTGGCATTCCATCCAGGGTGTATCCTGCCTTAATGCCCATAGATGCCTGAGATAGGCACAGGCTCCCCGTAACACGAGGGAAGATCGGATAAAGCGGTAGAAGATGAATGAATGAATGTATCTTTAGAATCTTTAGGTTGTTGCCTTGAAGCACTTTGGAATGACAGTGGTACTCAGATGTCTGTGAAAACATCTGCTAGTTGTTCTGGACATCCTCTGAGCACTCTGTCTGGTAATATTTTAGCACCACTCGGGTTCAGATCAGGGGGCCCATTCCTCCCAATCACGCCCCTCCAGGTATCACTGTCATTGTCCACATGGGCATTGAAGTCCCCCTAGTAGAACTAACGGAGTCTCCAGTCGGAGCGGTTTATCAGCACCCCTCCCAGAGACACCAAGAAGGCCGGGTACTCAACACTGCCATTTCGGCCCATGGTAGGCACAAACAACAGTGAGGGACTTTTCCCCAACCCGAAGGCGCAGGGAAACAACCCTCTCAGGGAACCAATCTCCAACACATGCGGCTAAGCTGGGGGGCTATGAGCAGGCCCACGCCAGCCCACCGTCTCTCACCGCGGGCAACTCCAGAATAATGGAGAGTCCAGCCTCTCTCGAGGAGTATGGTTCCAGAGCCCAGACTGTGGAGTGGAGGTGAGCCCGACTATTTTTTGTAGCCGGTATCTCTCAACCTCCCGCACAAGCTCTGGCTCCTTCCCCACCAGCGAGGTGACATTCCATGTCCCTAGAGCTAGTCCCTGTGTCCAGAGGTCGGGTCGTCGAGGCCTCTGCCTTCGACCATTGCCCGAACCACATTGCACCAGTCCCTTATGAGCCTTCCTGCAGGTGGTGGGCCCACGGGAAGGTGTCCCCACGTCGCTCATTCGGGCTGAGCCCATGGGTGGCGGCCCGACCGCCAGGCGCTCGCTTTCGAGCTCCAGCCTCGGGCCTGGCTCCATGGAGGGGCCCCGGCTGCGCCATACCAGGCGACGTTATGGTCCTTGATTTAAATTTTTTATTCATAAGGGGTCTGGAACCGCTCTTCGTCTGAAGCCGTCCCCCTAGGACCTGTTTGCCTTGGGAGACCCTACCAGGGGCATCTAGCCCCCTGACAACATAGCTCCTAGGATCATCCGGTTACTCAAACCCCTCCACCACAATAAAGTGGCTGTTCAAGGAGGGGTAAATTCAAATGTGTAATACTAAATTCATGTGTAACATTTACAGAATGTTTACTGGTTGCCATTATTTTGTGTTTTGTGTCTTGTGTTGTCTGTTTTGTGCTGTTTCTTTTTGCAAGGTTTAAACTAGATTGCATGATATACTTTATGTAGCTAGGAAAGCTTCTTGACTTGGCTTGTAGAGTCTTCAGGAAACCATAGTCCCAATGTGGACCAGTTCTGCGAGCTTTAAACTGCTCAATAGGATATTGCTCAATTACATTTACAATTTACATTTATGGCTTTTGGCAGATGCCTCTTCTTATCTAGAGCGACTTACAACTGAGTGATTGACGGTTAAAGGCCTTGTTCAAGGGCCTATTGGTGGCAGCTTTGTGGCAGTGGGATTTGAACCCGCTATCTTTGTGTCCTGAGGCCAATGCCTTAACCCCCTATAACACTGCCTTAAAGGACTTTTTCTATCTTGGTCCAAATAAAATCATGGGTTCCTAGATGGAAGGGAAAATGCACTCTGGGCGGCTATATACTATGCTCTGAGGCTCTGTGGTTCTTCCCATACAGTGGGAGTTGCTGAGGAGGCTGTACATGCCCCTGAAAAGTCTTCTGGGGTGGATTGGGGGGGGCACCACCGGAGCCTCTACCCAAGATGGCAGTTCCATGTTTTCTCTGACCATGGTTTGTGTGTTTGTTATATCATATCATCTTTTCTCTCCCAGGCTGTGTTGGTGTAAACTCACAGAGAAAAGTTGTAGAGTTCTGTCCTCAGTTCTCATCTCAAACTCCTCCAGTCTGAGAGAACTGGACCTGAGTAGGAATAACCTACAGGATTCGGGAGTGAAGCAACTTTCTGCTGGACTGGAGAATCCACACTGTACACTGGAGATACTGAGGTCAGATCATCTTTTACACACTGTAAGCTCCTGCACTTCTGTCATTTGCCTGTTTTATATGAATAAAATATTGTGTATCCTGGAGCACAATTTAAATAAAACATCAGCAACTGCTTAAACACTGTATATATTTTTCAGTTTGAATAAGTCATTTCTCTGTACTTTCGTGATGAGTAGCAACTGCTAGTTGTACATAGATGATGTAAGGTTGGTCAGATCTCTCCAAGAGATGGCCAGATGGATGGACAGACCATACGATGTAGAAAAATATAAAGGAGCTTTTGTTATTGTGTTTCTAGTTTTTTTTTTAGATGTTCCTATTGCATGTACACTATAGATCACATAACACTTCCTAAACAGCTGAATATTTGAGAATATTTGTTTTCTACTCCTTAATGTTTTGACACTTTGTGATACTGAGGAGATGTCAGTGTTCTGATATATTCTAATTCCTCTCACAGGTTGTGTTGGTGTAATCTCACAGATGAAAGTTGTAGAGTTCTATCCTCAGTTCTCAGATCAAACGCCTCCAGTCTGAGAGAACTGGACCTGAGTGAGAATAACCTGCAGGATTCAGGAGTGACGCTGCTCTCTGTTGGACTGGAGAATCCACACTGTACACTGAAGACACTGAGGTCAGACCATCTTTTACACACTGTAACTCCTGCATTTCTGTCATTTGGCTGTTTTATATGAATAAAATATTGTGTATCCTGGAGCACAATTGAAATAAAACATCAGCAACTGCTGTAATTTTACAAATTCATTAAAACAAACACTGGGACAGACGTGCAACGATCTGGAGTTTCTTCTTGGTTTTTATACACACACATCATGCGCTGTGAAGTTGATCTATACTTGATCTCTCTACAGGCTGGAATGTTGCAGCATTACAGGTGAAGGTTGTTCTGTTCTGGTTTCAGCTCTGAGGTCAAACAACACATCACACCTGAGAGAACTGAATCTGAAACACAATCAACCAGGAAAATCAGGAGCAAAGCTGCTATCTGATCTACTGAATGATCCACACTGTAAACTGGAGACACTACAGTGAGTTACTGTCCATTTTTATACAGGTTGTACATTTGTGTTGAAGTTGTATTGTAATGTGTGTATTTTTGACTCTGAAGTAAAAGATCTGTACATTGGAACTGTTACGTACTCAAACAGATTTAAGATTCTACACATAGAATTTCTGTAAATATGGATTATGATGAATATAATTGTCAGGAAGTAGACGGACAACAGGGTTAAAAGGATTAAATGCTCAGAAGTTTATTTTCAAACCAATGAGAAACACAGGAGACAGAGGAAGGGAAATCGGGCTCTAGAAAACTAAGTGGAAAAACTAGAACAGGTCATCGCTAACACCGGAGGGAGAATGTTTGTTTTGGAAACCCAGGAGTTCACAGCTTGCCGTATGGAGCGGCTGATTGGGGTTGAACTGGAGTCGCACTGACGGTGTACAATAAAAAGTTGATCATTTTCCTCTATTCTCCATTTTTCTTTGTTTGTTTTACAGGTTCTGATCTGAGTTTCACACACAGAGGATTATAAGGAAAGAAGCTTACAAAAATAATCAACATGTAATGTGTTATTTCATAATCATATTTGTTTTCAATATAATGTTAATGTGATTTGTACGAAGAATTTTCACTACATACATGTATCTACTACATGTATCTGGGTACAGGTCGAGAAAATTCTTTATACTGATACAAAAGTCGAGTTTAAGTAAAACATATGAATATTTGTTAAAAATCTTTTTGGAAATGGCAGTGAGGTATTAAATCAGACTGTGTTCAGACACACAAAATTTATATTGTACCATCACAACTATTGTATATAACAGTGTAATGGAGACATTGTAAATAAATGAAGTTCAATTCCAAACAATTTTATTAGCAAGTAAAATCCACCACACATTGCATACACATGCTGTTCACTGCTGCCATTCCCATCCTTTCAGCAACATTTACCACCATCTGCCCTTCCAAATTCCTCTCCATAAGGCCTTACATATTTTGAGGTAACACAAAGAATAAAAACTTTGAGAAACAAGAAATACATTTCTGAGATAATACAAAATGTAAACTTTAGTGTAATTTTTTGTGACCTCAGATAAAAAGAAGTGTTTATTTTTGTTATATTTTATGTTCCCGATTTTTTATTTTCAGGACATAATATATTTTTTTAGAAAATGTTCTGATATTACAGTTTGGATCACAAGATCTTTTATTTAGTTATTGCATTAAAAATTAGCATTTTTTGAACTGGACACATTTATTTTAATGCCATTTGGCAGATGCCCTATCCAGTGTGACTAAGAAGGTTTAGGGCCTTGCTCAAGGGCCCTGCAGTGGCAGAACCAGTAGGAAAAATCTGATTCTGCAACACAAGAAGAAGATAACAGGTGATTATGTACGTATGTATTATGTATGATTATGTAGAATAAGACAATGGAATGACTTTCCTGTATGGACTTTTGTATGTTAAATTTGTTTAGATTTTTTTGTGGTTACCTATTATCCTGGATTATAGTTTCAAGGTAATCTTATTTCTGTAAATCTTATTTATCAATTAAAACTAAAACATTGTCTCTTTTTATTTTTAAATATATATTCTCCATTCAGTTTATCCATTGTTTGACTCTTCAGTCTTGAATTGGCTCAATTCATTCTATATGAAGAACTGGTTCAGAGATCCGATTCAAATAATCGACTCACTTGTGAACGACACATTGAATCTCATCTCACTCATCAGATGAATCATCCAGTGCTTCGGATGTGGGAGCGAAAACTATGATCTTTATTAACTTTGTCTTTTTTATTCATGTATGAAATATAAACGCTTATAAGTAACACTGATAATTAATACCTAAATGTTGGAAATTATTGTAAATATGTTCCAGAAATAATTATTGAACTAAAAATGATCAGGTAAGTAGCTAACGTTAGCGGCTAGCGGAAGATCATCAGAACCTTTCCCGGGGTTATAGATGTGTTTAATCACTGCTGTCTTCATAAAACACATTCTTTTTCAATATTTAAATAAACTGGTATAAGATTTTAAGTGAATAAAATGTATGAATTTCAAAAATCCTGTCAGAAATGCAGTGGAGTTAGCATGTAGCAGCTAGCTGTGTTAGCTTCCCCTGAAGAGTACAGAGGAGTGGTGAAGGTCAGTATAAAAGTAATAAAAGTAATGCTATTATTTTCAAGACAATATTTTATTATTATATATATATATATATATATATATATTATATATAATATATATATATATATATATATATATGTGTGTGTGTGTGTGTGTGTACCTGTGTGTGTGTAATTACGACAACGAACACCAGTTCACGTCTCGATGGATGATTTAATTCTGGTAACACATTCAAATAGGTGACAGTTTCACAGCATTAATACACGACGTCCACCACAACCACGCTCTTGACTGGCGCAAATATTAATGATTGAACAGGAAAAAGGGAATAAATATATAACACAATTTGTAAAATAAAATTAATATTAGAACATGTACCCGGTAACACATTCAAATGAGGATGATCAGTTTCACAGCATTAATACACGACATACGGCAATGACGGGTGCACATTAACTATTCAATTTCATTTGGCAGCAAGAGAAAAGGAAAAATACATAATTAAAATATAAAAATAGCAACAAAAGAAATATACATTTTAGAGAGCACTCACCACCACAACCACGCTCTTGACTGGCGCGAATATTAATGATTGAACCGGAAAAGGTTTCCAACATGCCACCAGCCAATGAACAGGGATTGCAGGATATATATTGACAGTTGATGATGATGACCTCCTAGAAGTGTTCTCACTTATCGATGGCTGGAATCTGGATCATGAAAAGGTTACCTCACTTAAATAAGTGGAGCCGAATAATGCAAGGAGGTAGCACATTCCTCCATCTTGGGGTACTTTTAGAAAGTTCCAGAACTGTCCATGAGCTCTTGACTAGAGACCTGCACATCCCATTCTCGCAATGTTCTGTCCCTGTTAGGTTCCCACCGTGGCTAGGTTTAGAGGAGTGTGGAAACAAAAACGTATGTTTGTGGGTTGTTTGGACAGAAATAGGATGACAAGATTTTAGAGTGATTATTGTTTTTAATAGGAAATTGTGTGTGGTGCAAAAAGCCAAAAAAGAGAACATGGACAGTGCCAAAGAAATCAACACAATAAATGGTAATAATCTAGGCTGTATTTTGGAGAGCTTTCCTACCTGAACAGCAACAACTAGCTGGTTACACTACCCAAAAATACAAGGGGTGGCACCTTCCCTCTAACCTGGGGTGTCTAAACAATTACTACTACCTACGTGGTGGAATGTAGGTACGTACACATTCTTACCTGTTCTCAAACCATGTGAGCTACTATGAAAACAAACAAAGCTGATAGCAACAAACAGACTAACAAACCAAAAAGACAGATTAGATAAATAACAAACAAAAATGAAACAAATCAGTAGACAAACAATTAGCAAACTGGCAAACACCTCTCCTCCTTTTTCTTCCTCCCCCTTTGCAAGGCTTCAGGGTGCTGCTTTTAATCAGGAAGCTCCGCCTCTTGGTCAGATCTGAGCTTTCAATCAGTAGCTCCACCTAAAAGAGTTAAAGCCGGAGCAACCACAAAGGGATGGGCAGAAAAACATAGAAAAACACCAGACATGTCCCACTCCCGCAAAAATGTTATTATTCTCGCACCCATTCATTCATAAATGTTATTTTCTCCAGCAGGCAATATTTAAGTTGCTCCCATCCTTGTGACTGTATATCGTTTCATTTAATTTTAGTCGTCATTGTTGTTTTTTGCTGTATATTCATAACAGTATTTGCTTTTAGTATTTTATGTAAATACATTTATATAGTTTTAAGACCATTTAAAGAAGTATCCCGCACACATGAGTATATTCCCGCCCGCACCAGCATTCACCATCAAATCTTGTCCCGCGCCCCACTGATTTGCATTTGGCCCTGCGGTAGTGCAGGTCTCTACTCTGGACTTCAGCTGAATGTTGGCTTGTAGTGTCAAAACATCCATTGTAGAAGAGATCAGGTGACACAGTGTTGCAATTTTTGATGAGTGAATGAACCTCAGTATCTTCCCGAAAAGGATAGCACATGAATGCAGCGACTGGCCCGAATCTTGACTGTCAAACTCTGCAGACAATTGTTACTTGGTCCAGCTCCTCTAATTGTTATACCCTTTCTTAAATTTAAGAGGAAAAAATAATAGTCTTTCATTCATTCATCTTCTACCACTTTATCCGATCTTCCCTCGGGTCACGGGGAGTCTGTGTCTATCTCAAGCGTCTATGGGCATTAAGGGAGGATACACCCTGGATGGAATGCCAACCCATCACAGGGCACATACACATACACACACCCACACGCACACATTCATACACTAGGGACAATTTTCCGAGGTGCCAATCAACCTACCGTGCATGTTTTTGGACCGGGAGGAAACCGGAGAACCCGGAGAAAAAACCCCTGAGGCACGGGGAGAACATGCAAACTCCACACACACATGGCCGAGATGGGAATCGAACCCGGACAGTCCTGGCGGTGTGAGGCGAACGTGCTAACCACGTGCTAAGCCACCGTGCCCCGGAAAAAAAAAATAATAATTGAAGGTAATTCGCTATTTGGCTTGTTAGTGTGGCACCCGTGGGTCAAACTTAAACCCAGATATATAAAAAATTCCAGAATGGGTTACCAGTTAAGGTGACAATGTGTCACTTCATACTCACCCAAAATAGGATTGGAAAGCTTTACACTAAAGAAGTACCGACTACACCACCCCAGGGGCTGATCTACCGGGCAATCGCTCTTCAAAGATAAGATTTTTCTATAATACACTAAGGTTCATTTGCAGCTAAGTCAGGACACGAGACGGAGGGTAAACTATATACATTTTATTAACCATCAATAAAAATTTACACATTTAACACACATTCCAAACAATATGCTCCTAGCCAAATCTGCTTCACTTCAATGCTACTATCACAGCACAGTAGTCATACACTCACCACACGACACCCAAGTGGTGGACACTGCACACCGAAGAAAAACCACCACCAAGTAGAGAGGAGTTCCTCCCGCACTTTTAGGACCGGATTCTCAGAAACCTGGAGAGAATGCAAGCTTTGGTGAAATAATAATGGTTTGTCTACCGATACTCACACACAGACAGACAATCAAAGAAACTTGAACTGCTCACCGCCCCCGGAGTAACGTAACACAAGGTCGTGGGTTAAATTTCCTTAACCCGATAATCACAGATTTCCTCAGTCCACACTAAAATGAAAATGCATAGCTCGTAAAGCACATACACCCAAACATGCTATAAACCCCAATGGCTAATCGTTCCTTATCAAACAACCAGGTTAACCCTGCGCTGAATATCCAGTGACGTCACCAAGAATCCTAGGAGAAACATGCACCCAAGCATGGCACCTATGGCTTCTTTTATAGACAGACAAGTCCTGGATTGAAACACCTCCCTACTGTTCCAACCAATCCCCGCCCCACCAAGGAAACAGTCGCCACTGCCACAATCTACCTCCGATTTAAGCATCGTCATCCTGAGGATGAAACGAAATGATAATCATAGGCTACCAGACTAACACCAAGGCCTATGCAATGTACAAACTGAATTGGAGCCCGACACAAGAGGACTACTAGACTTCTTTAGTAGTATCTCTTTTCCTATTGCTTTCGGCAAATGATGCACATTTGAATGTTGCCCTTCCACTACTCATTGGGTTCTCACACGGACCATGTGCTGTCCCTACTGTGGTTCTGGATACTGGAAAAACTCAATCCCAAATCTCCAACTTTGTCCTTGTCCTAACTGGATCATCCACTGGGGTCCAGAAGCACCAGTTCCCCTTATCTCCATCTCCATCAGCCAGTTCCTACTCTCCTTGGAATTGTTCTTCCTCCCCTGTTCCCATTGTGAGCAACTCCAACTGAATCTCCTCAGATGCAGTTGCACACTGAGCTCAGGGCTTTAACAGAGACCAGTGAACATGATGTATGCTTTCCAAGGCAACCACTGGAGCTATTGTGTAAACTGCTCCACCCGCTAGATGGGCTTTAACCACCTGATACACAATTGGTTTCCACAATCTTATGATGACCCCAAGCCCTGTGATCCCACAGATACAATAACTGACCTTCTCTTAAAGAAATTTCCCTCATCTGGGAACTGTGCCTTACATCACTCTGCGGCAACCTACAGTCCACTTTGGGCCCCCTCAAAGGCAACACGTAAATGGTCTTGGTGCTCCTCCACCCACTGATGAGGACTGCCAGGCACTGGTTCCTGTAGGCCGCCAAGCAAGAAATCAACAGGCAGCCGGGGCTCTTGGCTTGAAGAACCCCAAACTTGAAGAACCATTCATTCACAAGGACCTGAGCAACTGTCTCTGCCTGCTGGTCCCTGGTAGGAATGGCTATAGAAATTTACTAAACACATCTGTCATTACCCTCCCATTCTCCTGCCCAGAATGTGATGGTTCCATGACAGTGAAGTCAATAGCCACAATCTTGTTCGGCCGGGAAGCCAGCTAATGGCCCATGTAACTCCGTACAACTGGCACTGTATCTTTAGGTACTTGGTACCACTCAACACATGAAAACAGGGAGCCACATCAGCAGCCATACCTGGCCAGTAGCACCATTGCTGCACCAACTCAAGGGCGTGTTCTATCCCTTGGTGCCCATGTTGTTACTGCACTAGCACCTCTGAGTGTAGTGCTTACTGGCAATAATAACAATATCTTCTCCCCCATCAGGACGAAAGATTCTCCTGTACAACAAACCCTCCGGTTTAACCTGGCGGTCCCTGTTGTCTAAGGATCTTCGTAACAGGCTTGTGTAGTGGGGCTGCCAACTTGGCAAACTTAGCAAACCACAAAGTGCCAATAATAACTTGCGAAGCCCAAGAAAGTGCACAACTCAGACACTGTCTTTGGACAGGGCCACTGGGCTACCACCTCAATTTTCTTAGAGTCAGTTGTAACAACACCGGAGGAAATAACATGCCCCAGGTAACTTACTTGTTCTTGGAAAAATGCACACTTTTCCAACTTCACCTTAAGCCCATCCGCTCTCAGACGACCCAATACTACCCTCAATCGCTGCCATGTGTTGTTGTACAGAGGAAGAAAACACATTAATATCATCCAAGTATAACAAGATGGACTGGTGCCTTTGATGAGCAAAAAGCTGTTCCATCAACCATGGAACTTCATGAGATAAAAGGCCTGGACACCCTAGATCTCAATTGAGAGTAGAAAAGACATCTTGAAATTCACAGAGAAGGACCTGAACCTGCTGTTATTACACCCAATTCAAGAGAATCAATCTGTTCTGATACTACAGCAGCGGAGACACTGCATAAACCACATCGTCAAGTTCGCCGATGACACGACCGTGGTGGGTCTCATCAGCAGGAACGACGAGTCAGCATACAGAGAGGAGGTGGAACATCTATCAGCCTGGTGTAAAGCCAACAACCTGTCTCTGAACGTGGACAAAACTAAAGAGATGGTTGTTGACTTTAGGAGAGCACAGAGTGACCATTCTCCATTGTACATCGATGGATCCTCCGTGGAGATCGTAAAGAACACCAAATTCCTCTGTGTCCATCTGACGGAGAAGCTCAACTGGTCACTCACCAGCTCCATCAGCAAGAAAGCCCAGCAGCGTCTCTACTTCCTGAGAAGGCTGAGGAAAGCACATCTACCAACTCCCATCCTGACCATGTTCTACAGAGGGACCATCGAGAGCATCCTGAGCAGCTGCATCACATGCCTTGGTTTGGGAACTGCACCATCACGGATCGCGAGGCGGCGGATAGTGAGGACAGCTGAAAAGATCATCGAAGTCTCTCGCCCCTCTGTCACGAACATTTACAGCACACACTGCATCCGCAAAGCTACCAGCATTGTGGACGACATCACACACCCCTCACACAGTAGTGTAAAGAGTTTACACTACTGCCATCAGGGAAGAGGTTCCGAAGCATTCGGGCTCTCACAACCAGATTATGCAACAGTTTTTCCCTCAAGCCATTAGATTTCTCAACACATAGAACTAATGTGAAACTGGACTCACACACACACTCACACACCATCCACACAGCATTCCATTGCTTTATTTATTTATCTGCCTCATTACTGGTATTTACATGTTTATTGTATATTCTGCTCTCACTGACAGTGTTACTGTTTACGTGCACATTTTGCATATCTACTTTTTATCACTGCTGCTCTACTTGTTCTTTTGCACACGAGCCAAACTGTGATACAATTGTTTACAATACTTTGCACTAGGTCGTTGTTGTGTTTTTTATTTTATTTTATATTGTGTTATAGTTGTTTGTTGTGCACTGTCTCGTGTTGTCCACACAGTCCTATTCTGTCTTTGCGCTGTTTGCACTAGGTTGCACACGATGCACTTTATGTAGCTAGGACAAACTTAGTCTCGTCCTCTGCATTGTGTTCTTGTGTTTGTGTTATATGTTGTTTTGTGTAGCACCAGGGTTCTGGAGAAACGTTGTCTCATTTCACTGTGTACTGCGTCAGCTATATGTGGTTGAAATGACAATAAAACCTCTTGACTTGACTTGCATGATACTGACTGGCCAGGTGGGAACAGGTCTTCCAGCACCTCCCAAGGTAAGTCAGCCAAATACAATTCCTGCAAGGTACTAGTTACTGTACATGGGTAAAGAAGTATATCATTTATTGCCAACATACTACTGGGATAGACAGTGTTCTTCTTTACTCATACCAAAGAAGAAAGGAACAGCAAACCTACAGGCAACCTGGTCACTAGAGGCACAAATAGCATGACACTATCTGCAGCCTGGGCAGAACAAGTAGCAGCTATAAATTTAAGAGTGCTGCCGGAAACATGGCAAGCAGTTCGTCCCCTTACTCTTACGTTGCTACCCTGATCCCAAGAACGACTAACCCGCCGACATTCTTGGAACACATGAAGCAGACAATCCTGGCCCCAGGGTTCAAAATTAATCCGAAAAAAGCTCTCTGTACTAGTGGACACCATGGACCCTGTAGCGACTAATCAGGATACCGAAACCCCACCCATAGTAACAATCAAGTGTGGACTTGAGGAAATCAACCGAGATGCTAACCGATTATCAGAGGAAGAATTTCCCCCAACGCAATTTCGAGCCATATGACCTGATTGTTGACACCTCTGACAAATTATAGGATGTTAACGGGGAGCTCGAACACAACCATACCCTTTTTAAGACACTGCTTGGGTAAGCTGATTCATTTGTCTTTGTTGTTGTTGCAGTAATTCCCACAGCTCACACAAATCCAAAGACTGATCTGAACGTACTGGATTCCACTTACCAACGGGACAGATTGACTGCTCCCCCGAGCGCCGCCAAGTGTCCCCTCATGTCCACCAACAAATAGCCTCCCCCAGATCTCCATAGACGTTGCAGTGGGTTGTCGTTGAATCAGTTGTTTCAGCTCTCGACGAAGTGAGCTATCAAAAACATAATCGCGGATTTCCTCAGTCCACACGAAAACAAAAATGCATAGCTAGTAAAGCACAATACACCCAAACATGCTATAAACCCCAATGGCTAACGGGTCCTTACCAAACAACCACGTTCGCCCTGCACTGAATATCCAAGTGACGTCATCAAGAATCCTAGGAAAAACCCGCACCTAAGCCCGGCGTTTACGGCTTCTTTTGTAGACAGATTAATTCCTGGATTGAAACACCTCCCTATTGTTCCAACTAGGCCCCGCCCCACCAGGAAACTGTCGTCACTGCCACATTAGTTTTAGTGCAGTTGTTTGCGTATGCGCAGTGACCTAAGTGTCAGATAAAGTCAGATGTCATCAGAATGCCTGCACTGTGACGGGATCAATCAAGTGATGGGATGAATGACAGACTGGTTTACTTTTTTAAACATTTTTTCATCTACCAATCGACTGGTAGATGGCGATTTACATGGCAATTTTCTTTTCAAGCGATATATTGATTAACTTTATTACCATACCACATTTTTTGTATGAAATGCTATTCAAAATCAAAATCGTATACTTGTCATTTACAATGTCAGGTTCCATTCTTGTCACAGCTAAAGTCTCAAAGACTGATGCAAATGTTCATCCGTGAGTCTTGATCTTGAAGGACATTCAAGGTGTCCAAAGCATGTTCAAATTTCGAGTCGGACACAGGAATAAGTTTAACTATTTATTGATCAGATATGGAAAGATACAGCCGGCTGGGTCGTCTCAAGTCCTCATCAGGCAACGACGACTCCAGCATAAAAAACAGTAGTATATATATATGATATGTGTCGTCGTTCTTTCTTCAGTTGGTTCCACCCCTTTTACTTTGCTCTCATCTGACTCCATCTCACTCAAGTACACAGCCTGTGGGTAGAGTGAAACACACACACAAAGAACTTCCCCCTCCCTTCTGCCGTTTCGTAAATCATGACATTTTATTTAAAAACTATCTCTTCTCACAAATGTACTCTTTGTTCAAGCTGTACCCAGCTGTGACCTCGGCTTCTGCAAAAACAAGTTATCCAGCGCATACTCCCTGAAACAGGAAAACTCCCTGCTTCTCTCCGTCTCTACAAACCTTTAATATTCAGCCTTAACCATATGGCAGTTTAAACATAAGCCAAGCATTAAACATTCTTACTGTGTAGATTCATCACTCCAGTTATTGCATTATAAATCAAGTATGTAAATGAGCATTATGCAAAGAACACATCTATTAAAATCATAACAAAAGCAAATAAAAAAACCCTTCAATCTCATCAGAGTTTTCATCAGTTTCATGCACGAAAAGGTTTGATCACAGATATACGTGCTGCCAGAAAGTATGGACATCTTTATTACATGCTGTGCAGCACGTCGGGAGTGGAGGGCAGAGCCGGATGGAACGAGAGATAAGTTACACCTGTACCTGATGAATAATCAGCATGCCCGGTTCCAGTCTGGTGAGGCCAATAAAGAGGCGAGAGACATCAACCTCGACGAGAGAATCGCAGAGCAGAGAGTGAAGAAGATGGTCAGAGTAAGGGGTCAAGTATGGCAGGAGCCGATGGTGTACAGGCAGGAGTGTACGGTGTGTAGGTAGATGTGTAGGTAGATGATGTGGAGGTAGATGGTGGATGGTGCACAGGTAGGAGTGGATAGTGTATAGGTAGTTGGTGGATAGTGTGTAGGTGGATGTTGCGCAGGTGGATGGTGTTCAGGTGGATGGTGGATGTTGCGCAGGTAGATGGTGGATGGTGTGCAGGTAGATGGTGGATGGTGTGTACAGTGGTAGCTGGTGGATGGTGTGCAGGTGGATGGTGTGCAGGGTGTGCAGGTGGAGGTGTGGTGTGTAGGTGGATGGTGGATGGTGTGCAGGTAGATGGTGGATGTTGTGTAGGTGGATGGTGTGCAGGTGGATGGTGGAAGGTGTGTACGTAGATGGTGGAGGATCACCAGGTTGATGATCAGAATTTTTACATTTACAGTATGTAGCACACACTCTTATCCAGGGCAGTTCAGACCTTAATATAACATTTTTTTAAATTAAAAAGACAAAGCAATGATGAGATCGAGATGTTCGTCATCTTCTGTTTATTAGGTGTAAAGTGCCTTGGCAAAGTGTGTGTGTGTGTGTCTGTGTGTGTGTGTGTGTGTGTGTGTGTGTGTGTGTTGTGTGTGTGTGTGTGTGTGTGTGTTACCAATTATCCCAAATTGCAAAAATGTTCACACAGCTGTTTTCTTTTAACACATTAATACATGTTGTGGACATTAAATTATAAATGATCCTATATACTCTCAGTTTAAATGTGATGTTTTTAATATTCTGTTAGGTATAAAATAAAGGTTTATGGGATTTGCAAATAATTGCATTCTTTTTTATTTATAATTTACACTTTATTCGACCATTTCTGTACTTTACATTTTTTACAAATCTACCTTCCAAATGCTTTGAGAAACGCTGATCAATAATCAATACATCAGCAGCTGATAATATTTACTAATAAAAGACATATTACCAATATTATCTACAAATATAAACATGTACACACACACAAACAATTTTATACATGTTTTCCTACACAGATACACACATGACAGATACAGTATAAACATGTAAATAACACTTTGACCAAGTTACTGCATTATCATGATAATATCATTTATATCTGTTATAGTGTATTATAAATGTAATTTTCTTTTACCTGTAAACAATAAAATCAACATTCTGTATATGAAAGTATTAAATGGCATTGAAGGACAGAACATGTGCATTAAGAGTTTGTAGTTTTGTTGTTTATAAGAAAAGATTAATGACGAGTTTAAATCTCTCAGATGGAACATTTTCACCAACAACTACAGAAGTAACGGTTCTGACATGTTGTACATCATCTGATTCTCACTGCATGAGAAAACTTTATTACTGTAAGAGTTTATCCTCATCTTCTATATGATGATCGTAGCAGGAGGAGCTCAGTGGTTACAGCACTGGGTTACTGATCGGAAGGTCGGGGGTTCGAGCACTGTTATTGACGCTCTTGGGCCCTTGAGCAAGGCCCTTAACCCTTTTTTTTACTCGGGGTGCTGTAACACGGCTGACCCAGACACGCTGGGATATGTGAATTTAAGACGATTCTGTTCTGAGATCAGGAATCTCACTGATCATATCTGTAAAGACAAAAAGAGTTAAATGATAAGATTTGTCTACATGTTAAAAAGAAAAAAAAGAAAAAGAAAATGTAAGTCGTGTGTGTGTGTGTGTGTGTGTGTGTGTGTGTGTGTGTGTGTGTGTGTGTGTGTGTGTATAACTCACTGTAGTATCTCCAGTGTACAGTGTGGATCCTTCAGTAGATCAGAGAGCAGCTTCACTCCTGATTCTCCTGGTTTATTGTATTTCAGATTCAGTTTTCTCAGGTGTGATGATGTGTTTATTCTCAGAGCTGAAACCAGAGCAGCACAACCTTCATCTGTAATACTGCAGTGTTCCAACCTGTAAATAGATCAACAATTATACATTAAACACACACACACACACACACACACACACACACACACACACACACACACAGAAAAAAGAAGAAACTCCAGATTGTTATTGTTAAACGTCTATTTCAGTGTTTGTAATTTATAAATCTGGAAAATTGGGTGATGATCTGACCTCAGTATCTCCAGTGTACAGTGTGGATTCTCCAGTCCAGCAGAGAGCAGCGTCACTCCTGAATCATACAGTTCATTCCTACTCAGGTCCAGTTCTCTCAGACTGGAGGAGTTTAATGTGAGAACTGAGGACAGAATTCTACAACTTTCATCTGTGAGATTACACCCAAAACACAACCTGGGAGAGAAATGATGGTATATCAGAACACTGACATCTCACATCTAAACACACACACAACACACAACACACACACACACACACACACACACACACACACACACACACACACACACACACACACATACACACATCAGTGTAAATAGAATAGGAACAATTAAAAGCAATAAAAACACAAGAATCAAAACACCTTCAACTTGTTCAGATTTTCTCACATCACAGGATTAATTAATTACATTTTGCTGTACATTGTGTTTGTGGTGCTTTACAATTTTCCTGTTATTATCATTGTTGTCTCTCTCTCTCACACACACACACACACACACACACACACACACACACACACACACACACAAACAGATGCAAATTGCGAATAAGATTTCAATATTTAATGTAAATGTGATTTTTTACAATTAGATACTGTAATTCTACAGATAAAGTTGGGAGGCATCCAAATATTGCAGGAAAACAATAATAAAATAATAAATGATGATAATAATAATAGTGAAATGTTTACCAATAATATTACTTTTTTACAAAGTAAGATACATTTAGTTAAGAATTAAATAAAAGAAAAAACGGGTGAAATATAGTGTATAAAACAAGAATAACATGTAGTTTAAACAGACTGTACTCTATTAATTTATTAATTTATCTTTTTATTCATTCAGTTTATAAAAATAAATACTCTGAGAATATGTATCTATTTATAACCAACATTATAATTATTATTAGTTGTTATTGATACAAACATTAGTAAAGACTGAAATATCTCACTGGTATTTACAATAGTAAACACAGTGTGTAAGTGATGATCTGACCTCAGTATCTCCAGTGTACAGTGTGGATTCTCCAGTCCAGCAGAGAGCAGCGTCACTCCTGAATCATACAGTTTATTATAACTCAGGTCCAGTTCTCTCAGACTGGAGGAGTTTAATGTGAGAACTGAGGACAGAATTCTACAACTTTCACCTGTGAGATTACACCCACACAACCTGGGAGAGAAATGATGATATATCAGAACACTGACATCACACACACAACACACACACACACACACACACACACACACACACACACACATACACACACATACACACACATACACACACACACACACACACACACACACACACAGACACACACACTCTGGGAAAGAAAAGATAATTTATCAGAACAATAATATCTATAAGATATACATAAAAAGAGAGAAAGAGAGAGAGAGATAGAGAGAGAGAGAGATGGAGGAAGAGAGAGAGAGAGAGAGAGAGAGAGAGAGAGAGAGATTCTCCAGCTGTACAGGAAGTGATCTATAGTGTAAATACAGCAGGAACAATTAAAAACACAAAAATCACAAGAATCAAAAATCTTCAGATTTTGTAACATCACAGGATTCATTAATAGTTTATATTCTGCTGTACATTGTACAGCATAGACTGATGAAACTGATGGAGCAGATCGTTCACTTTGACCAGATGTACTGTGTGTCCGGCAGGTCAATTCTTGACAATGGATTCCTAATTCTGGACATTTTGGACGTCTCCAGGATATTGGGCTTAAAGATTGGTCTGAATTTCCTAGACCAGGAAAAGGGTTTTGACCGGGTTGATCATGAATATTTGTGGAAGGTTCTAGAACGCTTTGGGTTCAACCCTGGTTTTATAGTCATGATCAAGGTGTTGTACAGTGAAATTGAGAATGTACTAAAGGGTTAAGTTTGGTTTATGTGCCCCTTTTAGAGTGTACAAAGGGATAAGACAAGGTTGTTTACTTGTTTACAAGGTTGTTTGAGTTTTTTCGCCGACGTCTCGTGTGCCGTGCT
>JACRUU010000002.1:4506274-4562212 GCA_030449085.1 Kryptopterus vitreolus | reverse complement strand
TTACGTATAAATTTAATATTTATATTCATATTCATACATTCTGTAAAGTTGCTTTGAGACAATGTTCTTTGTGAAAAGTATTTTAGAAACAAATCCATTTTAGTGATTAAGAATGTTGCTTCACACGTACCAGCAGCCTAGGAGGCAGGTCAACCAATTGCGGTGATTATCAGGGCAGTCTTTAAAGGCACTATGCATAATTCTCTTACCTGATTGGGTAATTCAGTGTATTATTTATTTATTAATTTATTTAATTATTACATGTATTGGCACTCTAGAGGGCACTTTATTTTTATGAACCATATAAGAGCACCGTGTTCTGATTTTCTTAACTGAGTGGTTGCTTAAGTGCATTTTGTATGTAATGGCACCCTAGTAGGCACTTCAGCAAATTTCCTAGCACACCATGGCACCCTACAGAGAGTATAATTTTTTTTTTTTTGACTGGGTGCTTCAGTAGTGTTTTTTCTGCATGCATCAGCAGCCTAGAGGGCATTTCATCATATTTCCTTCCATATAGCCGAACACCGAGGCAGTGTATCTTCACTCAATCTATTCTTCACTCAGTTGGTGCTTTTTTTTTTGTTGCATGTAGTAGCCCCTAGGGGGCACTTTATCAAGTTTCCTTGCATGTCAGACTACCCTGTAAGGGCACCGTATCTGATTTGCACCACTGACAGGGTGCTTCAATATGCTTTTTCCCACATGTGGCAGCTCCCTAGAGGGCACTTTCAGATATAGCATTCGTTCTGTACCCTAGAGATAGCCTAGAAGGCAGTGGGTTGGCATTTTTGTGGCATTTCCACGGGAGAGGCAATCACGCGCACAGCACGGAGAAGAAATTACACACAAAACACAGTGGGTAGAATGACACAACATATTAAAGGTCATTAACACACAAATAACACACTAATGTCAAACATCAATAATATTATATTCTGTATATACACACTGGGCAAGGAGGTTCAAGAGTGTGTGTGTGTGTGTGTGTGTGTGTGTGTGTGTGTGTGTGTGTGTGTGTGTGTGTGTGTGTGTGTGTGTAATATCTGATTTCACAGCATGGGGGCAATCAAAGATTAAATAAAACCCACCTGGGATGATTATGTCACAGCAGGAGGAGGAGTCATGATTTAAACACACTGCCAATCTCGCAAACACACACACACATACACATACACACACACACACACAGAGTTGGTTCCAAGGCAAGTGTGTTAGGATGAAGGGGCTCGACCTCAGGGGAGGAGATTTATATGAGCCATTCGACGAAGCACGAAAGGGAGTGTGTGTGTGTGTGTGTGTGTGTGTGTGTGTGTGTGTGTGTGTGTGTGTGTGTGTGTGTGTGTGTGTGTGTGTGTTTTGTGTTTTGTGTTTTGGGTGTTGGAAGGGTTCCCTCAGATGATTCTGTTTATCTGCTCCCTCAGATTCTCTCCATTTTTAGGAACATCATTTCAGCTTCCTTTTTGTTTTATCCCACTGAGTGTATAGTGAATATTATGGGATGGTCCTCTGATATATGTATGCCTAATAGGCTTACACTTCTTTGAATAATTATAATCAGTTTAATTTTATATAGTTTTCGTTTTTGAGTCAAATATCCATGTTAGAAGATGTTGACGAAACCATTCTGAAGTACCAAAGCCAGGAGTCGAAACATCCTACATCTGAATGTCTTCCTTTTCTTTAAAATGTGTGTGAATTTATCACCTCTCTTTCTCTCTCTCTCACACACACACACACACACACACACACACACACACACACACACACACACACACAATACACACACATATGGACACCCACACACTGACCTGCGCATTCACCCGTTCTTTCCTTTTCCTCGCTCCCTCGCACCTCCAACACTAATCCTCAGCTTCAGTGTCCAAAATCAGCGCACTTCATGAATACAAGAAAAGCCTATTCGTATAATACCGAGTAAAACCCCATCATGCCCTGAGGCACCCCGGGAACACGAGTTCATGTTTTTTTTGAACGTGCAGTCAAATACCTTTTCAGTGCACCATCTTTTCAGTAAAATGGTGTGCATATACATAAGCCTTCTTTGTTTGTTTAATTCAGAAGGATAATGTATGAATACATAATAATCAATATAATATTCATAACAATAATACATATAAAGGACATTTTATGCAGAAGTTTAGATTAGAATTGAAAAACTAAAGCGAGTAAAAGGTATTTATAGTCTGGATTAAAGATTCATCGTCTTAAATTATTAAAAGGATGGGAACAAAATTTGCAATATTATACTCTGATAATGTAGATCGTATATCTACATTTTTTTATTCAGATAGACAAACTAGGGGTTCAATTCCCGCCTCCACCATGTGTTTGCGTGCGTGTGTGGAGTTTGCATGTTCTCCCAGTACCCAGTCCTCAGGGGGTTTTTCTCAGGGATCTCCGGTTTCCTCCCCTCGGTCCCAACAACATGCAGGCACCTTGGAAAATTGTCCCTTGTGTGTGAATGTGTGTGTGTGTGTGCCCTGTGATGGGGTGGCATTCCATACAGAGTGTATCCTGCCTTAATGCCCTCAGAAGCCTGAGATAAAGAGGTAGAAGATGAATGAAAGTATAGTCTGGATTGCAATGTTAAAGTCCAGATATAACACCAGATATAACAGATGTTATAGTCCAGATATAACTGGTGTAGATTGACACATGATAACCTGTATTGACCAGATATAGTCTGGATTAACAAAATACCGTATGTCGTTTATAGTTCGTATTGCTCGACCAATTTCAGTCTTGATTAAAATCTGGATTTAAGATGGATAAGGATTATAGAGTGTGTAGTCCATGTTATATTCTGTTAATGTCTGGGTTGACATCTTATAGTTCATCTTGTTCAACTTTACTACATGTTATAGTCTAAAAAATATATAGTCTGGAATGAGGAGTCTGTCCTGACACAGTGTGTATGTACTGACATGTTAAACTGAAATGTTATAGAGCGACTTAAAGTCCAGATTTATCACCACATTATGGTTTGAGTTGCATTTCGATTCTGAATCAACACCTGAAAGTCAAAAGATAATCCGTAAACACTCTGTATTGTCATTCTCTATTCAGTACTACACAAATAATAGGCTGAATTGATCCTTTGTAGCGTGGACTTGCAAGGTCTAGTCTGGATTGACAATAGTCAATAGTTTAAATGCTATGGTGTAGATAAGCAGTCAGTATTGAGAATCCATAGTCCAGGTTGTATCTATTGTACAGGATCATGTGTTTAACGTTCAAAGTATGGACTGAAATTCTTACAGCTGGAACTGATTTGTCCATTGTACCAATATATTCATTCATTCATCTTCTACCGCTTTATCCGATCTTCCCTCGGGTCACGGGGAGTCTGTGTCTATCTCAGGCGTCTATGGGCATTAAGGAAGGATACACCCTGGATGGAATGCCAACCCATCGCAGGACACACACACACATTCATACACTAGGAACACATTAGACCGAGAAGACACAAGGGACAATTTTCCAAGGTGCCAATCAACCTACCGTGCATGTTTTTGGACCGGGGAGGAAACCGGAGAACCTGGAGAAAAACCCCCTGAGGCATTCGGGGAGAACATGCACAAACTCCAGACACACACATGGCCGAGACGGGAATCGAACCCCAGGACCCTGGATGTGTGAGGCGAATGGTGCTAACCACTAAACCACTGCGCCCCATCGTACCATAATATAGGCAGATTTAAAGCACTATTAGGTGAAAGGACGCCCCGGAATCTGCCGTGACACACCATTGTAGGCAGGTTTTGAACTGTCCAGATTGGCACTTGATTATCCAGATGGAGACGTTGCTCTCCAGACAGACATGTCATTACCCAGATTAATATTAATGTGTCAGGGTGACGTGGCATTGTTCAGATTGAAACATTTTGGTCTTAATGAGCACAATGTGCTGAGGTTTTTATGCTTAATTCTGTTTTTACGGTGGCGCAATGTATTATCATTGGGCGACAGATTAAACAGAAACAAGAAGTTCCTATCGCATGCTCGATTTATTTAATTATTTATTTATTTTCACTTTCTGTTCTCTACTGAGAGCTTGATGACTTTTTTTTTTTTTTTTTTTTTTTTTTCGTTCTCCTGGCACGGATGCCAGAAATGCAGAGAATAAATCTGACCTCTTTAGGAGATTGGTTTCAACCAGGAAGGGTACAAACAAACAAATAAATCTGTGATAAGTAGGCAGATTAAAACTGTCTGATTTTTGAAAAAAAAAAAAAAAATGGAGTACCCACTGGTTGGCACTGAAGTGCTCTTTGCTTTGCACTGAGCTGAACAAAGCCAAATATTCACACAGCAATTCAGAACAAAATGACCCAATCACAAGTGTTTTCTTTTCTATTATTACGGCTTTTTTTTCCATGTCGGATTGAACTATTATGATTTTAATGATGCAATACATCTATATGCTAATTGTACTCGTTTACCAAACATGTACGCTGGTGATTCCCGTGTAGATACAATCTGTATAAGGTAAATATAACAAAGAGCTTGATGAAGAACTGAATCTTTAAAGAGTGCCTACTAGGCACTGTGTGCTGCTATCTGCTATCTGTTTATTGTATATACTGCTCTCACTGACAGTGTTACTGTTTACATGCACATTTTGCACATCTACTTTTTATCACTGCTGCTCTACTGGTTCTTTTGCACACTAGCCAAACTGTGATACTTTGCACTAGGTCGTTGTTGTGTTTTTTAATTTAATTTTATATTGTGTTAGTTGTTTGTTATGCACTGTCTCTTGTTGTCAACACAGTCTTTTTCTGTCTTTGCGCTGTTTGCACCACACGAATGCACTTTATGTAGCTAGGACAAACTTAGTCTCGTCCTCAGCATTGTGTTCTTTGTGTTTGTGTTATATGTTGTTTTGTGTAGCACCAGGGTCCTGGAGAAACGTTGTCTCATTTCACTGTGTACTGCGTCAGCTATATATGTGGTTGTAAATGACAATAAAACCTCTTGACTTGACTTGATTTCAGTTATTTAATAAAAATGTTCGCCATGTTAAAGTATGTATAAACACAGAAGACAGTGGCTTCTCACTGCCTGGTAGGCACAGTGAGAAGGGTGTCGCTTATGTTTTTTAAAGTCACAATGAAGCACATCAGCGACTGCCATTCACATTGAACAGGTTGTGGCTTCTTTGCCATTGTTTTCAGTCACAAAAAAGGGCTTGGGATCTCTGTGCCTGTTAGTTAGAGTGCACCAGAAAGCACCTCAGTCCCTGTCGCTCACAGGCGTGTCGGTTTGAAAGGAATTGTTTTTGACACAGTAAATTTCACCACCAGAGTGCCTGTCAGTCACAGTGAAGAAGGCATGGCTTGCGTGTTCTCGGCCACAGCAAATCAGCACTTCCACCGTGCCTGTCAGCCACAGAGAAGGTGTGACCTATGTCTTTTTCAGTCACGGCGATTAACCACTTCCACCGTGCCTGTCAGCCACAGAGAAGGTGTGACCTATATATTTTTCAGTCACGGCTATTAACAACTTCCAAAGTGCCTGCTAGTCCACTGCGTGAATGTCACCTCCACAGTGCCTGCCAGTTACAGTGGCTACAGTGACTCCTACAATGCCTGTCAGTCACAGTTGTGAATGTGTGGCATTTGTATCTATCAGTCAATATATATATACAATATATATATATATATATATATATATATATATATATATATATATATATATATATATTATATATATATATATAATGTATATATCTTCTTTTTTGCTACTGCTTTAATGTTGCTGCCCTGTGTGTGTTGTGTGTGTGTGTGTGGTGTGTGTGTGTGTTTGTGTGTGTGTGTGTGTGTGTGTGTGTGTGTGTGTGTGTGTGTGTGTGGTGACATGTGTGTGTGATATGGTTTGCAAAGTATGTGTTTATGAAACCAATTTTCAGGTTTACATACCAGCATTACAAGACCAATCGGTTTATGAGACCATTATCAGTGGTCTCGTAATTCTGGAATTTTAAATGGTCATATTTATTGACTGATAGTAATTTAAATAATTATTGCTGTATATTTGATTAGTAAATTCCAGGATTTCTTCATTAATGTTGCTTATTTATCTCTTATTACACTCCCTACCTTTGTTATAACCGTTACAATTTCAGTCCCCTTAAACCATGATGTGTATGTGTTAACTTGTAACAACACCCCTGTAGGTGGAAATTGGTATTGCAAGGTATACACAATGGCGCCAAATTAAACACAAATTCCCGCCATATGCAAATTTCCAGGTATGGACGTAGATTACGTCAATCAGATTTGCATATGTATTGCGTATGTATGAAAGTCCGTTTACAGAGCGGACAGAAAAAAACCCGGGAAAGAGTTTTTCAGAGAAAACTCGGCGATTTTAGTTACGTTCACGTCTGCCGGCTTCCGTACGCCTCAGAGTGAGGAGGAAGCGATATAAGTTTAGCTCCGGGATGCCGGCTTCTCTATACCGCTAAAGGAAGAGGAAGCGATATTAGCTTAGCTCCGGGCTGCCGGCTTCCGTGTACCGCTAAAGGAAGAGGAAGCGGGGATATTAGCTTCAGCTCCGGGATGCCGGCTTCCGTATACCGCTAAACGGAAGAGGAAGCGATAGCTGATTAGCTTAGCTCCGGGCTGCCGGCAGACTTCCACATACCGCAAGAGGAAGAGGAAGCGATTTTTTGCCTTGCTCCTGGAACACCTGACTGGAGGAAAAGTGAGTACCATATTTCTTATATTTGATGACTGTTTTACTTAATACACGTAAAATGTGCTTTCTTATTTTAATCGGCCACGTGTATAAAAACCGGAGCACACTGCGTATAATCACTGATCATTGATTAAAGGTTGCATATAAAAAGAAGAGTATAACAAATTCCAAAATATGTTACAATATTTGTCCGTGATTTAAAATAATCATAACTTTTGTACGATTTTGTTAACTATCTGTTCTCTCAGAGGTAATGTTGGTAACATCTACTCAGAGATAATGTTGTATGTCTGAGAATCTTAACACATCCTGCCATGATATAATGTACATCAATGTTCTATCACCCTAAATAAAGGATTTGTAATTTATTCCGTATACCTATCCTCATCCCGCAGTGGGGAAATTTCAGTGTTACACAGGTATACTTGCAATATGCAGTATGCAATTTTAGCAATAAAATTCAGATTGTTATAAAAAGAAAAATAAATTACTTAATCAAAAAAATCTGTTTCATGTTTATCCCTGTATTGTTCGACTGGTAAAAGCTGATATGAGATGTTAAAAAGTAATAAGTAGTGCAACATTTTTAGAGCATTGTTTTTTTTTTTTATATATTAGTATTCTTTGGCCAGATAAAGATTAACCCTTGGCATGTCATTTTGTAGTGAGTCTAATGAGGAGTCGGACCAGAGGACTAAATCCTCTCAAAGACGCTGAAAACCATGTAAAAATGGGCAAAGATAAAGACATAATAACAGGAAGATACATTAATCCCACTAAAGGTAAGTTTTTTTTTTTTATATGTAAACCTTTTCTTGTTTAGTTATTGTCTATTGTATTCGAGACCCACTGCTTCAGCAGGCCTACAGCATGTGACATGTACTCTGTAAAATGTATGCAATAATAAATACATGTTCCAGTGATCTAGTGATTCATGCTCTCTAATCAATCGAATTAAGAGGCTTAATGCTCTGTTCTAAGACAAAATATTATATTAGAACAGCACTTAAAGGGAAATGCATAAAGGGAAATGCATATACCATGATCTACTAAATTATAGAATTTGTTTCCAGTCCACCATTTAATGAGAACATTAACTGTAACAATGTAATTGTTGTAGGGCAAATAAGTGATTTTTAAGTGTTTTTCCTAACCTTTTACAATATAGTTTGATTTGCTTGGAAAGAGAAAAAGAATGTTTTGAGAAATAAAGGTGAATAAAATAAAATTTGGACAGAGAATGTAAGTAATTGCAAAGGATTTGTTCTCCAACAATGTTTAATCAATTTTCTGATTTAATTCAATCAATTGTAACTGTTACATTTAATGGGAAAAGAAAAAGAAAATCAACCAAATATATCAACTTAAAAGAATTGGCCAATTGGCATTGACCAGGGAAAAACCCAATATCAGTTGACCCCTGCTACTTAACTAATTCATAGGTAGTTGGCACTACCTTCTGTAGAACTTATAAGCACAGTTGGTACTGCCCTTGAATTTTAATCCTATTTATTACTTTTAATCCTGATTAAATGTATTTATTACTTATAATTAGGTTGACCTCCAGGTTTGTTACAATTTCCTGTTTTGTTTCAAATATGCAAGGTTGAGTAAAAAAATTAAATCTGAATGTTATTGAAGTAATTTGTATACATGCATCACTGTTCCAGTTTTGATGCTAGTATATCATTTAATTTGTTCCTTTCTTTCAGATCCCTGATGAGGCCATTGCTCCAGCAATGACAGAAAGTCAAGTCATATCTTCTACAGAGGTCAATTAATATTTTCTTTTAATTTAGTTTAGGCGCTCATAAATTGTAAGTCGCTAATTTAGGCGCTCATAAATTGCCGTTGCACAAATTACATTCTATTAGTGATACTAAATGTGACTTAGTAGTAGATTGTTGTTTTATAACACTTGTGTATGTGTATTCATGGTTTACGAGGACAGGGTTTGGTTTATGAGGAGCCAGTATGTCCTCCACACTGTACATCACCCCCCCCTGTCCTATCCACACTGCAACACATCACCCCTGTCCTACCCCCACTTCCATCACCCCCGTCCTATCCACACTGCACACATCACCCCTGTCCTATCCACACTGCACATCACCCCTGTCCTATCCACACTGTAATCCACATCACCCCTGTCCTATCCACACTGCACATCATCACCCTGTCCTATCCACACTGCACATCACCCCTGTCCTATCCACACTGCACATCACCCCTGTCCTTTTTGACACTGTCACATTACCCCTGTTACGTACTCACATCACCCCTGTCCTATCCACACAACACATGACCCGTCTACCACACTGCACATCCCCCTGATATGCCCATGTCAATATACACACCCTGTCCTATCCACACTGGAACATCACCCCTGTCCTATCCACAACTGTACCAACCCAATGTCCGATCCACACTGCACAGGAACCCCTGTCCTATCACACTGTGGACAAAACCCCTGTCCTATCCACACTGCAGGGAGACCCCTGTTCCTATCCACACTGTACACCAGGAGTTCACAGCTTGCCGTATGGAGCGGCTGCACACATCACCCTGTCCTGGAGTCCACTGACGGTGTACAATCACCCTTGATCATATCCACATTCTGCCACACATCACCCTGTTCCTATCCACAGGTTGTGATCTGAGTTTCACCCCTGTCCTATCCACAATGCACATTACACCCCTGTATCCACATGTAATGTGTTATTTCATAATCATATGTTTTCAATGATCCAATGTTAATGACCCCTGTTCGAATTTTCACTACATGTCAGTAGGTACTACATGTGTCTGTGTGTGTGTGTGTGTGTGTGTGTGTGTGTATGTGTGGGGCAAAGCGCAGGGAGGAGAGAGAGAGAGCACCATGACAGTACCATCACAACTATTGTATATAACAGTGTAATGGAGACATTGTAAATAAATGAAGTTCAATTCCAAACATTTTATTAGCAAGTAAAATCCACCACACATTGCATACACATGCTGTTCACTGCTGCCATTCCCATCCTTTCAGCAACATTTACCACCATCTGCCCTTCCAAATTCCTCTCCATAAGGCCTTACATATTTTGAGGTAACACAAAGAATAAAAACTTTGAGAAACAAGAAATACATTTCTGAGATAATACAAAATGTAAACTTTAGTGTAATTTTTTGTGACCTCAGATAAAAAGAAGTGTTTATTTTTGTTATATTTTATGTTCCCGATTTTTTATTTTCAGGACATAATATTTTTTTTAGAAAATGTTCTGATATTACAGCTTGGATCACAAGATCTTTTATTTAGTTATTGCATTAAAAAATTAGAATTTTTTGAATTGGACACATTTATTTTAATGCCATTTGGCAGATGCCCTATCCAGTGTGACTAAGAAGGTTTAGGGCCTTGCTCAAGGGCCCTGCAGTGGCAGAACCAGCAGGAAAAATCCGATTCTGCAACACAAGAAGAAGATAACAGGTGATTATGTACGTATGTATTATGTATGATTATGTAGAATAAGACAATGGAATGACTTTCCTGTATGGACTTTTGTATGTTAAATTTGTTTAGATTTTTTTGTGGTTACCTATTATCCTGGATTATAGTTTCAAGGTAATCTTATTTCTGTAAATCTTATTTATCAATTAAAACTAAAACATTGTCTCTTTTTATTTTTAAATATATATTCTCCATTCAGTTTATCCATTGTTTGACTCTTCAGGCTTGAATTGGCTCAATTCATTCTATATGGGGTCTCAAACTCGCGGCCGCGGGACCCAACTGCGGCCCCTGTTTTAATAAGAAAGGTTGACGTCAGTGCGGCCCGCACGATTGTTGTTACGGCAAGCGGTGAAGAAGCAGAAGAGCAGAATTGACTTTAGAAGAACAAAGAGCTTTTATTTTAACAGCCCTACTGTAACCTAGAAGTACGTCATCTTAAAGACAATACATCGAACTCATACCCCGAACCAGAGCCATGGCTGCGCACGTCAGCCTGGCTCATGGTTCCTTCCTTCACACACTCACACACATGTCTTGTTGTGTGCGGAGCTGAACAAACCAATCACGGTGAGGTATATGGCTCTGGAGGGCGGGACATCGGCTGGGCTGTCCAGTGCCTCGCTCACTCATTCATTCATTCCTCCAGTAAGGTGGGCGGAGGAGAAGCCCACAGTCCTCCGCTCCTCTCAGCTCAGAAATGAAGGATGTTGTGATCTGTGATCCAGCCTGTGTCTGTGTCTGTAGCCATCTCCATCATGACCGATCCCGCTCATTGAGGTGCTGTGTGTTTGTTCTTCTCACAAACTCCGTCCTACTTATTGTAGGCGCGTCGCGGGTGAAACTGAAACTTAACAGTAAATGCGTTTATATGACACTTGAGAAATTCGGATAACTGCCGCTATCCGATACGATTGGAGAAGGAGAACTCCGATTTAGCTGCCCAGATCTCTCTGCCATGTATACACCTTTCTCTGATAACGATCGGAAAGCGAAAGTGCGCATGCGCCACAGCTCCGTGCAACTGAAAGTCAAAGTTAAACCCGAGACTGACTCCTAGTGGAATCACATATTACACAGCCCCAAAGATGCGTCGCTTTCAAAGCCTGCAGTGAAAGAGAAAGGTCGGTGATGAGCACAGACAATTTCAAGAAAAATGGGGAGTGCAATATTTCTTTGTTGAGCACAGGGGCACCCCAACGTGTCTTATTTGCACTGAAAAAGTTGCGGTGCACAAGGAATACAACTTGAAACGTCATTATACAACTAGACATGCTGAAGAGTATGAAAAATACCAGGTAGATGAGAGAGCCAACCAGGTTGCCAGTCTTAAAACACGTTACTGAGGCACAAGATTTCTTAAGAAAGCAACCAAAGAAAATAATGCAGCAGTCGAAGCTAGCTACGTCATTAGCGAGATGATTGCTAAAGCAGGAAAGCCATTCACACAAGGTGAATTTGTAAAAAAAAGTGCATATTACAGGCTGCACATATTGTCTGTCCAGAAAAGAAAGGTCAGTTTAACAACATCAGCCTTTCTGCCAACACCGTGGCAGAGCGCATTTATGACCTGTCAAGTGACATTATGATCAACTGTGTGAGAAAGCAAAATGTGTCAGGTATATTCAGTTGCTCTTGATGAGACTAAGCATCAAGACACTGCCCAGCTCGCAATATTGTCCGTGGTGTGATGACAATTTTGAAGAGGAGTTGCTCACAGTAATTGAATGCATGGCCAGACCACTGCTAAGAAATATTTCACCAGCTGTGTGATGCCATTGAGAATGCTGGTTTGCCATGGAAGAGCTTTGTTGGAATAACAACTGATGGAAGGGAAGAATGGACTGGTAGCACTTGTTAAAAAAAACTGGAAGAGGAGGGTGTGGAGGAGGCCATAGCTCTGCACTGCATTATCCATCAGCAGGCCCTTTGCAGCAGATGCCTGAAGTTTGACAGTGTGATGTCTGTCGTTGTGAAATGCATCAACCAAATCAGATCTAGGGGCTTAAAGCACAGAAGGTTCCGTGCTTTTTTAGAGGAAATGGAGTCAGAATATGGGGATGTGCGTTACTTCACTGAGGTACGTTGGCTCAGCAGGGGAAATGTATTGAAGAGATTTTTTGAGTTGAGAGCAGAAGTAAAGGACTTCATGGAGAAGGACGGGGTGGCTGTTCCTGTGCTAAGTGATCCCAAATGGCTCATGGACTTAGCTTTTCTTGTTGATATCACACATGAGCTTAATGTTCTGAACAAGAAGCTACAAGGCCAGGGCCAACTTGTCAGTGCTGCCTATGACAACGTGAGAGCATTCTGCACAAAACTTGTGTTGTGGAAAGACCAGCTCTCTCAGACAAACCTTTGCCATTTCCCAGCATGCAAGGCACTTGTGGATGCAGGCACACCATTCAGTGGTGAGAAGTATGTTGATGCCATTTTGAAACTACAGGAGGAATTTGATCACAGGTTTGCAGACTTCAAGACGCACAGAGCCATATTTAAAATTTTTGCGGACCCCTTCTCCTTTGATGTGCAAGATGCCCCTCCTGTGCTTCAAATGGAGCTCATTGACCTGCAGTGCAATTCTGCACTCAAAGCCAAGTTCAGGGAGGTGAGTGGAGACGCAGACAAGCTTGGGCAATTTTTGAGAGAGTTGACCCCCAACTTCCCTGAACTTTCCAAAATGTTCAAGCGGACCATGTGCCTTTTTTGGGAGCACATACTTGTGTGAGAAGCTCTTCTCCTCCTTCAACTTCAATAAGTCCAAGTACAGGTCCAGACTTACTGATGAGCATCTTCAAGCCCTACTGAGGGTCTCCACTGCTTCCTCCCTCAAGCCAAATGTGGCTCAGTTATGTGAGAAGAAGCGCTGCCAGGTCTCCAGAAGAAAGAAGTAGGCAAGAGAAGCCATGTTCAGAACATTCATGTTTAATGTTTCCATTCATGTTCATAAAGTTAAAGGTTAAAGAACTGTTAAATCAGGACATTCATTTTTTTATTTATTTAATTCATTATTTTGTGTTAAAAATAAAGATATTTGAGAACATGGGAATGATTTATCAGCGCTTTTCTTGTGGAAATCCTGATGCGGCCCAGCCTCACCCAGCCTCTGCCTCCAGCGGCCCCCAGGTATATTGAGTTCGAGACCCCTGTTCTATATGAAGAACTGGTTCAGAGATCCGATTCAAATAATCGACTCACTTGTGAACGACACATTGAATCTCATCTCACTCATCAGATGAATCATCCAGTGCTTCGGATGTGGGAGCGAAAACTATGATCTTTATTAACTTTGTCTTTTTTATTCATGTATGAAATATAAACGCTTATAAGTAACACTGATAATTAATACCTAAATGTTGGAAATTATTGTAAATATGTTCCAGAAATATATGTTAAAATTATTGAACTAAAAATGATCAGGTAAGTAGCTAACGTTAGCGGCTAGCGGAAGATCATCAGAACCTTTCCCGGGGTTATAGATGTGTTTAATCACTGCTGTCTTCATAAAACACATTCTTTTTCAATATTTAAATAAACTGGTATAAAATTTTAAGTGAATAAAATGTATGAATTTCAAAAATCCTGTCAGAAATGCAGTGGAGTTAGCATGTAGCAGCTAGCTGTGTTAGCTTCCCCTGAAGAGGACAAGGAGTGGTGAAGGTCAGTATAAAAGTAATAAAAGTAATGTTATTATTTTCAAGACAATATTTTATAAAAGTTTTAAAAAATGGTTAAATTTATTATAAAATATTTGTCCATTTTTATTTGTGTACATCGGTGATGATAAAAACACTCACTGGGCATTTTATTAGGAACACCACATTTATTCACTCTATTTATTATTCATATTATTCATCATTATTTATTCACCTTTATTCACTCCACTCATCAGAGGAGTGTGGAAACAAAAACAACATATGTTTGTGGTTGTTTGGACAGAAATAGGATGACAAGATTTTAGAGTGATTATTGTTTTTAATAGGAAATTGTGTGTGGTGCAAAAAGCCAAAAAAGAGAACATGGACAGTGCCAAAGAAATGAACACAATAAATGGTAATAATCTAGGCTGTATTTTGGAGAGCTTTCCTACCTGAACAGCAACAACTAGCTGGTTACACTACCCAAAAATACAAGGGGTGGCACCTTCCCTCTAACCTGGGGTGTCTAAACAATTACTACTACCTACGTGGTGGAATGTAGGTACGTACACATTCTTACCTGTTCTCAAACCATGTGAGCTACTATGAACACAAACAAAGCTGATAGCAATAAACAGACTAACAAACCAAAAAAGACAGATTAGATAAATAACAAACAAAAATGAAACAAATCAGTAGACAAACAATTAGCAAACTGGCAAACACCTCTCCTCCTTTTTCTTCCTCCCCCTTTGCAAGGCTTCAGGGTGCTGATTTTAATCAGGAAGCTCCGCCTCTTGGTCAGATCTGAGCTTTCAATCAGTAGCTCCACCTAAAAGAGTTAAAGCCGGAGCAACCACAAAGGGATGGGCAGAAAAACATAGACAAAACACCAGACATGTCCCACTCCCGCAAAAATGTTATTACTCTCGCACCCATTCGTTCATAAATGTTATTTTCTCCAGCAGGCAATATTTAAGTTGCTCCCATCCTTGTGACTGTATATCGTTTCATTTAATTTTAGTCGTCATTGTTGTTTTTTGCTGTATATTCATAACAGTATTTGCTTTTAGTATTTTATGTAAATACATTTATATAGTTTTAAGACCATTTAAATAAGTATCCTCCCGCAACCCTCACACATGAGTATATTCCCGCCCGCACCAGCATTCACCATCAAATCTTGTCCCGCCCCCCACTGATTTGCGTTTGGCCCCGCGGTAGTGTAGGTCTCTACTCTGGACTTCAGCTGAATGTTGGCTTGTAGTAGTCAAAACATCCATTGTAGAAGAGATCAGGTGACACAGTGTTGCAATTTCTTGATGCCAGTGAATGAACCTCAGTATCTTCCCGAAAAGGATAGCACATGAATGCAGCGACTGGCCCGAATCTTGATAGCCTGTCGAACTCTGACAGACAATTGTTACTTGGTCCAGCTCCTCTAATTGTTATACCCTTTCTTAAATTTAAGAGGAAACAATAATAGTCATTCATTCATTCATCTTCTACCGCTTTATCCGATCTTCCCTCGGGTCACGGGGAGTCCTGTGTCCTATCTCAGGCGTCTATGGGCATTAAGGCAGGATACACCCTGGATGGAATGCCAACCCATCACAGGGCACACACACACACACACATTCACACACACATTCATACACTAGGGACAATTTTCCAAGGTGCCAATCAACCTACCGTGCATGTTTTTGGACCGGGAGGAAACCGGAGAACCCGGAGAAAAAAAACCCTAATGAGGCACGGGGAGAACATGCAAAACTCCACACACACATGGCCGAGACGGGAATCGAACCCGGACAGTGGCGGGTGTGAGGCGAACGTGTTAACCACTAAGCCACCGTGACCCGGAAAAAATAATAATTGAAGGTAATTCGCTATTTGGCTTGTTAGTGTGGCACCCGTGGGTCAAACTTAAACCCAGATATATAAAAAATTCCAGAATGGGTTACCAGTTAAGGTGACAATGTGTCACTTCATACTCACCCAAAATAGGATTGGAAAGCTTTACACTAAAGAAGTACCGACTACACCACCCCGGGGGCTGATCTACCGGGCAATCGCTCTTCAAAGATAAGATTTTTCTATAATACACTAAGGTTAATTTGCAGCTAAGTCAGGACACGAGACGGAGGGTAAACTATATACATTTTATTAACCATCAATAAAAATTTACACATTTAACACACATTCCAAACAATATGCTCCTAGCCAAATCTGCTTCACTTCAATGCTACTATCACAGCACAGCAGTCATACACTCACCACACGACACACCAAGTGGTTGGACACTGCACACCGAAGAAAACCACCACCAAGTAGAGTGGAGTTCCTCCCGCACTTTTAGGACCGGATTCTCAGAAACCTGGAGAAGAATGCAAGCTTTGGTGAAATAATAATGGTTTGTCTACCGATACTCACACACAGACAGACAATCAAAGAAACTTGAACTGCTCACGGCACCCCGGAGTAACGTAACACAAGGTCGTGGGTTAAATTTCCTTAACCCGATAATCACAGATTTCCTCAGTCCACACTAAAATGAAAATGCATAGCCCGTAAAGCACAATACACCCAAACATGCTATAAACCCCAATGGCTAATCGGTTCCTTATCAAACAACCAGGTTAACCCTGCACTGAATATCCAGTGACGTCACCAAGAATCCTAGGAGAAACACATACCTAAGCATGGCACCTATGGCTTCTTTTATAGACAGACAAGTCCTGGATTGAAACACCTCCCTACTGTTCCAACCAATCCCCGCCCCACCAGGAAACAGTCGCCACTGCCACAATCTACCTCCGATTTAAGCATCGTCATCCTGAGGATGAAACGAAATGATAATCATAGGCTACCAGACTTTAACACCAAGGCCTATGCAATGTACTAAACTGAATTGGAGCCCGACACAAGAGGACTACTAGACTTCTTTAGTAGTATCTCTTTTCCTATTGCTTTCGGCAAATGATGCACATTTGAATGTTGCCCTTCCACTACTCATTGGGTTCTCACACGGACCATGTGCTGTCCCTACTGTGGTTCTGGATACTGGAAAAACTCAATCCCAAATCTCCAACTTTGTCCTTGTCCTAACTGGATCATCCACTGGGGTCCAGAAGCACCAGTTCCCCTTATCTCCATCTCCATCAGCCAGTTCCTCCTCTCCTTGGAATTGTTCTTCCTCCCCTGTTCCCATTGTGAGCAACTCCAACTGAAATCTCCTCAGATGCAGTTGCACACTGAGCTCAGGGCTTTAACAGAGACCAGTGAACATGATGTATGCTTTCCAAGGCAACCACTGGAGCTATTGTGTAAACTGCTCCACCCGCTAGATGGGCTTTAACCACCTGATACACAATTGGTTTCCACAATCTTATGACGACCCCATGCCCTGTGATCCCACAGATACAATAACTGACCTTCTCTTAAAGAAATTTCCCTCATCTGGGAACTGTGCCTTACATCACTCTGCGGCAACCTACAGTCCACTTTGGGCCCCCTCAAAGGCAACACGTAAATGGTCTTGGTGCTCCTCCACCCACTGATGAGGACTGCCAGGCACTGGTTCCTGTAGGCCGCCAAGCAAGAAATCAACAGGCAGCCGGGGCTCTTGGCTTGAAGAACCCCAAACTTGAAGAACCATTCATTCACAAGGACCTGAGCAACTGTCTCTGCCTGCTGGTCCCTGGTAGGAATGGCTATAGAAATTTACTAAACACATCTGTCATTACCCTCCCATTCTCCTGCCCAGAATGTGATGGTTCCATGACAGTGAAGTCAATAGCCACAATCTTGTTCGGCCGGGAAGCCAGCTAATGGCCCATGTAACTCCGTACAACTGGCACTGTATCTTTAGGTACTTGGTACCACTCACACATGAAAACAGGGAGCCACATCAGCAGCCATACCTGGCCAGTAGCACCATTGCTGCACCAACTCAAGGGCGTGTTCTATCCCTTGGTGCCCATGTTGTTACTGCACTAGCACCTCTGAGTGTAGTGCTTCTGGCAATAATAAAATATCTTCTCCCCCATCAGGACGAAAGATTCTCCTGTACAACAAACCCTCCGGTTTAACCTGGCGGTCCCGTTGTCTAAGGATCTTCGTAACAGGCTTGTGTAGTGGGGCTGCCAACTTGGCAAACTTAGCAAACCACAAAGTGCCAATAATAACTTGCGAAGCCCAAGAAAGTGCACAACTCAGACACTATCTTTGGACAGGGCCACTGGGCTACCACCTCAATTTTCTTAGAGTCAGTTGTAACAACACCGGAGGAAATAACATGCCCCAGGTAACTTACTTGTTCTTGGAAAAATGCACACTTTTCCAACTTCACCTTAAGCCCATCCGCTCTCAGACGACCCAATACTACCCTCAATCGCTGCCATGTGTTGTTGTACAGAGGAAGAAAACACATTAATATCATCCAAGTATAACAAGATGGACTGGTGCCTTTGATGAGCAAAAAGCTGTTCCATCAACCATGGAACTTCATGAGATAAAAGGCATTGGACACCCTAGATCTCAATTGAGAGTAGAAAAGACATCTTGAAATTCACAGAGAAGGACCCGAACCTGCTGTTATTACACCCAATTCAAGAGAATCAATCTGCTCTGATACTACAGCAGCGGAGACACTGCATAAACCACATCGTCAAGTTCGCCGATGACACGACCGTGGTGGGTCTCATCAGCAGGAACGACGAGTCAGCATACAGAGAGGAGGTGGAACATCTATCAGCCTGGTGTAAAGCCAACAACCTGTCTCTGAACGTGGACAAAACTAAAGAGATGGTTGTTGACTTTAGGAGAGCACAGAGTGACCATTCTCCATTGTACATCGATTGGATCCTCCGTGGAGATTGTAAAGAACACCAAATTCCTCGGTGTGTCCATCTGACGGAGAAGCTCAACTGGTCACTCAACCACCAGCTCCATCAGCAAGAAAGCCCAGCAGCGTCTCTACTTCCTGAGAAGGCTGAGGAAAGCACATCTGCCCAACCCCCATACTGACCATGTTCTACAGAGGGACCATCGAGAGCATCCTGAGCAGCTGCATCCATGCCTTGGTTTGGGAACTGCACCATCACGGATCGCAAGACCCTACGGCGGCGGATAGTGAGGACAGCTGAAAAGATCATCGAAGAGTCTCTCTCCCCTCTGTCACGAACATTTACAGCACACACTGCATCCGCAAAGCTACCAGCATTGTGGACGACATCACACACCCCTCACACAGTAGTGTAAAGAGTTTACACTATTGCCATCAGGGAAGAGGTTCCGAAGCATTCGGGCTCTCACAACCAGATTATGCAACAGTTTTTCCCTCAAGCCATTAGATTTCTCAACACATAGAACTAATGTGAAACTGGACTCACACACACACTCACACACCATCCACACAGCAATTCCATTGCTTTATTTATTTATCTGCCTCATTACTGGTATTTACATGTTTATTGTATATTCTGCTCTCACTGACAGTGTTACTGTTTACATGCACATTTTGCATATCTACTTTTTATCACTGCTGCTCTTACTTGTTCTTTTGCACACGAGCCAAACTGTGATACAATTGTTTACAATACTTTGCACTAGGTCGTTGTTGTGTTTTTTTATTTTATTTTATATTGTGTTATAGTTGTTTGTTGTGCACTGTCTCGTGTTGTCCAACACAGTCCTATTCTGTCTTTGCGCTGTTTGCACTAGGTTGCACACGATGCACTTTATGTAGCTAGGACAAACTTAGTCTCGTCCTCAGCATTGTGTTGTTGTGTTTGTGTTATATGTTGTTTTGTGTAGCACCAGGGTCCTGGAGAAACGTTGTCTCATTTCACTGTGTACTGCGTCAGCTATATGTGGTTGAAATGACAATAAAACCTCTTGACTTGACTTGACTTGCATGATACTGACTGGCCAGGTGGGAACAGGTCTTCCAGCACCTCCCGAGGTAAGTCAGCCAAATACAATTCCTGCAAGGTACTAATTACTGTACATGGGTAAAGAAGTATATCATTTATTGCCAACATACTACCGGGATAGACAGTGTTCTTCTTTACTCATACATTTGCATTTGGGCCCCCCCCAACAACGCCCTTAGAACTTACAACTGAAATTGACGGTTAAGGCCTTGCTTTACTTTCTTTTACTCATACCAAAGAAGAAAGGGACAGCAAACCTACAGGCAACCTGGTCACTAGAGGCTCAAATAGCATGACACTATCTGCAGCCTGGGCAGAACAAGTAGCAGCTATAAATTTAAGAGTGCTGCCGGAAACATGGCAAGCAGTTCGTCCCCTTACTCTTACGTTGCTACCCTGATCCCAAGAACGACTAACCCGCCGACATTCTTGGAACACATGAAGCAGACAATCCTGGCCCCAGGGTTCAAAATTAATCCGAAAAAAGCTCTCTGTACTAGTGGACACCATGGACCCTGTAACCACTAATCAGGATACCGAAACCCCACCCATAGTAACAATCAAGTGTGGACTTGAGGAAATCAACCGAGATGCTAACCGATTATCAGAGGAAAGAATTTCCCCCAACGCAATTTCGAGCCATATGACCTGATTGTTGACACCTCTGACAAATTATAGGATGTTGACGGGGAGCTCGAACACAACCATACCCTTTTTAAGACACTGCTTGGGTAAGCTGATTCATTTGTCTTTGTTGTTGTTGCAGTAATTCCCACAGCTCACACAAATCCAAAGAATGATCCGAACGCAATACTGGATTCCACTTACCAACGGTACAGATTGACTGCTACCCCGAGCGCCGCCAAGTGTCCCCTCATGTCCACCAACAAATAGCCTCCCCCAGATCTCCAAAGACGTTGCAGTGGGTTGTCGTTGAATCAGTTGTTTCAGCTCTCGACGAAGTGATCTATCAAAAACATAATCGCGGATTTCCTCAGTCCACACAAAACAAAAATGCATAGCTAGTAAAGCACAATACACCCAAACATGCTATAAACCCCAATGGCTAACGGGTCCTTAACAAACAACCACGTTCGCCCTGCACTGAATATCCAATGACGTCATCAAGAATCCTAGGAAAAACCCGCACCTAAGCCCGGCCGTTTATGGTTTCTTTTATAGACGGATTTAATTCCTGGATTGAAACACCTCCCTATTGTTCCAACTAGGCCCCGCCCCACCAGGAAACAGTCGTCACTGCCACATTAGTTTTAGTGCAGTTGTTTGCGTATGCGCAGTGACCTAAATGTCAGATAAAGTCAGATGTCATCAGACTGCCTGCACTGTGACGGGATCAATCAAGTGATGGGATGAATGACAGACTGGTTTACTTTTTTAAACATTTTTTCATCTACCAATCGACTGGTAGATGGCGATTTACATGGCAATTTTCTTTTCAAGCGATATATTGATTAACTTTATTACCATACCACATTTTTTGTATGAAATGCTATTCAAAATCAAAATGTATACTTGTCATTTACAATGTCAGGTTCCATTCTTGTCACAGCTAAAGTCTCAAAGACTGATGCAAATGTTCATCCGTGAGTCTTGATCTTGAAGGACATTCAAGGTGTCCAAAGCATGTTCAAATTTCGAGTCGGACACAGGAATAAGTTTAACTATTTACTGATCAGATATGGAAAGATACAGCCGGCTGGGTCGTCTCAAGTCCTCATCAGGCAACGACGACTCCAGCATAAAAAACAGTAGTATATATATGATATGTGTCGTCGTTCTCTCTTCAGTTGGTTCCACCCCTTTTACTTTGCTCTCATCTGACTCCATCTCACTCAAGTACACAGCCTGTGGGTAGAGTGAAACACACACAAAGAACTTCCCCCTCCCTTCTGCCGTTTCGTAAATCATGATTTTATTTAAAAACTATCTCTTCTCACAAATGTACTCTTTGTTCAAGCTGTACCCAGCTGTGACCTCGGCTTCTGCAAAAACAAGTTATCCAGCGCACACTCCCTGAAACAGGAAAACTCCCTGCTTCTCTCCGTCTCTACAAACCTTTAATATTCAGCCTTAACCATATGGCAGTTTAAACATAAGCCAAGCATTAAACATTCTTACTGTGTAGATTCTCACTCCAGTTATTGCATTATAAATCAAGTATGTAAATGAGCATTATGCAAAGAACACATCTATTACAATCATAACAAAAGCAAATAAAAAACCCTTCAGGGGGGAGTTGACATCAAAATCGATGATGTTCACCCATCGCCCAAAACTGTTGGCTTACTGCATCATTAATTTTGCACAGACCCACACGTGACACGTCAAACCATTTGGAATGGTCTGGGGAATCTCCAGTGGAATCCCAGATTGAAACAGCATGTCCTGTGCCGTCACTCATTGGCACCGCATGATGTCCTTTACCGTCACTTCAGCGTAAATATGAAAAATATGAGAAATGGTGAAACTTGGGCTATGGGGTCATGTGACATGTCTAAAGGCACATCGAGGGGAGTTGGATGCTGAGTAATTGAATGATGGCATGTGACGTCACTGGCTCTGTCACAGGTTTTTGGTATCTAAATGCTTGTCTCTCCGAATAGGACTGTGTCTCGAGGGCAGCACTAAAACAACTAAATGCTGAGTGACATATGACACACTTTTAGTTCATGCCCATTTCTGAGTCTTGCCTCTGAAAAATGTGACAAAAACAGGGATTCATGGATTTCAGGGATTCATCTAAATACTTGCCTCTCTGAAGAAGATCATGTCTCAAGGCAGCACTAAAAGTGTGTCATATGTCAAAAAACTCAACACAGAGGGGGTAGGTGAACTCTGGTTGAATCGATGACATCACATTTTTCCATATGCCATAACCACCGTACAAACCTATTATCTTACCACGTCGCCACACTCACTTGGAACCGGGCATGTGACGTGTCTATGCACTCATAACGGTCTGGGGAAATTCCATTGGAATCCCGCTTTCACGCTGCATGAACTCACATGACTCACATCATGTGGCCACAAACATACAAACTATGCAGTTGAATGCTGGGTTGTGTGATGACATCACGTCATCACACTTTGTGGGTCTGACCCAAAAAGTTACAAAAAGGGAAAAATGGGAAAAATGTGGTATCTAAACAAAAATGTGGTGTCTAAACAATACAGTAACATACAGTTATAGCTATTACAGTAATAGCTTTTAATAGCATATCCTGTGAGTAAAACATAATTCAAAATATTATAGCTGTTTCATATTTTGTTAATATTTTATTAGTACCTCATAGCTCTTATGGCAGCAATGTCATTGTAATATCAAGAAATATTCTGTACATGTACACCCACAAAATAAATGGAATAAAACTAGTACAATCATTTTTAACTGACAAATATGGTCAATGGACTTTTGCTTCAGGTCACGTGTTTTCGAATGTTTGGCCGTAACGTTTTCTTTTTATACATGCCTGTGTGTAAAGCTTGTTGTATGGGGGCGAGTGGAAGAAAGGAAAGATATGTTCATCACTGATAAACTGTTTATTCTGCTACATGATTCTAATTATTTCACACACACACACACACACACACACACACACACACACACACACACACACACACACACACACACCACACAAACACGCGAGAGCGTGCAGTTCGGAGACTCGTTACGTCCCTTACACCATTCTGACCGACCCACCGAATGATCGGGCACACGCCCGCTGATGCAACCTGTAATACACCCACACACATATAGCTATAAATAAATAAATATAATATAATATAATAATAATAATAATATAATGTGTGTGTATACATAGGTCCGGTTGTGTGTAATGTATGCTATTACTGCTAGTCTTTTTTTTTTTACACACAAGCGCGCGCACACACACACACACACACACACACACACACACACACACACACACACACACAAATACATTTGATTGAAATGTATTATGAACTTTATTCATAATTACATGTCCCATTTAAAATGTAATCAGTTATTTATTTATATACGTGTATGTGTGTAAAACATATTTAAATAGTTCTATATGTTATAAATATCTTATAAACGTTAAGTAGTACTCCGTATAGATATCTCTCGTTTTCTGCATTTCGAATTTCTGGACGGATGCTGTGATTGGACATTATTTTGCGCATGATTACCACGGCTTTCACTGATTGGCTGGCTCGTCTCCTATCGTTAAGGAATTGCAACGGAGACCTTCATACCAGAATCCGTGTCTGGTGAGTAAAGATGTATTTCTATCAGTGGAGTGTTTTTTTAAGTGTTGGCTAGAATCTTATCTGATAATGTTCTAAATGTTTGATATTTTTTACTTTTATTTAAAATTCATATTTTAAGTCAGGCTATCTTAAGTGTGTGGTCACTCACTCGGTGATATTTATATTAATTTCTGCGATGTTCGTCTACCCTGTGCTTACTTAAAAAAAAGTTTATTAGAAATTACGTATGCAATGTTCATTTTGTATTTGGTTTTAATTCTGATTTTACTTAAGAACGGATATTTAGCTAAGCCGTTATGGATGTTAGCTAGCTAATATCCTACGACTTGAAATTATCTTTATTTTGGTAAAAATGCATTCAGATACGCTATTATAATTATTCTTTATACAAGTCTCTGTCATGGTCAATTTCCCCACTTTACAATCTGCAATTTCATCTCTAATATGTTTTATTCAATATTCATATATCACTTTTTGTTAAAAGAATTATGCTATAATTTGTAACTAACATTTTAATTTTATATTTTAGACTCTTCTTGGATAAAGACCACATCGGATCGTCACTCAGAGAAATTCATTTTCTTCTTCTTATTAATTTATTGCATTTTATTACATAGACTTTTAGCTCTAATTTGATTAGTGTAAATTAGTAATTTTAGGTTTTTGTGAAGTTAAGTTTTAGATTAGTTATTTAGATTAGATTAGGGTCATTTAGATAGGTAGGTTAGGTTTATTTAGGTTAGCTTTATTTCATATTGTAAGTAATATCTTCAGCAGATTGTTCCAACTAATTATTGGCTGTGAACTGTTTATACTTTTTTCAGGTTTCATCCACTTACACCAGAAAGCGACTTTTGAAGTACGTATCTAAGTAATCAAATAATTTGTGAATATTTCTATGATAAATTGAAAGATTTAAGTGACTGTACATGTGACTTTTCATACAGTTTACAGTTGGAAAGATTTAATATTACAAATTAGAATTTGTTGATAAGAGTAAAAATATAAAAAATATAAGAGTAAAAATTTGAAACGTCAAACTAAATGCATGTGTATGGAAAATAAAGTTAACCTTCCTTGCTATTTCAAAAACCTTCTAAATATTTTAATATTTATAAGGATGCCCCGCAAAGGAAAACGCTCTCAGGCTGCTAAGATCCGCTGGACGAAGCTGGACCTGGCAGATGAGCAGAACCAACCAACAACCACCGTTAAGGTAATAAGTTGACATGTATTTACTTTGATGGGTAACAGAAATATAATTACACTTTGATGAAATAACATTGGAGGAAAAAAAATTGTGTGTTCTCAGAAAAGTGACAACGAAGGACTACATGGATCATCAGTCCCTAGCAGCACCGAGGCCCATGATGGTAAATTAAATGTTTTCCCCACAGTGTGTGTGTGCATGCGTGTCTCATGTATGTTTTTATTTATATATATATATATATATATATATATATATATATATATATATATATATATATATATATATATAGGACTAAATATACCCCACCCACCCCCAAGGAATCACCAAGGACTACAAAGCACACCTGCATACAAGCCGTATCTGCTCTATTTAAAAAAGTTTTGCAAGCCACAGATATGTATGTTTTTAGATATGAGATAGATATTATTACAGGAACAGAACGATTTTGAATTGTAAATGTACATGTATGTACCTAAATAGATCCTTTCCTAACCTGTATTTTAACACGGCAGCAACTTTGCTGATTAAAACGGGACAGAACCAAGAGAAAATAAAACCGCTATTTACAGTATTTATCTTCTATTTCTCCTGTGTGTGAAATCACGTCACCTTAACCTTGTAAAAGATAGAGTTTGACAGGATTGGTAATTTGTTGTCCTTCTATCCGCTTCTACCGACACCGACTTATATCTGCTAAAGAGGAACTAGCGCATTCTTCTTCTTTGCATATTTATTTTGTCTTAGTTTTGATTCTAATTCCTGGTAAGAGCGCCCCTAGCGGTGGAAAAAATCTGCAGAATAGCCGCACCTTTGTATTATTAGCCCCGGGGGAGCTGGCAAAAGACATCGCATGGTTCAAAACCTATGACAAAAGTAGCGGCTTATAGTCCAGAATTTATGGTGTGTGTGTGTGTGTGTGTGTATGTATATATATATATATATATATATATATATATATATATATATATATATATATATATATATATATATATATATATATATATATATATATCACACACACACACACACACAGTTCCACACTGCACAGGTATGTTTGTTTTTTAGTATTTGTGTATATGTTTATATGTATGTATACATGTCTATATACTCACACATGCACTCAGATATTTGTGAAATAAATGTTTTTGTTTTATGAAATGTCAAACATTGATTTTCAATTCAAGACAAACTGTTTAAGAACATCTGAAATGACTGTATGTGGACTTCATGCTGTATTGTCACCATAAAAGTTAAGGTAACTAATTTTTAGCCATCAGCTTAATTTGATTAAATCATACTTGCAGGTTGGAGAGGACAGCGCCAGTGTACCGAGGGTCATATCTGTGTAAGCTGCTCATTGCCAGGGTGATGTGAGGTATGACAGCTTTTCGCGGAACGCTCAGTGCACCTGCATGGCACTACAGTTTCTGGCTTACCAGAACGAGGGAGTTGTGTTAACCCCTGCAGGACCCTAGACCCTAGAGTTCTGGAGGAGAGGGGATGCTTTGTACACGTGCACAAAAATGCAGCTACTTAATTCAGATACATTTAGGAATGAACACCTGACTATGGATGAAGTACCAATTCAGGTCACAACACGTCATCAAAATTACAATGTTGTGAAATCAAAATTACAATGAGACAATGTTGGGATGTCTCGGATCAAGAGGGTTCGCTGGAGAATCCTGGTTTAAGTCTCTATCTGAGAGACTAACGGAGTGTTTAACATTAGATGTTTACCTTGCACTCCTCTTTGTAAGTCCTGAATGTATTGCAATCTTTAGAGATGCTTCAGGACAATATGTTTTTTTTTATTCTCACTCTCGGTCTGCTGATGGTATGTCTCAGCTTAATGGAAAAGCTGTTCTGTTAACTTTTAACAGGTTAACTGACATGATTAATAGACTTCTTATGGTGTTCTGTGATCATGGTGATGCTGCATCATATGAATTGATGGCTGTATCTTTTCAAACACAGCAGTCTACCACCAAAAATGTACAGCAGACAAATGTAAAAGCCTAAAAGTAATGTTGAGATAGGAGCCCAAATAACATCTAAATTATGTAAGGAACGGCGTAGAAAGCAAGCCCGCAAAAATGTTACTAATTATAAAAAAACATGCCCTGAAGCCCATAAACTTAAAAAAAGGCAATATGATAAAAAACAGTATGATACCTGTTTGCAGTTCAGACAAAAAAAGCTACAGGCTGCGAGCAAAAAATACAATGAAAATAATACAAGTAAAACAAAAATAGCAAGTATTACGAAAAAATATAGAAATGATGTTAAATTTCTAGCAAAAATGAAAGATTATATGTACAGGAAGTATAAGATAGATGATGTCTTTCAGGGAAAAAAGAAGGCACAGATGGTCAGAAGGTACCATACAGATAATGTTCACCAGAGAAAAAAGAGAGATTATATGCTCATGAGGTACAAGACTGATATTTTGTCCCAATCAAAAATCAAAGAATACATGGCAGGGAGATACAGAATGGATAAAACCTTTCAAAATAAAAGCAAACAGTATATGGTTTAAAGGTATAGAACAGACACAGAATTTAAAAATAAAAGGAAACAGTATATGGTTTAAAGGTATAGAACAGACACAGAATTTAAAAATAAAAGGAAACAGTATATGGTTTAAAGGTATAGAACAGACACAGAATTTAAAAATAAAAGGAAACAGTATATGGTTGAAAGGTATAGAACAGACACAGAATTTAAAAATAAAAGCAAACAGTATATGGTTGAAAGGTATAGAACAGACACAGAATTTAAAAATAAAAGGAAACATTTGGTTGAAAGGTATAGAACAAAAATAAAAATAAAAGATGAAACAGGGTATATGGTTCAGAAGGTATAGAACAGACACAGAATTTAAAAATAAAAGGAAACAGTATATGGTTCAGAAGGTATAGAACAGACACAACATTTCAAAATAAGATGAAAGGGTATATGGTTCAGAGGTATAGAACAGACACAGAATTTAAAAATAAAATGAAACAGAACATGGTTCAGAAGTATAGAGCAGATACAACATTTCAAAATAAGATGAAAGGGTATATGGTTCAGAGGTATAGAACAGACTCTGAGTTTAAGACCAAGATGAAAGAATATATGGTCAAAAGATATACCCAGGACTTAAAATTTAAAGCATATCATATACGCCGCTGTACTCTCCATAAAACTAAAACACATGTAAACAATGTGTTGCACATTCGTCATAAGTTACAATGTGCATTTAAAATAAAACAGAAATACAAAGCGTATACCTGTTTTAGCCGTTTAGCAGGTCAAATTAATGATGAAGCCCAGTTTAATGTCAACAAGGTGATGCAGGCTGCTATTGCTGCATTCCGTTGTAAAATACAACAAGGACCCACTTATGTTTGTACGGTGTGCAACAGGACTCTGTTTCCCAACCAAGTCAAGTCCTGCATTCGACCGAAATATACTTGAAAACGTAGGATGTTGTACTTTTGTGTCTAACTGGCAGATATATTCATGTGTGTGAGCATTCCTGCTCTGTCCCGTGTTCTGTTCCTGAAGAGAGACGACAGGAATGGATCTGCCACACTTGTGATAATCACTTGAAGAAAGGGTACATGCCATCAATTGCTGTGGCAAACAGTTTAGAACTGGCACCCATTCCCGCGGAACTGTTGAAACTGAACGTACTGGAACGACAGCTCATCTCCAAATTTTTGCCCTTTGCAAAAATTGTTGCATTGCCTAAAGGTCAACAGAGAGCCGTCCATGGTGCAGTCGTTTGTGTACCTTCCGAAGTGGAAGCAACAGTCAACCATTTGCCAAGACCAAGCAGTGAATCTCAGCTACTGCAGGTTAAACTTAAAAGACACATTAAGTTTAAAGGCTACCAGCAATTTCACACTGTGAATATGCACAATGTACTGGCAGCTTTGTATAAGCTGAAAGAGATTCATTCTGAATACAAAGATGTATTAATAGATGAATCTGCCCAGTTTGAAAATCCTCCTGATGACACGAACGGACATACAGGAAGCCCGAAGAGATTGTTGCTGACGGTTCGAATGAGGAACAGTCTGTCAGCATAGAAGAGAAGAGATGAATTAAGACCTGGTTCTCACTCTCGATACATGCTTGCAACCACCTGATATTGCACAGGAAATGTTGTCATATGGAGAGGGAATATTCAGCATTGCTCCAGCTCAAGGAAACAAGCCTGTGGGATTTTTCTCTGTTCCTAAAACTGGAAGCAATGGCATTCCCGATGCAATTTCCCACCGGCGAGAGCACTCTCGATCAGGTGAGGAGAGTTGCTTTACATCCTAGCATGTATTTTAATGTACGGCTATTCTGCGTGGACACCCGTTTTGCAGAGACCAGAGCTATCTTTTTTTCGCACAGTTTGTTACCGAGACAAACATGGCTAGAAACAGCTTGTCTATCCAGCTGCGAAAAGGCAAACCGGTGACTAAAGATGGACGCAGAATCTCGAATCAGGCTTTTGAAAGACAAACATGAAGTAGAAAGACTTGTGAACAACAGGGACGCAACGCGGTTCATGCAACCGCTCAGAGGTACACCAGACCTATTGGGAGAAAACGCTGAAAGATCTGCAGGCCATGATCAGACAGCTTGGTGTACCGACTTTCTTCTGTACCTTCAGTGCAGCTGAAATGCGATGGCCTGAAGTCATAAAGGCCATCAAAGCTCAAAATGGAGAGCTGGTCGACTTTGAGGATCTTGACTGGGCAACAAAGTGCGAGATCCTCAGAAGCAACCCTGTCACAGTCATGCGCATGTTTGAAAAAAGAGTAGATGCGCTACTCAGGAGATCTGCTCTTGTCGTCAGCTCAACCCATCGGTGAAGTAGTAGACTTCTTTTATCGGGTTGAGTATCAAGCCAGAGGATGCCCACATATTCATTTACTGGCTTGGGTGAAAGATGCACCGGTATTTGACGACGATTCGGACGACACAGGTGTGCGAATTTATAGACCGCTACATAACGTGTCAGCTGCCTGATCCCAGTACAGACCCTGAAATGTTCAAAATTGTTACTGAGGTTCAGATGCACAGCCGAAGTCATTCCAAAGGACATGTTATATGCAGATTTGGATTTCCAAAACTTCCCATGGCCAAGACCTGGATAACGCATCCAAAACCCATTTCATCAAGTGATGAAGAAGAGGAAGAACAACAAGCAGAAAAAAAGAAGAAAAAGACAAAGAAATCAGAAAAAGTCAGAAAAATGATGAACGAAGCCAAACAAACGTTGAAGCCTGTGTGGGAAGTGCTCAACGACCCTAAAAGCAAGGTTTCATTTGAAACCTTGCTTTTAGAAAAAGTGCAATATGACGTGCAATATGAGCTCCTAGAAAAGTGCAATATGACGATGCAAGAGTATATGTCGTATGCTAAAGCACTTTCTAATGACAATGTGGTCATGCTGAAACGCGACCTAAATGAGTGTTGGGTGAACGGATACAACACTGACCTGTTGAGGGCGTGGAATGCCAATATGGACATCCAGTACGTTCATATTGGATCCATTCTGTTGCGTAATGTATATTTTGTCATACATTTCCAAGTCTGAACACGAGATGAATGACCTGCTGAAATCTGTTGTTCAAGATGTCCGTAAAACCGATGTTAACGAACGGGACGAAATGAAACAGATAATGCAGGCTTATTCGAAACACAGACAAGTAATCACACAGGAGTCTGTGGCACGCACGTGCAGCTTACCTCTGAAGAAGTGTTCACGTGCCGTCGTGTTCATTCAAACGGATGATGACACACTAAAAATGAGCCTTCCCCTCAGTGCACTGGAAAACAAAAATCCAGATTCGGAGGACGTGTGGATGTCGGGAATCATCGATAAGTACAGAGCACGGCCTGAAACTCCAGACTATGAAAAACTGTGCCTTGCGGATTTTGCTTCGAAATACCGCATTGTCTACGGGCGTCAAACCAAAAGTAATAACGCTCGCCCCCTGCTGAACGACATGGGGTACGTTCAGGAAAGGACTGTCGGCAAGCCCGCGATTATAAGGTACGCCCGCTTTTCTCAAGAAAAGCAGCCTGAGAAGTACTATGGCCGACTGCTGAAGCTGTACCTTCCTCACCGCTCCAATGCACAGCTCAAGCATCCGGCTTATCCGACTTATGAGCTGTTTTACAGCAATGCCCGCATCCGACTACCCAACTTCCATTTTCTTCTGCCGGTCTCCAGAGTAGTAAAGGAGAACCAGAATAAGTATGAAAAGAACAGCGCCAAGCTGGATGAAGCTTTTATAATTCTACAGGAGCAGGGGATGTTTGAGAACGCGTGGACAGCGTTTGCCCCAGAAGTGGAAGTTGAACGTTTGGAATGCATCATGGAAAGGATCCCTGAAGATCCAGAACAGGATGGTGAGAAGGATGATGTTCCTGAATTCCAGCTTTTACATAAAGATGAAGATGGACTCGTACCTAAAATAGAGGTACCACCGCTGAGCGTTGAATATGTTCAACAGCTTTATCGAAACTTGAACCAGATGCAGGCGTGTATTTTCTACACCATTCGTCAATGGTGCTTGAAGTGTGTGTGGGGTCAGCATCCCGAGCAGTTTTTTTATTTCGTCACAGGTGGAGCGGGATGTGGAAAATTGCATGTGATTAAGTGCATACATGCAGAAGCCACAAAATCCTACGCCAACTCCCACGATTTCGGGAACAAGGAGACATTTCTTTGCCAACGGTGCTGTTGACTGCATTCACTGGAACAGCAGCATTTAACATTTCTGGCAAAACACTGCACTCCATTTTAAAACTGCCCAGACGCTTAAATCCTCCATATCAAACGCTGGGGAACGCTCTAGACGAAGTTAGAGCGATGTTGTCAAACACGGAGATTCTCATCATTGATGAAATTTCCATGGTTTCGAAGGATCTGTTTGCCTATGTCAACTGGAGATTTCAACAGATCAAAGGCAACAAGAAACCATTTGGTGGTGTTTCTGTTCTAGCGGTGGGGGACTTTTATCAACTGCCGCCTCTGAGTAAAGCGAAGCCTCTGTATGTGTTTGAAAGCCATGTGCCAGACTATTGGAAAGAGCATTTTCAAATAGTCAACCTCACAGAGATCATGCGGTAAAAGGAAGACCTCACGTTCGCAATGTTATTGAACAGGATTCGCATGAAGCCGAAGCGCGAGGCTCTCGGTGAAGAGGACAGAGCATTGCTTGCTCCGTGTTTGACAAGGCCAATAGACTCTCCACACAACACCCTGCACATTTTTGCAACTAACAAGGAAGTTGAGAAACACAAAAGTGCAATTGTGAACGCACTGCATCCTGACATTGTGAATGTAGAAGCTGAAGACTATAGAAAAGACCCACGGACAGGAGAGATGAAAAGGCTACTTCCTAAACCTGTAAAAGGCAAAAAACAGCATTTGCCTGACATTGTACAAGTGGCAGCTGGAGTACGCGTAATGCTCGTCAGAAATCTGGACGTGGAGGACGGACTCGCTAATGGCAGTTTTGGGAAAATTGCCAAAATTGTCCAGGAAACCAGAAATGGCACGATCACAGTAAAGCGGATCGGACTTGAACTGGACAATCCCAGTGCTGGCCAGAAACACCGCAACAGAACAGACGGTGAACAGGATAACGTTGTGTATATTGAGCGTTCTGAAGAAAGACTCAGCAAAGGTGTGGTCAGGCATCAGTTCCCCGTAAGGCTAGCCTATGCCTGCACTGCTCACAAAGTCCAGGGGATGACGATGCAGTGTGCTGTAGTGTCGCTGAAGCGTTTTTTTGAGCCAGGAATGGCCTATGTCGCTCTCAGCAGAACAACCTCGCTTCATGGACTGCATATAAGAGATTACGATGAAAAGAAGATATATGCAGATCCTAAAATCACTGATCACTTCAAGGCATGAAAACGCTCTCTTTCAAAGGTGTGATGCCACTTTTAGAGCATGTCCAGCTCTCAACAGACATCCGGTGTCTTAAAATAGTACACCACAATGTACAAGGACTGGCACCTCACATCGAGGATGTCCAATCACACCACGAATTCTTGCTGTCTGAATGTTTTGTGTGTTACAGAAAGTCATCTGTCTGGCTCCTTCATTCCACCCAATCTACTGTTAACAGGGTATACAATGTTTACTCGTAACAGAGAGATTGCCTACTCGAAGAATACCGAAATGGCAAAAAAACAACAAGGTGGAGTTGCAGTGTACTGTAAAGACCTGCTTCAAGCACAGGCCAGACAGTACGTACATAACGTGACTGATCTTGAGTTTGTCCTCATCAAGATTGATGCTCCTGTAACCATTATGATTGTGACTGTATACCGGCCACCAAATTATAGTTTATGTCAATTCCTGCAAATCTTCAAAATTTGCTTGAAGCTATTGACATAATGAATCACTGGCCAGTCATTGTCTGTGGGGACTTTAATGAAGATCTCCTGCAATCTTCTGGAAATAAACCAATACTGGAGTTATTTCAATCTAAAGGTTACGCGCAAGTCGTCCCAGCTGCCACTACAGAAAACTGTACACTCCTTGATCTTATCTTCATCTCTCCATCAAGTGTCTGTACAGAAGCAGGAGTGTTGTGAACTTACTTCAGCTATCACAATGCAGTGTATTGTGTTTTGAAACTATAGCGACTTCAACTCGCTGTTTCGTGTATGCACTACTGAGCGTACTTTTTCAAGCCAGTAGTGTCGGGACTTTGTCATTGTATTGTATCTATATTCAGGCCAGCGGGCTTCCTATCGATGTGATTAGAAATCTACGTGAATTTGTATTTCTTAAGAGGTTTTGTGTATGCACTACTGAGCGTACTTTTTCAAGCCAGTAGTGTCGGGACTTTGTGTATTGTATCTATGGCCACTTAAAATCGCTGTTTTGTGTATGCACTACTGAGCGTACTTTTTCAAGCCAGTAGTGTCGGGACTTTGTGTATTGTATCTATGGCCACTTAAAATCGCTGTTTTGTGTATGCACTACTGAGCGTACTTTTTCAAGCCAGTAGTGTCGGGACTTTGTGTATTGTATCTATGGCCACTTAAAATCGCTGTTTTGTGTATGCACTACTGAGCACTTTTTCAAGCCAGTAGTGTCGGGACTTTGTGTATTGTATCTATGGCCACTTAAAATCGCTGTTTTGTGTATGCACTACTGAGCGTACTTTTTCAAGCCAGTAGTGTCGGGACTTTGTGTATTGTATCTATGGCCACTTAAAATCGCTGTTTTGTGTATGCACTACTGAGCGTACTTTTTCAAGCCAGTAGTGTCGGGACTTTGTGTATTGTATCTATGGCCACTTAAAATCGCTGTTTTGTGTATGCACTACTGAGCGTACTTTTTCAAGCCAGTAGTGTCGGGACTTTGTGTATTGTATCTATGGCCACTTAAAATCGTGTTTTGTGTATGCACTACTGAGTGTACTTTTTCAAGTACTTTCAGTATATACAGTAGTGTCAGGTGTGTCGGACTTCCTATCATTGTGTCTGGGCTTCATTTACATCTATATTCAGAGGACAGCGGGCTTCCTATCGATGTGATTAGAAATACTACGTGAATTTGTATTTCTTAAGAGGTGTTTGGTCTTTGCACTACTGAGCGTACTTTTTCAAGCCAGTAGTGTCAGGTGTGTCGGACTTCCTATCATTGTGTCTGAGCTGCAGTTATATTTATATTCAGAGTGCATCGGGCTTCCTATCCTTGTGGTTGGTAAACATTTTCATATGTATATTTTACGTATATACATAAAATGTGTGGGTTGTTCTGTGTGTAAGTTGTCTGCTCACTACTGTGATGTTGCAAGCCAGCAGTGTTGGGCAAATCTGTAAGACACGGTAAGTTAATGTATTTCTGCATTTTTAAATATATATTTATATTCAGAGTGCAGCAGGTTTCTTTTCATCGTAATAGTACGTGTGAATGTTGTACTTTTTTTCATTCTCTGTGGTTATTGAGGTAATATTAAGAAATGTTCAGTAGAAAAATTTCAGGCTCCCCAAAAACAGCAGAGATAGGAAAAGCCCATGCATGCCCAGGCAGATGTAGATACAGTGAGAGTCTGGAAGTTCCAGGGAAGAGACAGTGACAGCAGTACCAGTGAGTATATCACACCATGTAACACTAAGGATAAATCAAGTAAAGAATTATATGTATATATACACACATACACATAAGGGATGTTATTCAGAGGGATGTGTATTTGTGCGTTTTCATTTCTCTTGCTAGCTAAAGGATTATAGCATAGTCATCCAAAAGAATTGGAACATTGTACTAAGAAGAATACTCAATAGGCAAAAGAGGTTTTGTGATATTTTGTTACGCGTATTACAGTAAGTATTTGTTTATTCTGAATGGTAAGTGTAAATTGGTATTAATTGTCTTTTTTTTGCAGTAGAAGTGAAGAGGGAAAGATTTTGACTCCAGCCAGGACCCAGGCCAGGAAACTCCAAACTAGATGGACAACATTTGGTGAGTAATCTTTGGTCTTGGCACAGCTGATTTGACTAATACCATATCTTTGATTTTAACAGGAATAGATCCAATGGTCAAGCCAACGGAGCAATGAGGACAAATTTAAATATCATGTCAAATCAGATAAAAAGATAATGTTCACCTTTCAAAGTGTAATGGGCTGCGAAAGGACGAGAACAACGCTGTAAAGAGGATTAGTGATCCCACATTAATGGGTTTTGGACACATGATTTTCAGTTTGAAATTTAGGAATGTGGAAGAGGCTCATTATTGTTTCAATTTTGTGTAAGGGACTGCGCTGGACGGGGATGACGCTGGATGACATCCCACGTTGTTTATGGAAGAGAAGGCACATTTTATAAAGGTAATTTGTGAATTAAATCAGCTCTTTTCTATTTGTGTAATAACATGATACCTTGATGTCAATATATGGATTTTTAGTGAATGAATAATTTAAAAAATGAGATATATATGTGTGTATGTATATGTATGTATTCTATTTATCAATATGAGTAAATTATGCCAATAACTATTTGCTATTTTAGTAATTTCACTTAAAATTCTCATAATACTGTTTCTTCTTATTATAAAGTAGCATATTAATTTAATTCATGTGACTTATATTTGTTTTCCTTTTGTCAGTGCCACCCAAATGAGGATGGGTTCCCTTTTGAGTCTGGTTCCTCTCAAGGTTTCTTCCTCAACCATCTAGAGGGAGTTTTTCCTCGCCACAGTCGCCATCGGCTTGCTCATTAGGGACAAAACTAACAATATTAAAAAACGCACACATTATACTTGATTACACAACAGGCACGATCATTTCACTTCACGTTATACTGTTCTCTTCAAATAAATCTTACATTTGAATTTTGATTGTCACTCTAATTCTATTACACAATCATAGATAGTGGTATTTATTAATTAAGGCTGTTTTATTTTTACTTGACATTACCTAACAAGGTATGATGGTCACTCTTTATCTCTGTGAAAGTAGCTAGGGTCAATGTACACCTTCAACATGATTTAGTATGACCTGTTTCTGAAGATACTAAAAACACTTCATCAGAATAGTTCATCAGAATTTAGCTTCATCAGAAGTTCAATTAAAACAGTTTATTGATAACAGACCTTTTTTTAATCATGTGCTAAAACAGTTTCTCCTATTCCAAATACTGATGATGGTTAAACTTCTGCTCCTCATTTGTTTAGTTGGATCACAAACTACAATGAGCAATACTACATCTTTACACTTACAATGTATGTACTCGTTTCATGTATGACATGTCATTATTACACCTGCCCGTGTATTAAGTAATGTGTAGATCAAATGATTAACTATATTCATGTTTGTAAGGAATCAAAATGCTTTCGTTTCCCCGAGAATGATCGTGTCTCGAAGGTCAGTACAAGAAAACACACACACACACACACAAACACACCACACACACACACACACACAACACACACCAGGTCCTGGTGGTCGCACTCGGAGCCGCGGTTTGCATCGCCAAGCACCACTCACATTTTCTTCAGGAAATGTACATGTCTAGTTATCATTTATAGTCTTCATTATTATACATACATGATCTAGCGCGCATATATATAGGCTACATCCCATGTGATCACATATATCCTGTATAGTATATTAACACACCTAGCCAGTAGAGATATATATATCCCGATATATACTGTCATACAATGCCGCTTTGCACATGAATGAGTGAACCAGTCGTAGGTTTCTCTAAATATGTATTCAATGTTGCTCGGAAGAAGCTTCATTTGCAATGTCACGTGAATGGCAAACACAGTGAATAAGCAGCAGGTTTGGACGAATTTGTCAGAGTCGGGTGAAAACTGAACCGTGCTTTCCAACCATTACGCTGGCACAATGCCCATCATGTGTTTGATCTGCAGGCCGACCTGGGATAGAAAGGCAATAATGGTGTCTGATATGCCTTTAGAATCAGCATCTATCAGCTCCACAAGCCCAAGATATGTGCTAATAAATTTGTTGTGTTTTTGATACTTCACACAAAGACAGAGGAGTTTTGTTCACGGATATGTCAGGGCTTTCATCGAGATACATGGAATATGAAGACTCGCCGATATCCTCCCAAAGTTCTTGTCTGAAGTGTGGCGTGAGGACAGATTTGACAGATTTTGTCTGATGCATTTTGAATGTTCCAATCTCATCTTGCAAAATGTCTGAAATTGTTCAACGCATTGATTCAAGTGTGACAAGCAGAGATTCTAATTTCAAGGCGTTTTTGTTCGTCTTTGATTGGACATTGCCTTTGTGCCCCCACTGACACAGCGAAAGGTTTAACGCTTGGTGCTGACCGTGATTTGTGTTTTTTTGTGTTTGTGTGCTCTTATTTCTGATCGACAATACTTACAAAATGCTTTTGAAACATCTACCACAAGTGCAATCCATACTTTCAGAAATTGTCACTCTTTTCAGTAGGATTTTCTGCATTTTGTCCACATTGGCATGATGATAAAGTAGCTTACACCTTTTCTAAGACTGATATCGAGTGATAATACTATAATGTGTTGGAAAAACCCGCTAACCAAACCTTTAAATCTGACTAATATAGTCTAGAACTATATTATTCAAACATCAACATTACAAATTGTAGATGTAACATTGTATTAAATATATACTATAATTGTTGAAATTAATAAAATAACATGTTTGTACATTCAAAACTGAAAAGCCGCCAGTTGTATCAAAAAGCAGCCCAAATTTTATAAACATCTGACGCGTTTTTCTCCGGTCTGACGTGACCAAAAGAAACCATTATGGGCGTCAACTCACCCAATCTCTCAACACTGACACTGCCCTCTCCAACCTGCAAGTATGATTTTATCAAATTAGGCTGCTGATTACAAATTAATTACTTTAATAACTTTCAAGGGGATAAAATAGAGCATGAACTCCATCCAAATTATTTCAGATGTTCTTAAAACTGTTCCTGTTAAACTGCAAATCAATATTTATCATTAAATAAAACAAAAACATCTACTACTTTCACCAATATTTGAGTGTTCTTGCTATGGGGAGGAAGAAAAAGGAGGATTGATAGTTGGCTCCTCGTTTGTTGCTTGCTTTCTTGTTTCAGCCAAAGCTAGGTAATCTCGTCTTTTTGGGGCAAGGGTGTCCTAGTCTTTTTCCTCAGTTAGAATAGCAGCATTTGATTGTAGAATGACATTTACAGAGCATCTTGAAATCGGTACGTTTTCTTCACGATTGAAAGTTAACATTTATATTAGATTGGATTATTTTAATATCTACTGTATTGTTAAACTAGAGAGAAATATACCATTTATTATATATTATTAATATAACCATATATAGCTATAAAGTTTCTTAATTTATTTAAAAAAAAAAAACAATAATTTCAGGACAGACAAACCTTTGGTCCTTTGACCAATCAGATTTGACTATAAATACATACATTTAGGACTGTAAGGGTTATATCTCCACAGTGAATGACGCCAGGAAGCTGCAAGTGTGGATAATCGGGAGCTCCATTACCATCAGACTCTGGGCTTATTTATCAGAACGCGGGCTGGACGAAAACCTTGGCTTAGACTGCAACATCACCTGGGATGGCAGAGGATGGAGACGATGGAAACACCTATATGAAAAGCGAGCGGCTACTAGTGACAACCCGGCCGTGATGCTCATTCGCCTTGGGGAAACAGTATTGGGCTGCCGGACACTACCAGGCTGCGTCTAATGTGCCGCATGAAAAATGACATCATAGAGGTCATCATATTCCCAGGGACAAATGTAATTTTTTCAATGCATGATGATGAGATTTCAGTTATTGTTCGGAATGACGTTTACTTGCTACGTTTTGCAGAGTCTCTTTTTAACAAACATGGTCACGATCGATCACAACATGAGTATATCCGCCAAAAAATCCTCCAGCTAGGAAGATTCCTACAAACACTGCACAAAACATCTCCACTACTAACTTTAGAGGATGCCATAAAACCAAAAGAATGTTATAGAGGCAGTTAAAGAGACAGCAGGGTTTGACAAGAAAAAGAACAATTACAAAACTACAAGCCTTGCACTGAAAATAAGACACTCTCTGTTAAAAGTGAACAACATCCGTTGTCATGCTCTTGTGGATGAAAATGAGGACCTCATTAATTCAGCTGAGGCATTTCAAAAGCTATAGCAAGCAAAATGGTCAGAGTATGTTTCACACTGTGCACAAACTACCATCAGATATTCGAAGAATTCCAAATATAACAAACCACAAAACTTTCCACTAACAGAAGAAAAAAACTCCACAAGCATCTGGAGAAAACAACACAATTGTAGTGCAACAGAAGCACTAAAGGAGGTGGCAACAACTCAAAACTATTCCATCTTAGCACATTCAACACTGACAAAGATCATCCTCTTTAACAGAACCCGGAGAACTCAACAGCCAGGTGAGAGTTCATCATCTCAAACTCAACCCGAAGAAAACCAAACTGCTGCTGATTCATCTCCTGGTCAGGATCTCGGCATAACTCTCCACAACTCTCTACTTTCCCCCAATCATCAACCATTTCTATCCACACAGACCGCTCAGGAGTTCTTCATTCAGTCTCTCGTCATCTCAACTCAACACTACTGTAACTCTCTGCTGGCAGGTTCTACTTCACAACGCTATTCATTCCACTGCCAAATGATTCACAAATGCAGCTGCGTGACCCGTGTTCAACCTGCCGAAATTCTCTCTCACCACCCACACTGCTGCGCTCTCACGCATCACATTCAAAACACCTTCATATCTCAGAAAGCTCATCACTTCCTGTAGCGCACCTCGTTACACTGCTCGCCTGGTTCCACCTTCACTCAGGGTAAGAGATAAGATCAGTTTCTAATCAATCATACCTGCATGAATTTATTCTTAGATGGAGACCTAAAGCACTGTTTGTACATTGTTCTGGATAAGGGCATCTACTAAATGCAGTAAAAGTAAATATAATGTACACGTGTTGGGGAGAGGCAGCGGTTTGATTATCTGATTACTTAATTGATTGATTTATTGATAATTAACATTAACATAAAAGCAGCTTTTATATTTCACATCACAGATTAAAAATGTCTGACGATGAGGCTCAGAGGTATAGCTCTGCCTCCAACACACACCCCCCCCCCCCTCTACAGCCTTTGGATGTAGTAGAAGTGGACACCAGGCAGCCCTCATTAAGTAAAGGTCCACAAAGTGCTGCTAAATATATCAGGATGGTGAGATGTGTGTGTGCTTTTGTATTGAGGATATGGTTTAATAAAGTCTTTATTTTTCTATAAGATACTGTGTGTTGGTGCTGCAGGTTTGTCTGATTGTGGGGCTACAAATGGCAGTGACCACATGCATTATCGGCCTGTTTACATTCATGTGTGTGATCCAGTATCCCGCATTGTTCAGCTGTTCTTTATGAGTTCTGGTTCTTCATCCATAATAATTACAGATATAAAGTTAAACCAGATCCTGATGCTGAGGATGATGATGATGATGATGATGGTGTTTCTCTCCACAGATTTGTAACTTTACACAGAATTAGATTTTACACAATGTGTGAAGATGTGAGGTGAGATGATCAGTTGTGTAATCTGCTGTGTTCTGTAACGTCTGCACTAAAACACTCAGTGTAACTGTGTTCTTCTTTCTTTAACAGGATAAAAATTGGATGGAGTATTTTCTCCCTAATCTTTCTAGTAAGTGTAAATAACACAAAACATTACAATATTTATTTATACCAAATATTTCTCTGCTTTGTTCTCGTCTTTTCTTTAAAAACAGGTGAAGGTAAATTAATGTGCATGACTAACCCCGTTAGTCTCTCTCTCTCTCAGACTCTCACCGTTTCCTTTACGGCAGGAGTACTTTCAAGGTTAGACATACGCACACACACACACACACACATACATCACACACACACATACACACACACACACACACACACACAGTACGCCCAAGTGCTTCAGGTTGTGTTGTGTGTATTTATAGAGAACAGTCGAGTCAGACACCACATTAATGTCTCCTCAGGACACCATGATAACTTGCTAATGAGTGTGTGTGTGTGTGTGTGTGTGTGTGTGTGTGTGTGTGTGTGTGTGTGTGTGTGCAGCTAATAACATGCTACATAAAACGGTTGTTAGAGAGCCGTCACCTGAGATCAGGAGACTACATGGATGGAGCCTTAACATTGTATGGATGGCTTTATGAGATGCTCTTTCCATTTCTGTTGAATGTCCTAGCACATTATAATAGAGAGAAGAAAATGTAAATAATTAAAAAAACTTAAGTTCATGTTTTTGTATTACATGTTTTTTTCCCACGATTGCATCATAGTAAGTTTACAATACAGAAATATATACAAAAGTAATAATATATATAAATTTAACCAGTGAAAGTTTTTTTTCAACCTTGAAAGTCTTCAACAGAATTATGTAAAAAAATTAACTCATGAAACAGGCATGCATTGAAACTGCAATCAAACGCTTCCACACCAATGACTCCTCATGAAACGCAACACCACTGCAACACTCAATAGCCAACTAGCATTTCCTCTTAGGGGTGTTTTTAAGAGACCTGCGAACTGAATTATAATTTCTCTATGAATTCTTGATAGTCATGACCCTGACATCAGCTGTGCCACGGCAAAACAGCCCCAGAACATAACAGAGCCTCCTCCATGAGAGGGACAGTGTTCTTTTCACTTTTTTTTCGTCTGTAGGTGTGCCTTGGCAAATTGTCGCCTTTCTTGTGGCTTGTACGTTTGTTGGTTTTTTATGCTCAACAATGGTGTCCTCCTGGGTCGTCTCCCAGTGCAGGCACGCCCGTTTCTTTGACGCACTTGAATCGTCTTTCCTCTTTTGTTACCTCACCGAGATTTGTCTCAATTTTCATCCTGCGGCCACGTCCAGGGAGGTTGGCTATATGGATCTTAAACCGCAGTCTGATGAAACCGATAATTTTCTTACTGTTATCTAGATCATCTCTTTCTAGCCTATATATAGGCATTTGTTGTAGACCACTAATTAGTGGACCTCTATGTCCCTTTGGTCACAGTGTTTTCTAAAATCTGCCTGTTTCATGAGTTTATTTTTTTACTAATTCTGGAAGCATGGATCTTCTGCATGTATTTATTACGATTAGTTATTTCTGACGATCTCCCTCAGATCCCTGGCTTGAATCTTTAGGTAAATTGTCTTTCTTGAGTTTGTTGGTGCTCGGATGCAGGCACGCCCGTTTGACTCGTCCCACCTCAAGGCTCGAAAATACCCGCAGTCTGAAACCAATTAATCATCTCTTTCTAGATCATTTGTCCACTCCTCTATGAGAAAATCATGGTGGATCTTCTGCAGGGGTGCATCTCCCTCAGTCCCTGAATCCTGAGATTTTGAGAAATTAAAAACAATTAAGGAATGAGCCAGGGGTGCAGTTGCAGGGCCTTTATTAATAGGAAAAGCCTTCAGCAGGGCAGGATATGTCTTCAGCGGGGCAGGATATGTCTTCAGCAGGGCAGGATATGTCTTCAGCGGGGCAGGATATGTCTTCAGCAGGGCAGGATATGTCTTCAGCAGGGCAGGATATGTCTTCAGCAGGGCAGCACATGCCTTGAGACTCCTCGGATTAGGAAAAAGACGGTTGAAAAACGTTTTCTCCCGGCAAAGATGCGAAGAGAAAGTCAACGAACGCAAAGACCAAGTCAAAGACAAAGATGAAAACTAAAAAAAAATGAAAACTGATTAAATTATTTGTTATTGATTAATTATTAGTTCTTTTTTGTAAATAGTTTTTACTTTGCTTTTTAAGTTTTCAACATATACACACACACAAACAGTTATACACACACACACACACACACACACACACACAACACCACACACACATGCCTACTGTCATGGTGCCCTCTCTCTCTCTTCGCTCTCCCTTTCCCCCCACAAAACACACACCACACCACACCACACACACACACACACACAAATTGGTTTCACCTGTTCCGCATCCTCTCTCATTCTCCCTCTCCCTATATAAGCCCGGTCCTTTCCCAACAATCCGGGTCCGGGCTCGTAGCACTTACGTTGTGTCACGGACACGGATGCTCTATACAAATGTCTAACCTCTCGTTCCGATTCCCCTATCAGGTTCCAGTCTGTTCCCATTTCCAGTCTGTTCCCGTTTCCAGTCTGTTCCCGTTTCCAGTCTGTTCCCGTTTCCCGGACTTCCCAGTCCGCCACCACACCTGTTCTCCGGTACTCCCTGGACCCCGGAGCGCAGCGCGCAAGGCTCCCTAGCCTGTCTGGCCGCTCCGTATGAGCAGCGTCTCCTTTGTTCCTCATTATAATAAATCCCTTTTTGTTTAATCTCGCATATGTTCTGCGTGTGTCTGTGCAGAGCACCCCGTTACACCTACACACAAAAACATAAAAGACATGTTTAAAAAGTCTTAATTCTAAATATATTAATAAAATGCATAATTAATTTTTAAAAAAATGTACGATGGTGACATTTTGTTCTACTAGTTTTATTCCCACCCTTTAACTTGTGGTTGTGTTTGAAAGGAGACTTCTGTCAGTAAACTATACTCCTAAATACAGAAGTCAAAACTCAACACTTTCAGTCTTCATAGAAACACATTCTTGGCTGTTATTTATCACTGAAATTGACATTATTAAAATGTAGATTCAGATTGTATTTATCACTGGTCCGGGGACCTTAAGAGCTTCAAATGCTCCTATTACACTATGATGTTCCAGCACTGCATCTTGTTCAAGGTGAATTCATTCAGAACTGCTTTCAGAATGACGTTTGTAACACTGGGGAAGTCGTTTACTATTTCGTTGTTCTCCGACGTGCTTCGTTCTGACACTCGTGTACGGTGGCGGCTGTGAATTCACGTGACTCCTTCTGCAACCTTCACCGCATTCTGTATCAGGAGTCGCACTTGGAATTCTTCCATCACAATCCACTCGCCAGATTTCACATCATGCAGTCATAGCAGGTCATAGCAGATTATATGTGTATTTACTCTGGCTCATAAAGCTACATATATATCACTAAACTTTATGATTTTCAATCCTATTTTACATTACATTTATGTTTGTACCTGTGCATCCAGAGCTGCCATGCATAGATGATGTGTAAGTAGTTTAATCTTCCTACAAACATAAGTGTCACAGACAGTAAAACATCACAAACATACATGATATTTAGTGTATTTTAAACTCCAACAGTATAAATATAATATATTACAGTAAATTAACACTGTGTAATGAGGAGAGACATTTCCCATAACGTGTTGACAATAAATGGCATTTTTTACTGGAAAAAACTGAATTATAGAAGAAGAAAAATTTAGTTGTTAATGCATTAACTTTCCTGTTACATGATTCAAATATAAATCTGGTGTTTGTGGTAAACATGATTAAAAATATAAATTTGTGTTTGTGGTAAACATGATTAAAATATAAATTTGGTGTTTGTGGTAAACATGATTAAAAATATAAATTTGGTGTTTGTGGTAAACATGATTAAAAATGTAAATTTGGTGTTTGTGGTAAACATGATTAAAATGTAAATTTGGTGTTTGTGGTAAACATGATTAAAATATAAATTTGGTGTTTGTGGTAAACATGATTAAAATGTAAATTTGGTGTTTGTGGTAAACATGATTAAAAATGTAAATTTGGTGTTTGTGGTAAACATGATTAAAAATGTAAATTTGTGTTTGTGGTAAACATGATTAAAATATAAATTTGGTGTTTGTGGTAAACATGATTAAAAAAGTAAATTTGGTGTTTTTTGGTAAACATGATTAAAAATGTAAATTTGGTGTTTGTGGTAAACATGATTAAAAATGTAAATTTGGTGTTTGTGGTAAACATGATTAAAATATGTAAATTTGGTGTTTGTGGTAAACATGATAAAAATGTAAATTTGGTGTTTGTGGTAAACATTATTAAAATGTAAATTTGGTGTTTGTGGTAAACATGATTAAAATGTAAATTTGGTGTTTGTGGTAAACATGATTAAAATGTAAATTTGGTGTTTGTTGGTAAACATGATTAAAAATGTAAATTTTGTGTTTGTGGTAAACATGATTAAAAAATAAATTTGGTGTTTGTGGTAAACATGATTAAAAATGTAAATTTGGTGTTTGTGGTAAACATGATTAAAATGTAAATTTGGTGTTTGTGGTAAACATGATTAAAATGTAAATTTGGTGTTTGTGGTAAACATGATTAAAAATGTAAATTTGGTGTTTGTGGTAAACATGATTAAAAATGTAAATTTGGTGTTTGTGGTAAAAATGATTAAAAATGTAAATTTGGTGTTTGTTAAATAAATAAATTTGGTAAACATGATTAAAATGTAAATTTGGTGTTTGTGGTAAACATGATTAAAATGTAAATTTGGTGTTTGTGGTAAACATGATTAAAATGTAAATTTGGTGTTTGTGGTAAACATGATTAAAAATAAATTTGGTGTTTGTGGTAAACATGATTAAAAATATAAATTTGTGTTTGTGGTAAACATGATTAAAATGTAAATTGTGTTTGTGGTAAACATGATTAAAATGTAAAATTTGTGTTTGTGGTAAACATGATTAAAATGTAAATTTGTTGTTTGTGGTAAACATGATTAAAATGTTTCAAGTTTGTGTTTGTGGTAAACATGATTAAAAAATATAAATTTGGTGTTTGTGGTAAACATGATTAAAATGTAAATTTGTGTTTGTGGTAAACATGATTAAAAATGTAAATTTGGGTGTTTGTGGTAAACATGATTAAAATGTAAATTTGGTGTTTGTGGTAAACATGATTAAAATATAAATTTGTGTTTGTGGTAAACATTATTAAAATGTAAATTTGTGTTTGTGGTAAACATGATTAAAAATATAAATTTGGCGTTTGTGGTAAACATGATTAAAAATGTAAATTTTGTGTTTGTGGTAAACATGATTAAAATATAAATTTGGTGTTTGTGGTAAACATGATTAAAAATGTAAATTTGGTGTTTGTGGTAAAAATGATTAAAATGTAAATTTGGTGTTTGTTGTAAACATGATTAAAAATGTAAATTTTGTGTTTGTGGTAAACATGATTAAAAAAGTAAATTTGTGTTTGTGGTAAACATGATTAAAATGTAAATTTGTGTTTGTGGTAAACATGATTAAAATATAAATTTGGTGTTTGTGGTAAACATGATTAAAAAATAAATTTGGTGTTTGTGGTAAACATGATTAAAATGTAAATTTGATGTTTGTGGTAAACATGATTAAAAATGTAAATTTGGTGTTTGTGGTAAACATGATTAAAAATGTAAATTTAGTGTTTGGGGTAAACATGATTAAATTTTTCAATTTGGTGTTTGTGGTAAACATGATAAAAATATTAATTTGGTGTTTGTGGTAAACATGATAAAAATATTAAATTTGGTGTTTGTGGTAAACATGATAAAAATATTAAATTTGGTGTTTGTGGTAAACATGATTAAAAATATTAAATTTGGTGTTTGTGGTAAACATGATTAAAAATGTAAATTTTGGTGTTTGTGGTAAACATGATTAAAATGTAAATTTGGTGTTTGTGGTAAACATGATTAAAAATGTAAATTTGGTGTTTGTGTTAAACATGATTAAAATATAAATTTGGTGTTTGTGGCAAATGTTAAAATGTAAATTTGGTATTGTGGGTAAACATGATTAAAATTTAAAATTTTGTGTTTGTGGTAAACATGATTAAAAAATATAAATTTGGTGTTTGTGGTAAACATGATTTAAAATGTAAATTTGGTGTTTGTGGTAAACATGATTAAAATGTATTTGGTGTTTGTGTAAAAATTACTGTTTTTTTTTTAAATGAATGGTTTGTGGTAAACATGATTAAAAATCTAAATTTGGTGTTTGTGGTAAATTTGTTACATGATTAAAATGTAAATTTGGTGTTTGTGGTAAACATGATTAAAAATGTAAATTTGTGTTTGTGGTAAACATGATTAAAATATAAATTTGGTGTTTGTGGTAAACATGATTAAAATGTAAATTTGGTGTTTGTGGTAAACATGATTAAAATGTAAATTTGGTGTTTGTGGTAAACATGATTAAAAATGTAAATTTGGTGTTTGTGGTAAACATGATTAAAATATAAATGTTTGGTGTTTGTGGTAAACATGATTAAAATGTAAATTTGGTGTTTGTGGTAAACACGTGACTCCGCATGGCTGCACGCGCACGCCGCTAATTTCTTAATGCTAGTTTATAAATCATGATTATTTACATTAATTTGACAGAAAATATTCTAAACATTCTGGTGTAAATATTTATTTTTTATATCTGAGTGAAAACACGTCTTTTAACCGTAAAGACAATATTTTTAAGTAATCGAATTTAAATGTATTTATGTTAAAAAAGGAAGATTAGCGCTTTTAATTCTAACTGTGACTTTTATAAATGACTTTTATAAATGAATGTAAAATCCTGAATTATTTATTGTTATTTACATTATTGTTGTTATTTTGGAGCGTTAATTTATATTTTATAGGGCTGATTTGAAATGATGAGTTTTGTGGAAAATGTTTTCGGAAATAAAATGATAAATAAAATGACTTTTATGTCCGGATACACGCGCCAACGACACGTATATTAAATAAACAACACAATATTATATTTAGAGAAATAAACAAATAGTTTAAAAACTTATTTACCTCACAAATCTTTTCTCTGCTCCTCCGCGGGGGGGGGGGGGGGGGGGGGGGGTGTCACTGTGTGCGCATGCGCGGGTGGACAGTTTTCTCCGTGTGCGTGTTTGCGTGCGTGTCTAAATACCGGTGGGTGGGGTGGTGGGGGTCACTGTGTGCGCATGCGCAGTGGAGTTTTGAGGATGTAATCAGTTATATACAGATCAGAATCAGAATCATTCATTCATTCATTTCTACCGCCCCTTTATCCGATCTTCACCTCGGGTCACGGGGATCCTGTGCCTTCTATCTCAGGCTTCTATGGGCATTAAGGCAGGATACACCCTGGATGGAATGCCAACAAACCACACACTCAACACCTCACACATTTGATGGACACAGGGCACCAAGGTCACATAACCTACCGTTTGCATTTTTTGGACGGGGGAAAACCACAAACAACTCCCCAGGAGAAATCACCTTCCACCCCCCCCCCCCCCCCCGTCCAAGGCCCCCTGAGCACGGGGAGAGCACATGCAAACTACCACACACACATGGCCGAGACGGGAATCGAACCCCGGATCCTGGCCCGTGGTGAGGCGAACGTGTAACCCCCCCACCCCCATACTACCCACACGTTGCCCCCTCACAGAATCCTAGAATCAGAAAAGCCAGCTTTATCAATGTCAAGTGCCTTCGTAGATCTGGGGCGGATGCGGAGTTCATTGACGTGGAGCTGGCCAGACAACTCCGCCTGCCCATTGAACCCCTACCTGAGGTTCTGCAAGTCAGGTCGTTGGATGGGAGCCTCCTGGATAAAGCCACTCACCGGACCAAGCCAGTACTCATGTCCGTCGGGGAACAACACCAGGAGTGGCTCACCCTGTTGGTGATTTCTTCCCCCCCCAGGCCCCTATCTTGCTCGGTTTTCCTTGGCTTCTGAAGCACAACCCCCGTCTGGACTGGCCCACAGGTAGAGTTTTGGAATGGGGAACCCACTGCCTTGGTCATTGCCTCATGAATCCCACCCCCAAGCCTCCCTCTGCCACCGTCCCCGCACCCCCCCCAGGACCTGGTGGCCATGTTCCTGAGGTTTACTGTGACCTGGCCCCAGTCTTCAGTAAGGCCCTTGCTACCACCCTGCCCCCCCACCGGCACTACGACTGTGCCATAGAACTGCTCCCAGGAACCAGCCCACCACGTGGCCGCCTCTACCAACTTTCAGCACCTGAGAGAGCAGCCATGAACAAATACATTCAGGAGTCCTTGGCAGCAGGCATCATCCGGCCCTCCTCATCCCCTGCAGGTGCAGGGTTTTTCTTTGTGGAGAAGAAGGATAAGACCCTCCGCCCCTGCATTGACTACCATGGCCTTAACGCCATCACTATCTGCAATCGTTACCCGCTCCCCCTCATGGCCTCTGCCTTCGAACTCCTGCATGGCGCCACCATCTTCACTAAATTGGACCTGCGCAATGCTTACCATCTAGTGCGCATCCGGGAGGGAGATGAGTGGGTGGAAGACGGCATTTAACACCCCCATTGGCCACTACGAGTACCTGGTCATGCCGTTTGGCCTCACCAATGCACCGGCAGTGTTCCAGGCTCCGGTTAACGACGTTCTCAGGGACATGCTGAATGTGTTCGTCTTCATCTACCTGGATGATATACTGATTTTCTCTCCATCAGTGGAGGAATATGTTCATCATGTACGGGCAGTTCTGAGCCGGCTCCTGAGGAATGGGCTGTACGTCAAGCCAGAGAAGTGCGAGTTCCATGTTTCTCGGACCTCATTCCTGGGGTACTGTCTTTCGGCCGGGAATATCCAAATGGACCCCGCCAGGATCCGAGCTATCAGGGATTGGCCAACCCCCACCACCCGCCGGCAGCTCCAGAGGTTTTTGGGATTTGCCAATTTCTATCGGCGGTTCATCAAAGGATATAGTTCTCACTGGCCTTCCCCCCTCCACCAGTTGACCTCAACCCTCCGTACGTTTCTCTGGAGCTCCGAAGCGGGTGCCGCCTTCTCTGAACTGAAGCGGAGGTTCACCGAGGCTCCTATCCTGATTTTGCCTGACCCCGCTCGGCAGTTCGTGGTTGAGGTCGATGCCTCCAATGTTGGGGTTGGTGCCATCTTGTCCCAGGTCTGCCCCAAAGACAATCGTCTGCACCCATGTGCCTTCTATTCTCGGCGACTTAGCCCTCCTGAACGCAATTACCCAGTGGGGGAGAAGGAGCTCCTCGCGGTCAAGTTGGCTCTGGAAGAGTGGCGCCATTGGCTGGAAGGCACCGAAACCCCCTTCCTCGTATGGACTGACCACCGAAACTTGGAGTACCTCCAGTCGGCCAAACGGCTTAAACCCTCGCCAGGCCAGATGGGGCTTTTCTTTGGCCGTTTTCAGTTTACCCTGTCCTACCGCCCTGGGAATCGAAACACCAAGCCCGATCTCTGTCCAGGGTTCATGCCCCTGAAGAGGAGGAGGAGCAGCCAACCCCGAAACCATCCTTCCCAAGTCTGTCTCGGTGTGCACTCTGGGGCTGGACCTCGAGGAGAGGATCAGGAAGGCCCATGAGGGAAAAAAACGTCCGGTGCTTTTGCCCAAAGGCTATCCGGCTGGGAAGGGCCTGCCTTTTTGTCCCCGAAGGCCTGCGCTCTGAAGTCCTCCAGTGGTGTCACAACTCTCCCTTCTTCTGCCACCCCGGGTTCCCCCGAACCCTATCACTGGTTCGGACACGCTTCTGGTGGCCCTCACTCCGTAAGGACACCCAGGATTATGTGGCCGCCTGCCCGGATTGCGCCCAGCACAAGAGCTCTCACAGGCAACCGGAAGGTCTTCTTCATCCGCTCCCCATACCTAGGCGGCCGTGGTCCCACATCGCCATGGACTTTGTGACTGAGATTCTCTAAGGCTCAACCAAGAAGGAGACTGCCAAGCTGCCCTACCCAAGGCTCCATGGACCCACAGGGACATTGTCTCGCCTTCCTCTGGGCATTTTGTCTCTCGTCTGGTTTCCACCCCAGACCACCGGCCAAACCGACCAACCTGGAGACCGGGCTCCGCCTCCTCTGCAAGAGACTAGAGGCTTGTGGATCGAATACGCCCATAACACCCTTCCCACCGCTTCCCACCGGGCTCTCGCCTTTCCAAGTGGTCCATGGTTATCTACCACCGATTTTCTCAAGTCAGGAGCCCCAGTCCTCCATTCCTTCAGCCACCCACTTCTTCCGCCACTGCCGACGAGGCTGGAGGGTCGCCCGGGCTGCCCTGCTCAAGAATGCCCAGAGGCTTTGCGGGGAGCCGACCGAAGGCGACGTCTAGCCCCTCGTTATCACGTTGGTCAGCGTGTATGGCTCTCCACACGGGATCTCCCCCTGAAGGTCGCCTGTCGGAAACTAGCCCCACAGTTTTGTGGCCCATTCCCCGTTCTCCAAGGTGGTTAACCCCGTGGCCATTCGACTCAGGCTCCCCAGGGCACTCCGGGTCCACACATTTCATGTCTCCAGAGTTCGACCTACCCGGACCTGCCCCCTGGTGCCCCCCACCAGGCCTCCTCCACCCGTTCAGATAGTTGAGGGGGGTCCCGCCTACACCGTCCGCCGCCTGCTTCGCTCACCGTCGCCGCGGCAGAGGTCTGCAATACCTAGTGGATTGGGAGGGGTACGGCCCAGAGGAACGCTCCTGGGTTCCGTCCCGCTTCATCTTGGACCCGATCCTGATTAGTGACTTCAATAGGGATCATCCCGAGCAGCCTGGTATGTCGTCTGGAGCCGCCCTGGAGGGGAGAGTACTGTCAGCCTGTGTGAGCACTTCCAGCACCACAGGGGAACCTCCCACCTGCAACCAGCTATACCGGAAATGGCGTCTATCTGGCAGGCACTGATAAGGACCCCAAAGACCCTCAGTCAGTGCCAGATTGTCTTCAAGGACCCCCCTGAACACACTCCAGCAGTTTACTCTTCGACAAAGCTACCGACCTGTTTCTGATCCTTCGCTCTCCCGACCTCCGGCTTCCCGACCCTGCCTGTCCCCGGACTCTCGATTCGGCTCGCGCTCCTCGCGCTTCAAGCTCCGGCGGCTCCTCGCGCTCAAGCTCGCGGGGCCTCAGCTGCTCGGATCGTCTCCGGCTTGCAGATCAAGCAAGCTCCGGCTCGCGCTCCTCGCGCCTCAAGCTCCGGCTCGCGCTCCTCGCGCTTCAAGCTCCGGCTCGCGCTCCTCGCGCTTCAAGATCCGGCTCGCGTTCCTCGCGCTTCAAGATCCGGCTCGCGTTCCTCGCGCTTCAAGATCCGGCTCGCGCTCCGGCTCGGTTCACACGCCCGGCACTCCGGGTCTGTCTACAGATTCGGATCTCGGAATCGGCTCACTCGGAATCGGCTCACTCGGACTCGGAATCGGCTCATTGGATCAATCACTGGTAGAAAATGAACATAAACACAGTGAAGGATAGATTTTTGGATGTTGCCAGGTAGTGAGAAGGAAAGAAGTGTAAGTCGTCGGTTTTGAAGATGAATGGTGTGTTCTTGAGCAGGTAGATGGTGGATGGTGTGTAGTAGTTATGTTGCGCAGGTGGATGGTGTGTCGTTATATACAGGTGGATGGTGCAGGTGGATGTTGCAGGTGGATGGTGAAGGTGTGTAGTACGATGGTGGAGGATCACCAGGTTGATGATAAGAATTTTTACATTTAATTTACAGTATGGTAGAACACTGTTATCCAGGGGTAGACTAATATATTTTGTTTTAATTAAAAAGACAGCAATGATGAGATCGAGTGTTCCATATCTTTGTTCTTAGGTTAAAGTCAGTGTGGCATGTTTGTGTGTGTGTGTGTTGTGTGTGTGTGTGTGTGTGTGATACCCAAATTATGCCCAAAAAATTGGTAAAAAATGCTGAATTAACAAAGCTTCAGAAAAAAAAGTTTTAATTTTCTGGTAATAAACAAAACAAATTAACTAACAACACGAAAGAAATGAAAAAAGAAAAAAAATTATAAAAAGAAAAATCCTATATAAATAAAAGAAAATAAAGAGAAAAAAGATGTGAAAAGATAAAATGAAAAGACTCAAAAAAAAAAAAAATGAGAGAGAGAGAAAAAAAAAAGAAAAAAGAAAAATAAAAATAAAAAAAAAAAAATAAAAAAAGTAAAAAAAAAAAAAAAAAAAATATACAAAAAAAAAAAAAAAAAAAGAGAGATAAAGAAAAAAAAAAAAAAAAAAAAAAAAAAAAAAAAAAAACAACATAAAAAACCAAACAAACACACAAAAAACCCACAAACACAAACAAAAACCACTGCAATCTTTTTTATTTATAATTTACACTTTATTCGACCATTTCTGTACTTTACATTTTTTACAAATCTACCTTCCAAATGCTTTGAGAAACACTGATCAATAATCAATACATCAGCAGCTGATAATATTTCTAATAAAAGACATATTACCAATATTATCTACAAATATAAACATTTACACACACACAAACAATTTTATTCATGTTTTCCTACACAGATACACACATACAGTATACAGTATAAACATGTAAATAACACTTTGACCAAGTTACTGCATTATCATGATAATATCATTTATATCTGTTATACTGTATTATAAATGTAATTTTCTTTTACCTGTAAACAATAAAATCAACATTCTGTATATGAAAGTATTAAATGGCATTGAAGGACAGAACATGTGCATTAAGAGTTTGTAGTTTTGTTGTTTATAAGAAAAGATTAATGACGAGTTTAAATCTCTCAGATGGAACATTTTCACCAACAACTACAGAAGTAACGGTTCTGACATGTTGTACATCATCTGATTCTCACTGCATGAGAAAACTTTATACTGTAAGAGTTTATCCTCATCTTCTATATGATGATCGTAGCAGGAGGAGCTCAGTGGTTACAGCACTGGGTTACTGATCGGAAGGTCGGGGGTTCGAGCCCTGTTATTGCCGCTCTTGGGCCCTTGAGCAAGGCCCTTAACCCTTTTTTTACTAGGGGGTTCTGTAACACGGCTGAGATCAGGAATCTCACTGATCATATCTGTAAAGACAAAAAGAGTAAAATGATAAGATTTGTCTATATGTTAATAATAATCAGTCGTGTGTGTGTGTGTGTGTTGTGTGTGTGGGTGTGTTAGTAACTCACTGTAGTATCTCCAGTGTACAGTGTGGATCCTTCAGTAGATCAGAGAGCAGCTTCACTCCTGATTCTCCTGGTTCATTGTATTTCAGATTCAGTTTTCTCAGGTGTGATGATGTGTTTATTCTCAGAGCTGAAACCAGAGCAGCACAACCTTCACCTGTAATACTGCAGCGTTCCAACCTGTAAATAGATCAACAATTATACATTAACACACACACACACACACACACACCACACACACACCAACACACACCCCCACACACAGAAAAAAGAAAAACTCCAGATTGTTAAACGTCTATTTCAGTGTTTGTAATTTATAAATCTGGAAAACTGGGTGATGATCTGACCTCAGTATCTCCAGTGTACAGTGTGGATTCTCCAGTCCAGCAGAGAGCAGCGTCACTCCTGAATCATACAGTTCATTCCCACTCAGGTCCAGTTCTCTCAGACTGGAGGAGTTTAATGTGAGAACTGAGGACAGAATTCTACAACTTTCATCTGTGAGATTACACCAACGCAACCTGGGAGAGAAATGATGATATATCAGAACACTGACATCACACACACACACACACACACACCACACACACACACACACACACACACACACACACACACACACACACAACTACACATCAGTGTAAATAGAATAGGAAACAATTAAAAGCAATAAAAACACAAAGAATCAAAACACCTTCAACTTGTTCAGATTTTCTCACATCACAGGATTAATTAATTACATTTGCTGTACATTGTGTTTGTGGTGCTTTACAATTTTCCTGTTATTATCATTGTTGTCTTCTCTCTCTACTCACAACACACACACACACACACACACACACACACAAACAGACAAATTGCGAATAAGTTTCATATTTAATGTAAATGTGATTTATTACAATTAGATATAATTCTACAGTTAAAGTGGGAGGCATCCAAATATTACAGGAAAACAATAATACAATAATAATAATAATAATAATATAATCAATAATAATAATAATAAAGTGAAATGTTTACCAATAATATCACTTTTTTACAAAGTAAGATACATTTAGTTAAGAATGAAATAAAGAAAGGGTGAAATATAGTGTATAAAACAGGAAATAACATGCAGTTTAAACAGACTGTACTCTATTAATCTTTTTATTAGTTCAGTTTATAAAAATAAATACTCTGAGAATATGTATCTATTTATAACCAACATTATAATTATTAGTTGTTACTGATACAAACATTAGTAAAGACTGAAATATCTCACTGGTATTTACAATAATAAACACAGTGTGTAAGTGATGATCTGACCTCAGTATCTCCAGTGTACAGTGTGGATTCTCCAG
>JACRUU010000002.1:4480453-4505774 GCA_030449085.1 Kryptopterus vitreolus | reverse complement strand
TTAGGCCATCTGTGCCCGGAGATTTACCCTTCTTCATGGAATGCATTGCTTTGGTAAGTTCGTCTACAGACAAGTCCTTTTCACAAACACTTTTAAGCTCATTTGAAATTACTGGAGTGAAGGGTTTAATTTTTTGTAGAAAGGATCTTGCATAATTTTCATTATAATTTGAGTCATATAATGTATTATAAAAAGAATATACAAATTTACTGATTTCATAAGGATCTTTGTTTATATTATCGTCAAAATTTCTTTTTATATTCCTCTTTTCCAGAGCAAAAAAATAACTTGTGTTTTTCTCCCCCATTTCTAACCATTTAGCCCTAGATCTTATAAATGCACCTTTAGCTAAATCTACATAACAATTATCTATTTCGTTTCTCAATTCAGATAAATAAGATTCCTCTTCTGTATTAAGACTTTCTTTAGATAACAACTTGTCAAGCTCACCGAGAATGTATTGACATCTTTTGGAATTTTCCATTTTTATTTCTTTACCTCGACACATGGCTAATTGTCTGACTTTGAATTAAAAAAATTCCCATCTTTGGATATAACTCATAGAATCATCTTCCAGAGTAGAAGCCGTATTTTTAACAGATTCTATAAAATTTGTATCTGTCAATAGCTTATTATTAAACTTCCAATAGCCGCGAATTCTTTTACATCTGTCTTTATTACCAATTAAGGAGATTGAGATGAATCTATGATCTGATAAAGGTGAGTAACTAATCGAAGTATCTGAGACAAATTGAACTGCATTAGTCGATAAAAGCCAGAAATCAATTCTTGACTTACGTGTCAGAGCATTATTTGTCCATGTAAATTCTTTATCATGTGGATGTAGGAAACGCCAAATATCAGTAACCTGTAAATTATCGCAAAGCAACTCAAACACTTTAGATGTTCTTTTCTTTGGAGTAAATCTATCAAAGGATTCATTGGGAGCTTCATTAAAGTCACCTCCTATCAGTAAATAAGCATCTGTGTATTTTCTTTTTAAATCCACTAATTTTAAGCTAAGTTTTTCAAACATGTCTAAATTCAAACCCTTTTTATTAAATCCATAAACGTTACATATTATAAATTTCGTGTTGTCTGTATTTAAGATTATTATAATCCATCTCCCTTCACCAGAGTATAAAGTTTCTACTACATCTCACTTTAATTTATTTAAAAAAACAGCGACCCCTGCAGAATGATGTGTTCCATGACAAAAATATGCAGAATCTCCCCACTGCGATTTCCAGAATTTTACGTCATTATCACAAGAGTGTGTTTCTTGAAATAGAGTAATTTGAGCCCCCTTTTGTTTAATAAAAAGAAAAAGTGCCTTCCTTTTATCCATATCCCTTAAACCTCTGACATTAAGAGAAATAAAATCTAAATTACCAAAATTAAAATTTGTCATCCAAAGAAACAAATAAAAAAAGATAGAACAAAGAACAAGACCTCCTATGTTACACTAATCTACTTGTTACAATGAACAGATAGACCCACCGGGATCAAACACATGCAACAGATTGTCATAAGTCATTAGTGTTATAAGTCCTCATTTTAAACTTTTAGGGACAACAATCATCCAACGAACGCAACAGACATAAAATGTCCGGGTACGTCCAATTTTCACTGTGTTTACTAAATGTCAATATCAACCTTTTTACCTTCAATATAAGCAAATGCACCGACAAATGATGCTCGCTTGCCTTCTTCTCTGGCTTTTTTGACCAAAGGCCAGGCCTTGGTCCGCGCTGCTCTTTCTTCGGGTGATAAGTCTTCTTTTAAACGGAGATGGGCTTCCTCCAGGGCTTTTGATCTCCTCGCATCCCTCCAAACGATATCGCGAAAGTGACGCATGCTGAATTGAATGATTATGCTTCTTGCTGAATTACCGTTCTTCCTCTTTCCGATCCTGTGCACCGAGTCCGCCACCTCCGGCAATTTCTCCACTATTTGGGGGGAAACTTTTCCAAGGACTTTGATAACCAGATCGTGAGTATTTTCTTGTTGATCCTCCTCCTTCATTCCTTGCAATCTCAGACCCCATCTTCTTCTGTAGCTATTGGCCTCCAACAGTTGAAGTTTGAGCTGCTTGTTTTCTTCTTTCAGGTCCGACAATTTCTTTTCCAGCGCTGAAATTCTCTCGTTATGGCTGGTGGTATCTTTAATGAGCTTTTCCACTGACTCGTTCAAAAAGGAAATAGCCAGCTCAGTGTTTCTCACCGTTGTCTCCATAGATGAAACCTTTTCTAAAATGATTTCACATTTTGCGGAGAGAGATTGGATGGCCGCCATAATCCTGTTGAGGTCATTTTCAGGTGATGTAGCGTTCATCTTTCCTTTTTTTGGCGCTGGGCTTTTAGCTGGGGTACACGGTAATGAAGTTGCCAAAACAATCTCTTGAACAGTGTCATCTGAGACGGTTGATACTTCAGTTAGCATTGCATCATTAGAATGTGGATCGAATTGTTGGGATAACACGTTGTTTACTTCTTTCTCCATGTTCGTCTCGGAATAGTGTTTCGCTTTGCGCTTGCCCATATGACCGAGTTTTCAAATGTCAATATTAGTCCCTAAAGATTTGATGACATGAACTAAAAAGAAAAAGTAACTTTCGTCAACTTATTACATGTAAATCCCGATGATGTCTGAGGATTAAGAGTGAAGCACGTCATTTTTTATTTATTTATTTATACACACACACACACACACACCACACACACACACACATAACAGTGTTGGTGAGTTATATTGACGTAAACATATAAGCACAAGTTTGCCACACACATAATACATAATGTGCCACACACACACACATACAGTTGTGAGTTTGGTCATATATATAAAACATATAAGCAGCTCAGTTTTGAAAATATATACATATATTGTGCCACCTAGTGGACAAATGAAAGTAAATAAATCTAAATCTAACCTATTTCATTTGCAAAGTAACCTTCCCAAAACGGTGTTGTATATATATATATATATATATATATATATATATATATATATATATATATATATATATATATATATAAAACTTGTGATTAGGTCGCATGTTTTCAATGTATCGTAAATGAATACTTTTCATGTTTCTAATACTCAAACTGTAACAGATGCTATAATTATGTACATTTCACACAAAATCTCTCCCTTTAATAAAATTATTGATTATTTTCATATTTATTTTACTCTGGAAATTATTAATTTTAATATTTATTATTTAATTTCTTATTCACTTCAATGTTACTTTGTTAAGTTGTTTCAATTGTAAAATATCCCACGTCCCACACCTTTAAGAATTATGTTCCGATTGATTTCCATATAAACTGGTGATACGTTTAGGTTATACGGAAGCGCATTGCATGTCCCTAAAAGAAAAATGCTTGCCCTGCCTGCCACTCTTTAATATGGATTTGGGAATGCGATGTGCTTCCATGAGGTTCCATACAGTAAAATAGTCAGTAGCTCATCAATCTTGCTCAAGGACCCAAGAGTTGCAACTTGGTGATACCAGGGTTCAAACCCCAGACCTTCCGATCAGTAGCTCAGCTATTTAACCCACCGAACTACCCGAACTACCCTCTCCCTCTCCCTGCTCCCTCTTCCCTCTTCTAAAGTCAAGGACTTTGGTGGACAATGCAGCCAAATGTAGGTTTGTAAACATAACATAAATGTGTAAACTGTTCATAAATGTGCTATTAATTCCGTAAATGTAGTTATTATTTTAAATGAACATTAATGACACTGGTCTGATTAGGATAATTGTAACACTACTAGAAACAGGCACACAAATCAACAGGTCCTTGGCTCCCGCAGTTGGTGAATTGGCTGGATTATCTCTAGTATCTTTAGAATCTTTAGTCTATGAACAGCATTCGTATGTACGAGTCCTTGTTTTACAGGTGAGTGAGGGCTAGGTGGAGTGTTTTAAACAGTATGCAAACTGTGGATCAAGTGGATTGAGTATAATGGGCAGCAGGGTCTTTTTGTACCTCATAACAAGCCTCTGGAAACACTTCATGTGATGGCAGTGAGTGCAACGGGAGGGTAGTCACTGAGGCAGGACACAAATGATTTCTTTGGCACAGGAACAATGGTTGTTGTCTTGAAGCACTTTGGGATGTCAGTGGTACTCAGATGTCTGTGAAAACATCTGCCAGTTGTTCTGGACATCCTCTGAGGAATCTGTCTGGTAATATTTTATGGTCTTGGAGCTTTCCATGGGTTTACTCTACTGAGCGTTCAGTTCAGCAGTGGAGAGACAAAATAACAGTGTGTGAACAGTTCTTTACAGTAAGACTCACAGAGAGGAAAAGCGTAAACATGCCAAAAGAATTCATGGCGCATGTGGCAGGGGATCCAGGCAGTCATGAACTACAAGACATCACCCACTTGTGACAGTGGCACCTCCCTCCCAGATGTGCTGAACGACTTCAGTTTGAGGCACAGAAAAACATGGCGGCAAGGAAGACCACCCCTCCTCCCAATGACCATGTCTAACAAAGACCTCTGTCTACCCACCGATGAAGTGAGGAAGACTCTATGTAGCGTCAACCCACCAAAGTCTACTGGACCAGACAACACTCCTGACATCCTGACAGTCTTCACTGACATCTTCTGGGCAGCAACCATCATCCCCATGCTGAAGAAGACTTTAGTCACCTGCATCAATGACTTCTGTCCTGTCTCCCTCACACCCACTGTTATGAAGTGCTTTGAGAGGCTTGTCATGAGGCACATCAAGTCCCACCTTCCACCCTCACTGGACCCCATGCAGTTTTCATATTGTCCAAACCATTCCATTAACAATGCAATTACCACTTCTCTCCATCTGACCTTCACCGACCCGGATAAAAAAGGCACATATTCTTGAATGCTTAATCCTAGGCTTCCTGACTGGGAGACAGGATCAGGAACAGCACTGAGGTCCTTCAGTGGTTTGTTTTCTCAGCCCTCTGTTGTTCATTCTGCTGTCTCATGACCGTGTGGTAACGAACAGCTCGAATGACATCATCAAGTTCACCAATGACAACTGTGGTGCAAGAACAAGTCAGCATACAGAAAGATGCATCATTTAACAGCCTGGTGTAGAAACAACAACCTATCTCTGAACATTGACAAAACTAAAGAGATGGTTATTGACTTTGGGAGAGCACAGAGCCACCATTCTCCACTGATCAGGGAGGTGGTAGTTCGGTGGTTAAGGCATTGGGCTCTGGACCAGAAGATCACAGGTTCAAATCCCACTACCACCAAGCTGCTACTTGTGGGCCCTTTAGCAAGACCCTTAACCCTCAATTGCTCAGTTGTAAGTTACTCTGGATAAGGGTGTCTGCCAAATGCTATAAATGTAATCATGGACAGATCCTCGGTAGACATTGTGAATACCACCAAATTCCTTGATGTGATACTCCTTGGACATTGTGAAGACCACCAAATTCCTTGATGGTCAACTGGCGATGTTCACCATGTCACTCAACACCATCTCTATCAGCCAGAAAGCCCAACAACGTTCCTCTGCAAACTCTGAGGAAAGCCCATCTGCCACCCCCGTCTTGACTATGGTCTATAGAGGGACCACCGAGAGCAAACATGGGCATACTACGGACGCGGGCCATATACGGCCCGTTGGTCTTTTTAATCCGGCCCACCAAACATCTCCCAGTTATATCAAAATATAAAATTAATAATATCGTTACCGGCAAGCCTTGTTCATTGACTTTCCCCTGTAATGCCCACATTTCCCCAATAGATGGCGCGCTTGAGCATTTGACCCCTCTTCTTCGCGGTTAAGCTTTTCCCAGAAGAAGCACTCTCCTTCTCAGTTTCCCCCTTCTAAAAACAAACATGAGTTTATCAAAGAAAAGAAAAGTCGACAGTGAGTGCCGAGTGTTTAACACAGAATGGACAAGAAAATATTTTTTTAAAGAAGTCCGATCAAAGGCTGTATGCTTGATATGCCAAGAAAGTGTTGCAGTTTTTAAGGAGTACAATATTAGCCGTCACTTTGCAACGAAGCATGCCAATTACGCCAGCAAGCTGTCGGCGCAAGAACGGGCAGCTACGACTGAGAGGTTTGCAGCCAATTTACTGACCCAGCATAATTTTTTTCACCGACAAACTGCGCTTCAGGAGTCAACTACCAAGGCAAGCTTTTTACTGGCATTCAAATTAGCAGAAGCTAGAAAGCCTTTCTCCGAAGGTGGGTTTTTGAAAGACTGCATGGTGGAGACTGCAGGTGTTCTGTGTCCGGAAAGTCAAGGCAAGTTTGAAAAAATCAGTTTGTCACGTCGGACTGTGACTCGCCGTGTGGAACTAATTGATGAACATATAGCTAGCCAGCTAAACAAAAAGGCAGAGTTCTTTCAGTTATATTCACTTGCACTGGATGAAAGTAATGATATCAAAGACACAGCGCAGCTCCTAATTTTTATCCGAGGAATAAATGACAGCTTTGAGATAACGGAGGAGTTTTTGACCATGGAGTCCCTGAAGGGAACAACGCGGGGAGAGGATTTGTATGACAAGGTGTCTGCTGCCATCGAGAAACATAAACTACCTTGGAGTAAACTTGCCAATGTCACGACGGATGGATCACCAAATTTAACAGTAAAAAACGTTGGGCTGCTGAAACGAATCCAGGATAAAGTAAAAGAGGAAAACACTGAACAGGATGTTATTTTCGTTCACTGTATCATCCATCAGGAATCACTTTGCAAGTCTGTATTGCAGCTTAACCATGTTGTGAATCCAGTCGTAAAACTTGTGAACTTTATACGCGCAAGGGGACTCCAGCATCTTCAGTTCATCACGTTCCTGGAGGAAATTGATGCGGATCATCAGGACTTACTTTACCACTCTCGTGTCCGGTGGTTAAGTTTGGGCAAAGTGTTTCAACGCATGTGGGACCTGAAAGAGGAGATCGGCGCATTTTTAGAGTTCAATGAGAAATCTGACGAATTTCCTGAGCTACGAGACCAGAACTGACGTTTGCTGTGGACATATTTTCACACTTGAATAAGCTGAATGTGAAACTGCAGGGGAAATATCAGTTTCTGCACGACATGTACAATCATGTTACAGCATTCAAATCTAAGCTCGTTTTATTCTCCAGACAAGTTGCGAACGCATCCTTCACTCATTTCGCCACACTTGACACTCAGAAAGAGGCGACACGATATGCAAAGAAATACAACAAATCACTGAATGACCTGCACAGAGAATTCAGTCGCCGGTTCTCTGATTTTGAAAACATTGAAAAGTCACTTCAGCTCGTGTCTTGTCCCTTCTCACAAGACCCTGAAACAGTACCACATGAGGTGCAATTGGAACTGATCGATCTTCAGTCTGACGCCATCTTGAAGGAAAAGTTCAACACTCTTAAACTTAACGACTTTTATGCATTGAACGAAGCCACCTTTCCAAACCTACGGAGGACGGCACAGAAGATGCTGGCCTTGTTTGGCTCGACCTATGTATGTGAGCAGACATTCAGTGTTATGAACATGAACAAAGCCCGTCACAGATCCAGGATAACTGACCAACACCTCGGATCTATCCTGAGAATCGCCACAACAAAACTTACTATAGACTTTGATGCACTGACAAAACAGGGAGATCAACAACACTGTTCCCACTGATGGTGAGTTTTCCTGCTGTGTTTATTCAACTGAAATGTAATTAAATTAACCATTAATCATTAATAGGTCAAATCCTGTATGTAATTTATATAACACTCCATCCATCTGTTCTTGGCTCGGCCCCTCTGTCAAATTTTAGAACTCATTGTGGCCCATTGTGAGAAGCTGCATCACTGCATGGTTTGGGACCTGCACCATCCCAAATCGCTAGACCTTACAGCCAAGAGTGAGGACAGCTGAGATCTCACACACACACACACATAAACTCACACACTCAAACCCAAATGTGTACCGAATAGAACTGAACACACACACACTCAAATGTGTAACTAAATTCAAATGTCCATCCATCCATCAACTACCACTTATCTGGGCCTGGGTCGCAGCTGCAACAGTCTAAGCCAGGGGTCTCAAACTCGCGGCCCGCGGACCAACTGCGGCCCCCGGGACGATAATTTGCGGCCCCCGTTTTAATAAGAAAGATTGACGTCAGTGCGGCCCGCAAGATTGTTGTTACGGCAAGCGGTGAAGAAGCAGAAGTAGCAGAATTGACTTTAGAAGAACAAAGAGCTTTTATTTTAACAGCCCAAGTGTAACCTAGAAGTACGTCATCTTAAAGACAATACATCGAACTCATACCCCGAACCAGATCCATGGCTGCGCACATCAGCCTGGCTCATGGTTCCTTCCTTCACACACTCACACACACATGTCTTGTTGTGTGCGGAGCTGAACGAACCAATCACGGTGAGGTATATGGCTCTGGAGGGCGGGACATCGGCTGGGCTGTCCAGTGCCTCGCTCACTCACTCATTCATTCCTCCAGTAAGGTGGGCGGAGGAGAAGCCCACAGTCCTCCGCTCCTCTCAGCTCAGAAATGAAGGAGATGCTGTGATCTGTGATCCAGCCTGTGTCTGTGTCTGTAGCCATCTCCATCATAACCGATCCCGCTCATTGAGGTGCTGTGTGTTTGTTCTTCTCACAAACTCCGTTCTACTTATTGTAGGCGCGTCGCGGGTGAAACTGAAACTTAACAGTAAATGCGTTTATATGGCACTTGAGAAATTCGGATAACTGCCGCTATCCGATACGATTGGAGTAGGAGAACTCCGATTTAGCTGCCCAGATCTCTCTGCCATGTATACACCTTTCTCTGATAACGATCGGAAAGTGAAAGTGCGCATGCGCCACAGCCTCCGTGCAACTGAAAGTCAAAGTTAAACCCGAGACTGACTCCTAGTGGAATCACATATTACACAGCCCCAAAGATGTCGCTTTCAAAGCCTGCAGTGAAGAGAAAGGTCCGTGATGAGCACAGACAATTTCAAGAAAAATGGGGAGTGCAATATTTCTTTGTTGAGCACAGGGGCACCCCAACGTGTCTCATTTGCACTGAAAAAGTTGCGGTGCACAAGGAATACAACTTGAAACGTCATTATACAACTAGACATGCTGAAGAGTATGAAAAATACCACGGAGATGAGAGAGCCAACCAGGTTGCCAGTCTTAAAACACGTCTACTGAGGCAACAAGATTTCTTTAAGAAAGCAACCAACGAAAATAATGCAGCAGTCGAAGCTAGCTACGTCATTAGCGAGATGATTGCTAAAGCAGGAAAGCCATTCACAGAAGGTGAATTTGTAAAAAAAAAGTGCATATTACAGGCTGCACATATTGTCTGTCCAGAAAAGAAAGGTCAGTTTAACAACATCAGCCTTTCTGCCAACACCGTGTCAGAGCGCAGAGTGACATTTATGATCAACTGTGTGAGAAAGCAAAATGTGTCAGTGTATATTCAGTTGCTCTTGATGAGACTACAGACATCACAGACACTGCCCAGCTCGCAATATATGTCCGTGGTGTTGATGACAATTTTGAAGCAATGGAGGAGTTGCTCACAGTAATTCCAATGCATGGCCAGACCACTGCTAAGGAAATATTTCACCAGCTGTGTGATGCCATTGAGAATGCTGGTTTGCCATGGAAGAGCTTTGTTGGAATAACAACTGATGGAGCCCCATCAATGACAGGGAGGAAGAATGGACTGGTAGCACTTGTTAAAAAAAAACTGCAAGAGGAGGGTGTGGAGGAGGCCATAGCTCTGCACTGCATTATCCATCAGCAGGCCCTTTGCAGCAGATGCCTGAAGTTTGACAGTGTGATGTCTGTCGTTGTGAAATGCATCAACCAAATCAGATCTAGGGGCTTAAAGCACAGAAGGTTCCGTGCTTTTTTAGAGGAAATGGAGTCAGAATATGGGGATGTGCGTTACTTCACTGAGGTACGTTGGCTCAGCAGGGGAAATGTATTGAAGAGATTTTTTGAGTTGAGAGCAGAAGTAAAGGACTTCATGGAGAAGGACGGGGTGGCTGTTCCTGTGCTAAGTGATCCCAAATGGCTCATGGACTTAGCTTTTCTTGTTGATATCACACATGAGCTTAATGTTCTGAACAAGAAGCTACAAGGCCAGGGCCAACTTGTCAGTGCTGCCTATGACAACGTGAGAGCATTCTGCACAAAACTTGTGTTGTGGAAAGACCAGCTCTCTCAGACAAACCTTTGCCATTTCCCAGCATGCAAGGCACTTGTGGATGCAGGCACACCATTCAGTGGTGAGAAGTATGTTGATGCCATTTTGAAACTACAGGAGGAATTTGATCACAGGTTTGCAGACTTCAAGACGCACAGAGCCATATTTAAAATTTTTGCGGACCCCTTCTCCTTTGATGTGCAAGATGCCCCTCCTGTGCTTCAAATGGAGCTCATTGACCTGCAGTGCAATTCTGCACTCAAATCCAAGTTCAGGGAGGTGAGTGGAGACGCAGACAAGCTTCTGCAATTTTTGAGAGAGTTGACCCCCAACTTCCCTGAACTTTCCAAGAATGTTCAAGCGGACCATGTGCCTTTTTTGGGAGCACATACTTGTGTGAGAAGCTCTTCTCCTCCTTGAACTTCAATAAGTCCAAGTACAGGTCCAGACTTACTGATGAGCATCTTCAAGCCCATACTGAGGGTCTCCGGAGAACTGCTTCCTCCCTCAAGCCAAATGTGGCTCAGTTATGTGAGAAGAAGCGCTGCCAGGTCTCCAGAAGAAAGAAGTAGGCAAGAGAAGCCATGTTCAGAACAGTTCATGTTTAATGTTCCATTCATGTTCATAAAGTTAAAGGTTAAAGAACTGTTAAATAGGACATTCATTTTTTAATTTATTTATTTAATTCATTATTTTGTGTTAAAAATAAAGATATTTGAGAACATGGGAATGATTTATCAGCGCTTTTCTTGTGGAAATCCTGATGCGGCCCAGCCTCACCCAGCCTCTGCCTCCAGCGGCCCCCAGGTATATTGAGTTCGAGACCCCTGTTCTATATGAAGAACTGGTTCAGAGATCCGATTCAAATAATCGACTCACTTGTGAACGACACATTGAATCTCATCTCACTCATCAGATGAATCATCCAGTGCTTCGGATGTGGGAGCGAAAACTATGATCTTTATTAACTTTGTCTTTTTTATTCATGTATGAAATATAAACGCTTATAAGTAACACTGATAATTAATACCTAAATGTTGGAAATTATTGTAAATATGTTCCAGAAATATATGTTAAAATTATTGAACTAAAAATGATCAGGTAAGTAGCTAACGTTAGCGGCTAGCGGAAGATCATCAGAACCTTTCCCGGGGTTATAGATGTGTTTAATCACTGCTGTCTTCATAAAACACATTCTTTTTCAATATTTAAATAAACTGGTATAAAATTTTAAGTGAATAAAATGTATGAATTTCAAAAATCCTGTCAGAAATGCAGTGGAGTTAGCATGTAGCAGCTAGCTGTGTTAGCTTCCCCTGAAGAGTACAGAGGAGTGGTGAAGGTCAGTATAAAAGTAATAAAAGTAATGTTATTATTTTCAAGACAATATTTTATAAAAGTTTTAATGGTTAAATTTATTATAAAATATTTGTCCATTTTTATTTGTGTACATCGGTGATGATAAAAACACTCACTGGGCATTTTATTAGGAACACCACATTTATTCACTCTATTTATTATTCATATTATTCATCATTATTTATTCACCTTTATTCACTCCAGTCATCAGAGGAGTGTGGAAACAAAAACAACATGTTTGTGGTTGTTTGGACAGAAATAGGATGACAAGATTTTAGAGTGATTATTGTTTTTAATAGGAAATTGTGTGTGATGCAAAAAGCCAAAAAAGAGAACATGGACAGTGCCAAAGAAATGAACACAATAAATGGTAATAATCTAGGCTGTATTTTGGAGAGCTTTCCTACCTGAACAGCAACAACTAGCTGGTTACACTACCCAAAAATACAAGGGGTGGCACCTTCCCTCTAACCTGGGGTGTCTAAACAATTACTACTACCTACGTGGTGGAATGTAGGTACGTACACATTCTTACCTGTTCTCAAACCACGTGAGCTACTATGAACACAAACAAAGCTGATAGCAATAAACAGACTAACAAACCAAAAAAGACAGATTAGATAAATAACAAACAAAAATGAAACAAATCAGTAGACAAACAATTAGCAAACTGGCAAACACCTCTCCTCCTTTTTCTTCCTCCCCCTTTGCAAGGCTTCAGGGTGCTGCTTTTAATCAGGAAGCTCCGCCTCTTGGTCAGATCTGAGCTTTCAATCAGTAGCTCCACCTAAAAGAGTTAAAGCCGGAGCAACCACAAAGGGATGGGCAGAAAAACATAGAAAAACACCAGACATGTCCCACTCCCGCAAAAATGTTATTACTCTCGCACCCATTCGTTCATAAATGTTATTTTCTCCAGCAGGCAATATTTAAGTTGCTCCCATCCTTGTGACTGTATATCGTTTCATTTCATTTTAGTCGTCATTGTTGTTTTTTGCTGTATATTCATAACAGTATTTGCTTTTAGTATTTTATGTAAATACATTTATATAGTTTTAAGACCATTTAAAGAAGTATCCCGCACACATGAGTATATTCCCGCCCGCACCAGCATTCACCATCAAATCTTGTCCCGCGCTCCACTGATTTGCGTTTGGCCCCGCGGTAGTGTAGGTCTCTACTCTGGACTTCAGCTGAATGTTGGCTTGTAGAGTCAAAACATCCATTGTAGAAGAGATCAGGTGACACAGTGTTGCAATTTCTGATGAGTGGATGAACCTCAGTATCTTCCCGAAAAGGATAGCACATGAATGCAGCGACTGGCCCGAATCTTGATAGCCTGTCAAACTCTGACAGACAATTGTTACTTGATCCAGCTCCTCTAATTGTTATACCCTTTCTTAAATTTAAGAGGAAAAAAATAATAGTCATTCATTCATTCATCTTCTCTACCGCTTTATACGATCTTCCCTCGGGTCACGGGGAGTCTGTGTCTATCTCAGGCGTCTATGGGCATTAAGGCAGGATACACCCTGGATGGAATGCCAACCCATCGCAGGGCACACACACACACACATTCACACACACATTCATACACTAGGGACAATTTTTCAAGATGTCAATCAACCTACCGTGCATGTTTTTGGACCGGGAGGAAACCGGAGAACCCGGAGAAAAAAACCCTGAGGCACGGGGAGAACATGCAAACTCCACAGACACATGGCCGAGACGGGAATCGAACCCGGACAGTGGCGGTGTGAGGCGAACGTGCTAACCACTAAGCCATTAGTATTTGGCTTGTTAGTGTGGCACCCATGGGTCAAACTTAAACCCAGATATATAAAAAATTCCAGAATGGGTTACCAGTTAAGGTGACAATGTGTCACTTCATACTCACCCAAAATAGGATTGGAAAGCTTTACACTAAAGAAGTACCGACTACACCACCCCGGGGGCTGATCTACCGGGCAATCACTCTTCAAAGATAAGATTTTTCTATAATACACTTAGGTTCATTTGCTGCTAAGTCAGGACACGAGACGGAGGGTAAACTATATACATTTTATTAACCATCAATAAAAATTTACACATTTAACACACATTCCAAACAATATGCTCCTAGCCAAATCTGCTTCACTTCAATGCTACTATCACAGCACAGTAGTCATACACTCACCACACGACACCCAAGTGGTGGACACTGCACACCGAAGAAAACCACCACCAAGTAGAGAGGAGTTCCTCCCGCACTTTTAGGACCGGATTCTCAGAAACCTGGAGAGAATGCAAGCTTTGGTGAAATAATAATGGTTCGTCTACCGATACTCACACACAGACAGACAATCAAAGAAACTTGAACTGCTCACGGCACCCGGAGTAACGTAATACAAGGTCGTGGGTTAAATTTCCTTAACCCGATAATTGCAGATTTCCTCAGTCCACACTAAAATGAAAATGCATAGCTCGTAAAGCACAATACACCCAAACATGCTATAAACCCCAATGGCTAATCGGTCCTTATCAAACAACCAGGTTAACCCTGCACTGAATATCAAGTGACGTCACCAAGAATCCTAGGAGAAACACGCACCCAAGCATGGCACCTATAGCTTCTTTTATAGACAGACAAGTCCTGGATTGAAACACCTCCCTATTGTTCCAACCAATCCCCGCCCCACCAGGAAACAGTCGCCACTGCCACAATCTACCTCCGATTTAAGCATCGTCATCCTGAGGATGAAACGAAATGATAATCATAGGCTACCAGACTTTAACACCAAGGCCTATGCAATGTACTAACTGAATTGGAGCCCGACACAAGAGGACTACTAGACTTCTTTAGTAGTATATCTTTTCCTATTGCTTCGGCAAATGATGCACATTTGAATGTTGCCCTTCCACTACTCATTGGGTTCTCACACGGACCATGTGCTGTCCCTACTGTGGTTCTGGATACTGGACAAACTCAATCCCAAATCTCCAACCTTTTCCTTATCCTAACTGGATCATCCACTGGGGTCCAGAAGCACCAGTTCCCCTTATCTCCATCTCAATCAGCCAGTTCCTCCTCTCCGTGGAATTGTTCTTCCTCCCCTGTTCCCATTGTGAGCAACTCCAACTGAATCTCCTCAGATGCAGTTGCACACTGAACTCAGGGCTTTAACAGAGACCAGTGAACATGATGTATGCTTTCCAAGGCAACCACTGGAGCTATCGTGTAAACTGCTCCACCCGCTAGAGGGGCTTTAACCACCTGATACACAATTGGTTTCCACAATCTTATGACGACCCCATGCCCTGCGATCCCACAGATACAATAACTGACCTTCTCTTAAAGAAATTTCCCTCATCTGGGAACTGTGCCTTACATCACTCTGCGGCAACCTACAGTCCACTTTGGGCCCCCTCAAAGGCAACACGTAAATGGTCTTGGTGCTCCTCCACCGACTGATGAGGACTGCCAGGCACTGGTTCCTGTAGGCCGCCAAGCAAGAAATCAACAGGCAGCCGGGGCTCTTGGCTTGAAGAACCCCAAACTTGAAGAACCATTCATTCACAAGGACCTGAGCAACTGTCTCTGCCTGCTGGTCCCTGGTAGGAATGGCTATAGAAATTTACTAAACACATCTGTCATTACCCTCCCATTCTCCTGCCCAGAATGGGATGGTTCCATGACAGTGAAGTCAATAGCCACAATCTTGTTCGGCTGGGAAGCCAGCTAATGGCCCATGTAACTGGTGCAACTGGCACTGTATCTTTAGGTACTTGGTACCACTCACACATGAAAACAGGGAGCCACATCAGCAGCCATACCTGGCCAGTAGCACCATTGCTGCACCAACTCAAGGGCGTGTTTTATCCCTTGGTGCCCATGTTATTACAGCACTAGCACCTCTGAGTGTAGTGCTACTGGCAATAACTGCTGAAAAATATCTTCTCCCCCATCAGGACGAAAGATTCTCCTGTACAACAAACCCTCCGGTTTAACCTGGCGGTTCCATTGTCTAAGGATCTTCGTAACAGGCTTGTGTAGTGGGGCTGCCAACTTAGCAAACTTAGCAAACCATAAAGTGCCAATAATAACTTGCGAAGCCCAAGAAAGTGCTCAGACACTGTCTTTGGACAGGGCCACTGGGCTACCACCTCAATTTTCTTAGAGTCAGTTGTAACAACACCGGAGGAAATAACATGCCCCAGGTAACTTACTTGTTCTTGGAAAAATGCACACTTTTCCAACTTCACCTTAAGCCCATCCGCTCTCAGACGACCCAATACTACCCTCAATCCGCTGCCATGTGTTGTTGTACAGAGGAAGAAAACACATTAATATCATCCAAGTATAACAAGATGGACTGGTGCCTTTGATGAGCAAAACGCTGTTCCATCAACCATGGAACTTCATGAGATAAAAGGCTTGGACACCCTAGATCTCAATTGAGAGTAGAAAAGACATCTTGAAATTCACAGAGAAGGACCCGAACCTGCTGTTATTACACCCAATTCAAGAGAATCAATCTGCTCTGATACTACAGCAGCGGAGACACTGCATAAACCACATCGTCAAGTTCGCCGATGACACGACCGTGGTGGGTCTCATCAGCAGGAACGACGAGTCAGCATACAGAGAGGAGGTGGAACATCTATCAGCCTGGTGTAAAGCCAACAACCTGTCTCTGAACGTGGACAAAACTAAAGAGATGGTTGTTGACTTTAGGAGAGCACAGAGTGACCATTCTCCATTGTACATCGATGGATCCTTCGTGGAGATCGTAAAGAACACCAAATTCCTCGGTGTCCATCTGACGGAGAAGCTCAACTGGTCACTCACCAGCTCCATCAGCAAGAAAGCCCAGCAGTATCTCTACTTCCTGAGAAGGCTGAGGAAAGCACATCTACCAACTCCCATCCTGACCATGTTCTACAGAGGGACCATCGAAAGCATCCCGAGCAGCTGCATCCATGCTTGGTTTGGGAACTGCACCATCACGGATCGCAAGACCCTACAGCGGATAGTGAGGACAGCTGAAAAGATCATCGGAGTCTCTCGCTCCTCTGTCACGAACATTTACAGCACAGTACACAGCACACACTGCCCTGCATCCGCAAAGCTACCAGCATTGTGGACGACATCACACACCCCTCACAAAGTAGTGTAAAGAGTTTACACTATTGCCATCAGGGAAGAGGTTCCGAAGCATTCGGGCTCTCACAACCAGATTATGCAACAGTTTTTCCCTCAAGCCATTAGATTTCTCAACACATAGAACTAATGTGAAACTGGACTCACACACACACTCACACACCATCCACACAGAATTCCATTGCTTTATTTATTTATCTGCCTCATTACTGGTATTTACATGTTTATTGTATATTCTGCTCTCACTGACAGTGTTACTGTTTACATGCACATTTTGCATATCTACTTTTTATCACTGCTGCTCTACTTGTTCTTTTGCACACGAGCCAAACTGTGATACAATTGTTTACAATACTTTGCACTAGGTCGTTGTTGTGTTTTTTTTATTTTATTTTATATTTGTGTTATAGTTGTTTGTTGTGCACTGTCTCGTGTTGTCCACACAGTCCTATTCTGTCTTTGCGCTGTTTGCACTAGGTTGCACACGATGCACTTTATGTAGCTAGGACAAACTTAGTCTCGTCCTCAGCATTGTGTTATTGTGTTTGTGTTATATGTTGTTTTGTGTAAACACCAGGGTGCTGGAGAAACGTTGTCTCATTTCACTGTGTACTGCGTCAGCTATATGTGGTTGAAATGACAATAAAACCTCTTGACTTGACTTGACTTGCATGATACTGACTGGCCAGGTGGGAACAGGTCTTCCAGCACCTCCCAAGATAAGTCAGCCAAATACAATTCCTGCAAGGTACTAATTACTGTACATGGGTAAAGAAGTATATCATTTATTGCCAACATACTACCGGGATAGACAGTGTTCTTCTTTACTCATACCAAAGAAGAAAGGGACAGCAAACCTACAGGCAACCTGGTCACTAGAGGCTCAAATAGCATGACACTATCTGCAGCCTGGGCAGAACAAGTAGCAGCTATAAATTATAAAATTATAAATTATAAAAAAAAAGAGTGCTGCCGGAAACATGGCAAGCAGTTCGTCCCCTTACTCTTACGTTGCTACCCTGATCCCAAGAACGACTAACCCGCCGACATTCTTGGAACACATGGAGCAGACAATCCTTGCCCCAGGGTTCAAAATTAATCCGAAAAAAGCTCTCTGTACTAGTGGACACCATGAACCCTGTAGCGACTAATCAGGATACCGAAACCCCACCCATAGTAACAATCAAGTGTGGACTTGAGGAAATCAACCGAGATGCTTAACGATTATCAGAGGAAGAATTTCCCCCAACGCAATTTCGAGCTGATTGTTGACACCTCTGACAAATTATAGGATGTTGACAGGGAGCTCGAACACAACCAATTCAATTCATTTCAATTTTATTTATAAAGCGCTTTTTACAATGTGTCATCGTCCCAAAGCAGCTTTACATAATACTAATGTGTGAAAAGTGAAAATCAGTTTAGCACTAATTGTTTCTTGTTGAGCAAGCCGAAGCGACGGTGGCAAGGAAAAACTCCCTGGGAACAGGAAGAAACCTTGAGAGGAAACAGACTCAACAGAGAACCCCATCCTCATTTGGGTTGTTTAGTTGTTGTTTGTGTGGTTGAGGATGTTTATTGTGGTAGTGTGGAGTGTATTCAGCCGGGGGCGGAGTCACCAGGAGGTTCTGACAGGAACAGAGTGCAGAGGGGATCTGGATCACTGACAGCTCAGCAGTGGGACATGTAACTCAACGGAGGGAGAGAGAGAGAGAGAGAGAGAGAGAGAGAGAGAGAGAGAGAAAGAAGGAGAGAAGAGAAATGAGTGGTTAGTAAAGGTCATGGTTGCAGTATGGGAGTGTGTATATTTAGTGTCGAGTGCAGACGTGGACTCCGGCAGGATTAACTATAACAGCATAATTAAAAGGAGAATCAGAGGGAAACACAGACATGAGATCTTCCTGATGTGTAAGCAAACAGTCACTCTCACCACCACAAACCTGAGTGATTAATGAGAGTGAGGCAGACAGCAACTAAACACACCAGATCACTATAATACTCAACATCCATGTGTCCCCCAGATCTACTCCTTTATCTAAGGTAGGACTATTCACTAAAAGCTTGGTTAAATAAGAAAGTTTTCACCCTGGACTTAAACACTGAGACTGTGTCTGATTCTCCAACATTAATAGGGAGGGAGTTCCATAACTTTGGGGCTTTGTAGGAGAAAGCTCTGCCCCCCGCTGTAATTTTCCTAATACGTGGTACTGACAGACAGCCTGCATCCTTTGATCGAAGCAGGCGTGGTGGAACATAAGGCTCTAATAGTTCGGTCAGGTACTGTGGGGCGAGACCATTCAGTGCTTTATAAGTTAATAGTAATATTTTAAATTCTATACGGAATTTCACTGGGAGCCAGTGCAGTGTGGATAGGACAGGGGTGATGTACAGTGTGGATAGGACAGGGGTGATGTGCAGTGTGGATAGGACAGGGGTGATGTGCAGTGTGGATAGGACAGGGGTGATGTGCAGTGTGGATAGGACAGGGGTGATGTACAGTGTGGATAGGACAGGGGTGATGTGTGTGTGGATAGGACAGGGTTGATGTGTGTAGTGTGGATAGGACAGTGGTGATGTGCTCATATCTCCTAGTTCTAGTGAGCACTCTCGCTGCCGCGTTCTGAACTAACTGAAGTTTATTTATACACCGTGCTGAACATCCAGACAGTAAAGCATTACAGTAATCCAGCCTGGATGTGATAAAAGCATGGACTAGTTTTTCTGCATCATTAATTGACAATATATTCCTAATCTTAGCGATATTTCTGAGATGGAAAAATGCTATCTTAGTAATGTTATCTACATGAGCTTCGAATGAGAGATTGGAATCTATAATCACACCCAGATCTTTTACAGTTGTACTGGGTGTGATAGAAAGACCATCTAGAGTTAATGTTTGGTCTGATATTTCACTCCTAGCTGCATGTGGTCCGAGTACTAGAACCTCTGTCTTACCCGGATTAAGCAGGAGGAAGTTACTTAACATCCATTCTCTTATGGCTTTCACACACTGCTCAACTTTACTTAACTGATTTTTTTCATTTGGTCGAGCTGAGACATATAACTGTGTGTCATCAGCGTAACAATGGAAACTAATATCGTATTTACGAATTAAGTTGCCCAGAGGAAGCATGTAAATAGAAAAGAGCAATGGGCCTAATACCGAACCCTGTGGCACACCATACTGTACCTGGGAATGCTCAGAATAATCACCATTTAAGTCTACAAACTGGTAGCGGTCAGTTAAATAAGACCTGAACCAGGCAAGGACTGAATTCCTAATACCTTTTCTAATCTGTGAAGGAGAATTTTATGATCAATGGTGTCAAAGGCTGCACTGAGGTCGAGTAATACGAGCAGAGAGACACAGCCTTGATCAGAGGCCAGTAAGAGATCATTCACTACTTTGACGAGTGCTGTCTCTGTGCTGTGATGAGGTCTAAATCCTGATTGGTAAACTTCGTGTATGTTATTCTTAAGTAGGTATGAACTTAACTGCTGCGCAACTACCTTTTCTAAGATTTTTGAAATGAAGGGGAGGTTTGATATCGGTCTATAGTTTGATAGCTCACTGGGGTCGAGGAACCATACCCTTTTTAAGACACTGCTTGGGTAAGCTGATTCATTTGTCTTTGTTGTTGTTGCAGTAATTCCCACAGCTCACACAAATCCAAAGACTGATCCGAACGCCATACTGGATTCCACTTACCAACGGTACAGATTGACTGCTACACCGAGCGCCGCCAAGTGTCCCCAAACATGCTATAAACCCCAATGGCTAACGGGTCCTTACTAAACAACCACGTTCGCCCTGCACTGAATATCCAATGACGTCATCAAGAACCTAGGAAAAACCCGCACCTAAGCCCGGCATTTACGGCTTCTTTTATAGATGGATTAATTCCTGGATTGAAACACCTCCCTATTGTTCCAACTAGGCCCCGCCCCACCAGGAAACAGTCACCACTGCCACATTAGTTTTAGTGCAGTTGTTTGCGTATGACCTAAGTGTCAGATAAAGTCAGATGTCATCAGACTGCCTGCACTGTGACGGGATCAATCAAGTGATGGGATGAATGACAGACTGGTTTACTTTATTAAACATTTTTTCATCTACCATTCGACTGGTAGATGGCGATTTACATGGCAATTTTCTTTTCAAGCGATATATTGATTAATTTTATTACCATACCACATTTTTTGTATGAAATGCTATTCAAAATCAAAACGTATACTTGTCATTTACAATGTCAGGTTCCATTCTTGTCACAGCTAAAGTCTCAAAGACTGATGCAAATGTTCATCCGTGAGTCTTGATCTTGAAGGACATTCAAGGTGTCCAAAGCATGTTCAAAATTCGAGTCGGACACAGGAATAAGTTTAACTATTTACTGATCAGATATGGAAAGATACAACCGGCTGGGTCGTCTCAAGTCCTCATCAGGCAACGACGACTCCAGCATAAAAAATAGTAGTATATATATATGATATGTGTCGTCGTTCTTTCTTCAGTTGGTTCCACCCCTTTTACTTTGCTCTCATCTGACTCCATCTCACTCAAGTACACAGCCTGTGGGTAGAGTGAAACACACACACAAAGAACTTCCCCCTCCCTTCTGCCGTTTCGTAAATCATGACATTTTATTTAAAAACTATCTCTTCTCACAAATGTACTCTTTGTTCAAGCTGTACCCAGCTGTGACCTCGGCTTCTGCAAAAACAAGCTATCCAGCGCACACTCCCTGAAACAGGAAAACTCCCTGCTTCTCTCCGTCTCTACAAACCTTTAATATTCAGCCTTAACCATATGGCAGTTTAAACATAAGCCAAGCATTAAACATTCTTACTGTGTAGATTCTCACTCCAGTTATTGCATTATAAATCAAGTATGTAAATGAGCATTATGCAAAGAACACATCTATTAAAATCATAACAAAAGCAAATAAAAAAACCCTTCAATCTCATCAGAGTTTTCATCAGTTTCATGCACGAAAAGGTTTGATCACAGATATACGTGCTGCCAGAAAGTATGGACATCTTTATTAAATGCTGTGCAGCACGTCGGGAGTGGAGGGCAGAGCCGGATGGAACGAGAGATAAGTTACACCTGTACCTGATGAATAATCAGCATGCCCGGTTCCAGTCTGGTGAGGCCAATAAAGAAGGCGAGAGACATCAACCTCGACGAGAGAATCGCAGAGCAGAGAGTGAAGAAGATGGTCAGAGTAAGGGGTCAAGTATGGCAGGAGCCGATGGTGTACAGGCAGGAGTGTACGGTGTGTAGGTAGATGATGTGGAGGTAGATGGTGGATGGTGCACAGGTAGGAGTGGATAGTGTATAGGTAGTTGGTGGATAGTGTGTAGGTGGATGTTGCGCAGGTGGATGGTGGATGGTGCACAGGTAGGATGGTGGATAGTGTGTAGGTGGAGGTGGATGGTGTGCAGGTGGATGGTGTGCAGGTGGATGGTGGATGGTGTGCAGGTGGATGGTGGATGTTGCGCAGGTAGATGGTGGATGGTGTGCAGGGGAATGGTGGATGGTGTGCAGGTGGATGGTGTGCAGGTAGATGGTGGATGGTGTGCAGGTGGATGGTGGAGGGTGTGGTGGAGGTGGTGGTGTGTAGGTGGATGTGTGGATGGTGTGCAGGTGGATGGTGGAAGGTGGTACGTAGATGGTGGAGGATCACCAGTTGATGATCAGAACAAAAAATTTTTACATTTACAGTATGTAGCACACACTCTTATCCAGGGCAGTTCAGACCTTAATATAAAGTTTTTTTAATTAAAAAGACAAAGCAATGATGAGATCGAGATGTTCGTCATCTTCTGTTTATTAGGTGTAAAGTGCCTTGGCAAAGTGTGTGTGTGTGTTTGTGTGTGTGTGGTGTGTTGTGTGTGTGTGTGTGTGTGTGTGTGTGTGGTGTGTGTGTGTGTGGTGTGGCTTTGGTGTGTGTTACCAATTATCCCAAATTGCAAAAATGTTCACACAGCTGTTTTTTTTTAACACATTAATACATGTTGTGGACATTAAATTATAAATGATCCTATATACTCCTATATACCTATATATTCTCAGTTTAAATGTGATGTTTTTAATATTATCTTATGTATAAAATAAAGATTTATGGGATTTGCAAATAATTGCATTCTTTTTTATTTATAATTTACACTTTATTCGACCATTTCTGTACTTTACATTTTTTTTACAAATCTACCTTCCAAATGCTTTGAGAAATGCTGATCAATAATCAATACATCAGCAGCTGATAATATTTCTAATAAAATACATATTACCAATATTATCTACAAATATAAACATTTACACACACACAAACAATTTTATTCATGTTTTCCTACACAGATACACACATAACAGATACAGTATAAACGTGTAAATAACACTTTGATCAAGTTACTACATTATCATGATAATATCATTTATATCTGTTATAGTGTATTATAAATGTAATTTTCTTTTACCTGTAAACAATAAAATCAACATTCTGTATATGAAAGTATTAAATGGCATTGAAGGACAGAACATGTGCATTAAGAGTTTGTAGTTTTGTTGTTTATAAGAAAAGATTAATGACGAGTTTAAATCTCTCAGATGGAACATTTTCACCAACAACTACAGAAGTAACGGTTCTGACATGTTGTACATCATCTGATTCTCACTGCATGAGAAAACTTTATACTGTAAGAGTTTATCCTCATCTTCTATATGGTAAATGTAGCAGGAGGAGCTCAGTGGTTACAGCACTGGGTTACTGATCGGAAGGTCGGGAGTTCGAGCCCTGTTATTGACGCTCTTGGGCCCTTGAGCAAGGCCCTTAACCCTTTTTTTTACTAGGGGGTGCTGTGTAACACGATTCTGCTGAGATCAGGAATCTCACTGATCATATCTGTAAAGACAAAAAGAGTAAAATGATAAGATTTGTCTATATGTTAATAATAATCAGTCGTGTGTGTGTGTGTGTTTGTGTGTGTGTGTGTCAGTAACTCACTGTAGTATATCCAGTGTACAGTGTGGATCCTTCAGTAGATCAGAGAGCAGCTTCACTCCTGATTCTCCTGGTTTATTGTATTTCAGATTCAGTTTTCTCAGGTGTGATGATGTGTTTATTCTCAGAGCTGAAACCAGAGCAGCACAACCTTCACCTGTAATACTGCAGTGTTCCAACCTGTAAATAGATCAACAATTATACATTAACACACACACACACACACACACACACACACACACACATTGTACAACACACACACACAGAAAAAGCGAAGAAAAACTCCATATTGTTAAACGTCTATTTCAGTGTTTGTAATTTATAAATCTGGAAAACTGGGTGATGATCTGACCTCAGTATCTCCAGTGTACAGTGTGGATTCTCCAGTCCAGCAGAGAGCAGCGTCACTCCTGAATCATACAGTTCATTCCTAACTCAGGTCCAGTTCTCTCAGACTGGAGGAGTTTAATGTGAGAACTGAGGACAGAATTCTACAACTTTACACCAACGCACCTGGGAGAGAAATTATGTGAGATAACACCAACGCAACCTGGGAGAGAAATTATGGTATATCAGAACACTGACATCTCACTACACACACACACACACACACACACACACACACACACACACACACACACACACACACACACACACACACATCAGTGTAAATAGAATAGGAACAATTAAAAGCAATAAAAACACAAGAATCAAAACACCTTCAACTTGTTCAGATTTTCTCACATCACAGGATTAATTAATTACATTTTGCTGTACATTGTGTTTGTGGTGCTTTACAATTTTCCTGTTATTATCATTGTTGTCTCTCTCTCTCTCTCACACACACACAACACCACACACACACACACACACCCACACACATACACACACACACACACACACACACCACGACACACACACAACATAGCTAATTTAATAAGTTTTATTTAATGTAAATGTGTGATTTATTAGAATTAAATAATTCTACAGTTAAAGCTGGGAGGCATCCAAAATATTGCAGGAAAACATAATAATAATAATAATAATAATAATAATAATAATAATAATAATAATAATAATAGTGAAATGTTTACCAATAATATTACTTTTTTTACAAAGTAAGACACATTTAGTTAAGAATTAAATAAAAGAAAAAAGGGTGAAATATAGTGTATAAAACAGGAATAACATGTAGTTTAAACAGACTGTACTCTATTTATTTATTATCTTTTTATTAGTTCAGTTTATAAAAATAAATACTCTGAGAATATGTATCTATTTATAACCAACATTATAATTATTATTAGTTGTTATTGATACAAACATTAGTAAAGACTGAAATATCTCACTGGTATTTACAATAATAAACACAGTGTGTAAGTGATGAATCTGACCTCAGTATCTCCAGTGTACAGTGTGGATTCTCCAGTCCAGCAGAGAGCAAGCTTCACTCCTGAATCCTGCAGGTTGTTCCCACTCAGGTCCAGTTCTCTCAGACTGGAGGAGTTTAATGTGAGAACTGAGGACAGAATTCTACAACTTTCATCTGTGAGATTACACCCACACAACCTGGGAGAGAAATGATAATATATCAGAACACTGACATCACACACACACACACACACAACACCACACACACACAACA
>JACRUU010000002.1:4460571-4477057 GCA_030449085.1 Kryptopterus vitreolus | reverse complement strand
ATGGATTTCTCTGGAGATGGATTCTCTCTGATCTTCTCCTTGATGTAATTGACTATTTCCTGTTTGTTGTGAGAGCTACTTCCTGTCTGGGGCAGTAGGTCTCGTAAGAGAGTCTGATTGGACTCCAGTTGAGAGACCCAGAAGGAAACGGAGGAACAGATCCAGGTGTCCATTCTCACTCTGTAAGGCCTTGTCCACTGCACTCCTCAGGAAATCAGACATGTTTAATTTGGTGAAAATACCAAATGTTGTTTTTTGTTTTTTAAGATTTTTGTTGATGAACTCATATAAAGCAGCCAGAAACTCCTGAACACTCAGATGTACAAAGCTGAACACCTTCCCCAGGTGAAGCCCAAACTCCTCTCTGAAGATCTGAGTACACACTCCTGAGTACACTGACACTTCTCTGACATCAATGCCACACTCTCTCAGGTCTTCCTCATAGAAGATCAGGTTTCCTCTCTCCAGCTGTTGGAAAGCCAGTTTTCCCAGTGCCAGGATACTCTCTCTGGTCTGCTGAGGATCAGGCTCACATTTCTGATGGTACTTTTGGTCCTTGTGTTTGATCTGAAAGATCAGGAAGTGTGTGAACATTTGAGTCAGAGTCTTGGGGATCTCTCCACTCTCTGCTTCACCCAACATTCTCTCTAGAACAGTGGCTGAGATCCAGCAGAAGACTGGGATGTGACACATGATGTAGAGACTTCTTGAAGACTTCATGTGTGAGATGATTTTATTGGCCAGATTCTGATCACTGAAACTTCTTCCTGAAGTACTCCTCTTTCTGAGGATCACTGAACCCTCGTACCTCTGTTACCTGGTCTACACACTCAGGAGGGATCTGATTGGCTGCTCCTGGTCGAGTGGTGATCCAGAGGAGAGCAGAGGGAAGCAGGTTCCCCTTGATGAGGTTCGTCAGCAGCACATCCACTGAGGCCGACTCTGTCACATCACACAATCTCTCATTGTTCTGGAAGTTTAGAGGAAGTCGACACTCATCCAGACCATCAAAGATCAACACCACTTTATTCCTCTCACAGTCTATTAATCCTAATTCTTTTATTTCTGGGAAAAAGTGATGAAGAAGATCCATCAGACTGAGATGTTTCTGCTTCATCAGATTCAGCTCTCTAAAGGGAAGTGGAAACATGAAGGTGACGTCCTGATTTACTTTTCCTTCAGCCCAGTCCAGAATGAACTTCTGCACAGAGACTGTTTTTCCAATTCCAGCAACTCCTTTAGTCAGCACACTTCTGATGGACGTTGTCTTTAAAGAGATCATTACATTTGATGGGTGTCTCCTGTGTTGCTGGTCTCCTGGACACTGTCTCAATCTGTCTCACCTCATGTTCATTATTGATGTCTCCACTCCAACCCTCTGTGATGTAGAGGTCTGTGTAGATCTCATTCAGAAGTGTTGAACTTCCATGCTGTGAGATTCCTTCAGTAATTCTGTTACATTTCTCTCTCAGTTTGGATTTGAGGTTTTTTTGCTGGTACACAGAGACGAGTTCTGATAAAAAGAAGAATAAAATGTAAACTCTCTGATCATCTCTGTGATCTAATGATATCTTCATAGCTGTATATCATATGGAATGTCAGTACTGATGTGTTATTATATTGTGTTGATAAAAGCACATCATTATGATGAGATGTGTTTAATAAATGTACAGCAGTTTCCTTCCTCTGAAGATAAAGTGATGTTAGAACCCCATGAGCTCTTACTGTTCTGCAGTGTGTTAGCGAGATCTGTGTGCTTCATGTTCTTCAGGAAGTGCAGTGTGATCTTCATCACTCCCTCTCTGACACTGCTCTGATCCTCCTCATCCTCCACCTCCCTCTCAGAGCATGCTGGGTAATCTGGACTCAGGAGCTTCTTATATCTCTTCAGTTCATTCTGGATCAGAGTGATGACTTTCTGCTCCAGATCCTGATTTATAACAGAAAATAAATAAATACACAAACACTATAATGAAACACACACACACACATCACACACAAAACACACACACACACACACACACACACACACACACACACACACACACACCCACACACCACATACACACACCCACACACTTGAATACAGCCTTCAAATGAGTCTTCTCAGTGATGTATTGATTTCTTCTTCTGCTGTCTGTAAATAAATAAAACACGTATTAAAAGTTGAATAAAGACTAAAAATCATATTCATAACTACAAACACAAACCAGTGAATACACACATATTACAGAGATGTGTGATTATGTGAGTGTGTGATAAAACACTGCACTCATACATTCATCTGTCCTCACCTCAGATCAGTAGTACAGTCTGTGTCTTTAAAGACTATTGGACGATTCATTGACTTATCACTCTTCATGGACACACAGCTGTGTTGAGGTGAATCTGATCTCTTAACCTGAATCAGACTAAAAACACAAAACCACTGCATCATTATTACTGTTCTTCAGCAACATTGAATAATGAAACTGTAGTTAAAATCTGATGATGTTCATTATTAACACTGATCCCATTCTTTATCCTTCATACTTTATCCAGATACAGGGACAACTTGGGCTTAGACGTGTTGTTCAGTAGCGTAATGTCACTAATCATCAGCTGCTTTTAAACATCTGGATACAAAGCTGCTGAATTTAACTCTTCACTTTTCACAGATACACATCAGAGTCTGATCTGTTTAGTGTTGGTGAATGTGAGAACATTTCTATTTTTCACAGAATCACATCCTTCACTCACCTCTTATCTTTATTTATGTCCTGTTCCACAGATTTACTCATTCTGGAGGTCATTTTCCTCCTATAGAGGAAACCTGTAAACATAATAATAATAATAATAACAATAACAATAAATATAATAATAATAATAATAATAAAGATTCATGAATTTAATATTAAGTCAAAATTAGAAACAATATTAAAAAATGTAATTCAATTTCAACCAGCAAAAAAGAAAACAAAATAAAAACCAGCATACAATTATAAATCCATTAAAAATAAATCATTAATATTGGTGAAGAATAAACAGAAATGCGTTTATACTCCAAATATTCCTGAAGTGCAGTATCACCAACATGTAATGCGCATGCGCTCCACTGTGAGCCCCGGCAGCACTAAACTCCTGAACCTGGTGATTGTGTTGACTGTGATGCAGGACTGATTATTAAACTCCAACCTACTCCTTAATCTACTTTCTTTCCTTTGTGTTTGTCTGGAATGAGTTTAATGACGGAGTTTCCACATTTTGAGGACAGAAATGTTTCCTCCTTCCCCTCAGCGCGCCCGGTGTCCTCCTCCTGATCCCCCGCTGCTCTCACACTACCATCCGGCTCAGAGCCGCCATTAGCGCCGCCTCCTCCTGTCTCCTATGCGGAGCCGCGAACCGCTTGTTCCCGAAAGCAGCACATTCCCAAACCCGCATGCTGCCCTGCTTCCATACACCATCTCCATTCTCCCTCCATCTTTCACACCAAAGGAGATATGGAGCGGAGAGGAACATCATAACCTGTCTCCTCAAACTCTTCTTCTGTTTAGTGACTTCATTTGAAAAGAAATCAAGATTTTACACAATAAAAGAGTTTCCAGAACTTCATTTGGTAAAAAGGTGGACAATTTGAAATAATGATATGAAACACTGAAGGACAACATTTACTCCAACATGGCGCTTGTTCCCTCTAAATCTGGATCATCACAAAGTGCAGGAAAATCACCGGAACTGTTCTTTATCTAATATATATTCATAACATTCACATATTCTAGCTTTAGATTTACATACTTACTGTGTTTTATTCTCCTGGAATATTTTACTTCTTTTCTTCTTGAGACGGACGTTTTTACTTTCACTTTTCTACTCCAAAAAGCCGGAAGTTATAAAAGATTCTGTGACTATCATATTTTGTGACATTAGATGGCGCTATTGTTCATGTTCAGAAATCAAGACAGGTTCACTTCACAACCAGCGTCAATTCAAACATCCTAAAGTAACTAATTTATTTTTTTTTCACAGTAACTGTAACGGATTACTGTTACTTTTTTATTGTGTTATTTATTTTTGCATAAAAGCCGTTACATGTAACTAGTTACTCCCCAACACTGTGTATGTATGTATGTATATATACAAACCGGATTCCAAAAAAGTTGGGACACTATATAAATCGTGAATAAAAACTGAATGCAATGATGTGTAGGTGCCAACTTGTAATATTTTATTCAGAATAGAACATAACACACGAAACTAAAGTTTAAACTGAGAAAATGTACCATTTTAAGGGAAAAATATGTTGATTCAGAATTTCATGGTGTCAACAAATCCCAAAAAAGTTGGGACAAGTAGCAGTAAGAGGCTGGAAAAAGTAAATTTAAACATAACGAGGAGCTGGAAGACCAATTAACACAAATTAGGTCAATTGGCAACATGATTGGGTATAAAAAGAGCTTCTCAGAGTGGCAGTGTCTCTCAGAAGCCAAGATGGGTAGAGGATCACCAATTCCCACAATGTTGCGCAGAAAGATAGTGGAGCAATATCAGAAAGGTGTTACCCAGCGAAAAATTGCAAAGACTTTGCATCTATCATCATCAACTGTGCATAACATCATCCAAAGATTCAGAGAATCTGTAACAGTCTCTGTGAGAAAGGGTCAAGGCCGTAAAACCATACTGGATGCCCGTGATCTCCGGGCCCTTAAACGACACTGCACCACAAACAGGAATGCTACTGTAAAGGAAATCACAGAATGGGCTCAGGAATACTTCCAGAAACCATTGTCAGTGAACACAATCCACCGTGCCATCCGCCGTTGCCAGCTGAAACTCTACAGTGCAAAGAAGAAGCCATTTCTAAGCAAGATCCACAAGCTCAGGCGTTTACACTGGGCCAGGGATCATTTAAAATGGAGTGTGGCGAAATGGAAGACTGTTCTGTGGTCAGACGAGTCACGATTCGAAGTTCTTTTTGGAAATCTGGGACGCCATGTCATCCGGACCAAATTCAATTCAATTCAATTCAATTTTATTTATAAAGCGCTTTTTACAATGTGTCATCGTCCCAAAGCAGCTTTACATAATACTAATGTGTGAAAAGTGAAAATCAGTTTAGCACTAATTGTTTCTTGTTGAGCAAGCCGAAGCGACGGTGGAATTGATCTTCCACCCCTGTTCCCATTGTGAGCAACTCCACCTGAATCTCCTCAGATGCAGTTGCACACTGAGCTCAGGGCTTTAACAGAGACCAGTGAACATGATGTATGATTTCCAAGGCAACCACTGGAGCTATCGTGTAAACTGCTCCACCCGCTAGATGGGCTTTAACCACCTGATACACAATTGGTCTCCACAATTCCTGGATCTTATGATGACCCCAAGCCCTGTGATCCCACAGATATACTAACTGACCTTCCTTTAAAGAAAGTTCCCTCACCTGGGAACTGTGCCTTACATCACTCTGCGGCAACCTACAGTCCACTTTGGGCCCCCTCAAAGGCAACACGCAAATGGTCTTGGTGCTCCTCCACCCACTGATGAGGACTGCCAGGCACTGGTTCCTGTAGGCCACCAAGCAAGAAATCAACAGGCAGCCGGGGCTCTTGGCTTGAAGAACCCCAAACTTGAAGAACTATTCATTCACAAGGACCTGAGCAACTGTCTCTGCCTGCTGGTCCCTGCTAGGAATGGCTATAGAAATTTACTAAACACATCTGTCATTACCCTCCCATTCTCCTGCCCAGAATGGGATGGTTCCATGACAGTGAAGTCAATAGCCACAATCTTGTTCGGCCGGGAAGCCAGCTAATGGCCCATGTAACTCCGTGCAACTGGCACTGTATCTTTAGGTACTTGGTACCACTCAAACATGAAAACAGGGAGCCACATCAGCAGTCATACCTGGCCAGTAGCACCATTACTGCACCAACTCAAGGGCGTGTTCTATCCCTTGGTGCCCATGCTGTTACTGCACTAGCACCTCTGAGTGTAGTGCTTCTGGCAATAATAAAATATCTTCTCCCCCATCAGGACGAAAGATTCTCCTGTACAACAAACCCTCCGGTTTAACCTGGCGGTCCCATTGTCTAAGGATCTTCGTAACAGGCTTGTGTAGTGGGGCTGCCAACTTGGCAAACTTAGCAAACCACAAAGTGCCAAGAATAACTTGTGAAGCCCAAGAAAGTGCACAACTCAGACACTGTCTTTGGACAGGGCCACTGGGCTACCACCTCAATTTTCTTAGAGTCAGTTGTAACAACACCGGAGGAAATAACATGCCCCAGGTAACTTACTTGTTCTTGGAAAAATGCACACTTTTCCAACTTCACCTTAAGCCCATCCGCTCTCAGACGACCCAATATTACCCTCAATCGCTGCCATGTGTTGTTGTACAGAGGAAGAAAACACATTAATATCATCCAAGTATAACAAGATGGACTGGTGCCTTTGATGAGCAAAAAGCTGTTCCATCAACCATGGAACTTCATGAGATAAAAGGCTTGGACACCCTAGATCTCAATTGAGAGTAGAAAAGACATCTTGAAATTCACGGAGAAGGACCCAAACCTGCTGTTATTACACCCAATTCAAGAGAATCAATCTGTTCTGATACTACAGCAGCGGAGACACTGCATAAACCACATCGTCAAGTTCGCCGATGACACGACCGTGGTGGGTCTCATCAGCAGGAACGACGAGTCAGCATACAGAGAGGAGGTGGAACATCTATCAGCCTGGTGTAAAGCCAACAACCTGTCTCTGAACGTGGACAAAACTAAAGAGATGGTTGTTGACTTTAGGAGAGCACAGAGTGACCATTCTCCATTGTACATCGATGGATCCTCCGTGGAGATCGTAAAGAACACCAAATTCCTCTGTGTCCATCTGACGGAGAAGCTCAACTGGTCACTCACCAGCTCCATCAGCAAGAAAGCCCAGCAGCGTCTCTACTTCCTGAGAAGGCTGAGGAAAGCACATCTACCAACCCCCATACTGTTCTACAGAGGGACCATCGAGAGCATCCTGAGCAGCTGCATCCATGCTTGGTTTGGGAACTGCACCATCACGGATCGCGAGGCGGCGGATAGTGAGGACAGCTGAAAAGATCATCGAAGTCTCTCGCCCCTCTGTCACGAACATTTACAGCACACACTGCATCCGCAAAGCTACCAGCATTGTGGACGACATCACACACCCCTCACACAGTAGTGTAAAGAGTTTACACTACTGCCATCAGGGAAGAGGTTCCGAAGCATTCGGGCTCTCACAACCAGATTATGCAACAGTTTTTCCCTCAAGCCATTAGATTTCTCAACACATAGAACTAATGTGGAACTGGACTCACACACACTCACACACCATCCACACAGCATTCCATTGCTTTATTTATTTATCTGCCTCATTACTGGTATTTACATGTTTATTGTATATTCTGCTCTCACTGACAGTGTTACTGTTTACGTGCACATTTTGCATATCTACTTTTTATCACTGCTGCTCTACTTGTTCTTTTGCACACGAGCCAAACTGTGATACAATTGTTTACAATACTTTGCACTAGGTCGTTGTTGTGTTTTTTATTTTATTTTATATTGTGTTATAGTTGTTTGTTGTGCACTGTCTCGTGTTGTCCACACAGTCCTATTCTGTCTTTGCGCACTAGGTTGCACACGATGCACTTTATGTAGCTAGGACAAACTTAGTCTCGTCCTCAGCATTGTGTTCTTGTGTTTGTGTTATATGTTGTTTTGTGTAGCACCAGGGTTCTGGAGAAACGTTGTCTCATTTCACTGTGTACTGCGTCAGCTATATGTGGTTGAAATGACAATAAAAAACCTCTTGACTTGACTTGCTTGCATGATACTGACTGGCCAGGTGGGAACAGGTCTTCCAGCACCTCCCGAGGTAAGTCAGCCAAATACAATTCCTGCAAGGTACTAATTACTGTACATGGGTAAAGAAGTATATCATTTATTGCCAACATACTACCGGGATAGAGAGTGTTCTTCTTTACTCATACCAAAGAAGAAAGGGACAGCAAACCTACAGGCAACCTGGTCACTAGAGGCTCAAATAGCATGACACTATCTGCAGCCTGGGCAGAACAAGTAGCAGCTATAAATTTAAGAGTGCTGCCGGAAACATGGCAAGCAGTTCGTCCCCTTACTCTTACGTTGCTACCCTGATCCCAAGAACGACTAACCCGCCGACATTCTTGGAACACATGGAGCAGACAATCCTGGCCCCAGGGTTCAAAATTAATCCGAAAAAAGCTCTCTGTTCTAGTGGACACCATGGACCCTGTAACCACTAATCAGGATACCGAAACCCCACCCATAGTAACAATCAAGTGTGGACTTGAGGAAATCAACCGAGATGCTAACCGATTATCAGAGGAAGAATTTCCCCCAATGCAATTTCGAGCCATATGACCTGATTGTTGACACCTCTGACAAATTATAGGATGTGCACGGGGAGCTCGAACACAACCATACCCTTTTAAGACACTGCTTGGGTAAGCTGATTCAATTTGTCTTTGTTGTTGTTGCAGTAATTCCCACAGCTCACACAAATCCAAAGACTGATCTGAACGTACTGGATTCCACTTACCAACGGGACAGATTGACTGCTCCCCCGAGCGCCGCCAAGTGTCCCCTCATGTCCACCAACAAATAGCCTCCCCCAGATCTCCAAAGACGTTGAAGTGGGTTGTCGTTGAATCAGTTGTTTCAGCTCTCGACGAAGTGAGCTATCAAAAACATAATCGCGGATTTCCTCAGTCCACACAAAACAAAAATGCATAGCTAGTAAAGTACAATACACCCAAACATGCTATAAACCCCAATGGCTAACGGGTCCTTACCAAACAACCACGTTCGCCCTGCACTGAATATCCAGTGACGTCATCAAGAATCCTAGGAAAAACCCGCACCTAAGACCGCCGTTTATGGTTTCTTTTATAGACGGATTTATTCCTGCATTGAAACACCTCATATTGTTCCAACTAGGCCCCGCCCCACCAGGAAACAGTCGTCACTGCCACATTAGTTTTAGTGCAGTTGTTTGCGTATGCGCAGTGACCTAAATGTCAGAAAAAGTCAGATGTCATCAGACTGCCTGCACTGTGACGGGATCAATCAAGTGATGGGATGAATGACAGACTGGTTTACTTTTTTAAACATTTTTTCATCTACCATTCGACTGGTAGATGGCGATTTACATGGCAATTTTCTTTTCAAGCGATATATTGATTAACTTTATTACCATACCACATTTTTTGTATGAAATGCTATTCAAAATCAAAACGTATACTTGTCATTTACAATGTCAGGTTCCATTCTTGTCAAAGCTAAAGTCTCAAAGACTGATGCAAATGTTCATCCGTGAGTCTTGATCTTGAAGGACATTCAAGGTGTCCAAAGCATGTTCAAATTTCGAGTCGGGCACAGGAATAAGTTTAACTATTTATTGATCAGATATGGAAAGATACAACCGGCTGGGTCGTCTCAAGTCCTCATCAGGCAACGACTGACCCCAGCATAAAAAACAGTAGTATATATATATGATATGTGTCGTCGTTCTTTCTTCAGTTGGTTCCACCCCTTTTACTTTGCTCTCATCTGACTCCATCTCACTCAAGTACACAGCCTGTGGGTAGAGTGAAACACACACACAAAGAACTTCCCCCTCCCTTCTGCCGTTTCGTAAATCATGACATTTTATTTAAAAACTATCTCTTCTCACAAATGTACTCTTTGTTCAAGCTGTACCCAGCTGTGACCTCGGCTTCTGCAAAAACAAGTTATCCAGCGCATACTCCCTGAAACAGGAAAACTCCCTGCTTCTCTCCGTCTCTACAAACCTTTAATATTCAGCCTTAACCATATGGCAGTTTAAACATAAGCCAAGCATTAAACATTCTTACTGTGTAGATTCTCACTCCAGTTATTGCATTATAAATCAAGTATGTAAATGAGCATTATGCAAAGAACACATCTATTAAAATCATAACAAAAGCAAATAAAAAACCCTTCAATCTCATCAGAGTTTTCATCAGTTTCATGCACGAAAAGGTTTGATCACAGATATACGTGCTGCCAGAAAGTATGGACATCTTTATTACATGCTGTGCAGCACGTCGGGAGTGGAGGGCAGAGCCGGATGGAACGAGAGATAAGTTACACCTGTACCTGATGAATAATCAGCATGCCCGGTTCCAGTCTGGTGAGGCCAATAAAGAGGCGAGAGACATCAACCTCGACGAGAGAATCGCAGAGCAGAGAGTGAAGAAGATGGTCAGAGTAAGGGGTCAAGTATGGCAGGAGCCGATGGTGTACAGGCAGGAGTGTACGGTGTGTAGGTAGATGATGTGGAGGTAGATGGTGGATGGTGCACAGGTAGGAGTGGATAGTGTATAGGTAGTTGGTGGATAGTGTGTAGGTGGATGTTGCAGGTGGATGGTGTTGCAGGTGGATGGTGTTCAGGTGGATGGTGGATGTTGCGCAGGTAGATGGTGGATGGTGTGCAGGTAGATGGTGGATGGTGTGTACGTAGCTGGTGGATAGTGTGCAGGTGGATGGTGGAAGGTGTGCAGGGGGACGGTGTGGTGGATGGTTGCAGGTGGATGGTGTGGTGTGCAGGTAGATGGTGGATGTTGTGTGGTGGATGGTGGATGGTGTGCAGGTGGATGGTGGAAGGTGTGTACGTAGATGGTGGAGGATCACCAGGTTGATGATCAGAATTTTTACATTTACAGTATGTAGCACACACTCTTATCCAGGGCAGTTCAGACCTTAATATAACAGTTTTTTTAAATTAAAAAGACAAAGCAATGATGAGATCGAGATGTTCGTCATCTTCTGTTTATTAGGTGTAAAGTGCCTTGGCAAAGTGTGTGTGTGTGTGTGTGTGTGTGTGTGTGTGTGTGTGTGTGTGTGTGTGTGTGTGTGTGTGTGTGTGTGTGTGTGTTACCAATTATCCCAAATTGCAAAAATGTTCACACAGCTGTTTTCTTTTTAACACATTAATACATGTTGTGGACATTAAATTATAAATGATCCTATATACTCCTATATACCTATATACTAAAATATAAATGTTTAACTCTCATTTAAATCCTATATATTCTCAGTTTAAATGTGATGTTTTTAATATTCTGTTAGGTATAAAATAAAGATTTATGGGATTTGCAAATAATTGCATTCTTTTTTATTTATAATTTACACTTTATTCGACCATTTCTGTACTTTACATTTTTTTACAAATCTACCTTCCAAATGCTTTGAGAAACGCTGATCAATAATCAATACATCAGCAGCTGATAATATTACTAATAAAAGACATATTACCAATATTATCTACAAATATAAACATGTACACACACACAAACAATTTTATTCATGTTTTCCTACACAGATACACACATGACAGATACAGTATAAACATGTAAATAACACTTTGACCAAGTTACTGCATTATCATGATAATATCATTTATATCTGTTATAGTGTATTATAAATGTAATTTTCTTTTACCTGTAAACAATAAAATCAACATTCTGTATATGAAAGTATTAAATGGCATTGAAGGACAGAACATGTGCATTAAGAGTTTGTAGTTTTGTTGTTTATAAGAAAAGATTAATGACAAGTTTAAATCTCTCAGATGGAACATTTTCACCAACAACTACAGAAGTAACAGTTCTGACATGTTGTACATCATCTGATTCTCACTGCATGAGAAAACTTTATTCTGTAAGAGTTTATCCTCATCTTCTATATGATGATCGTAGCAGGAGGAGCTCAGTGGTTACAGCACTGGGTTACTGATCGGAAGGTCGGGGGTTCGAGCCCTGTTATTGACGCTCTTGGGCCCTTGAGCAAGGCCCTTAACCCTTTTTTGTACTACGGGGTGCTGTAACACGGCTGACCCAGACCCGCTGGGATATGTGAATTTAAGACGATTCTGTTCTGAGATCAGGAATCTCACTGATCATATCTGTAAAGACAAAAAGAGTTAAATGATAAGATTTGTCTACATGTTAAAAAGAATAAGTCGTGTGTGTGTGTGTGTGTGTGTGTGTGTGTGTGTGTGTGTGTGTGTGTGTGTGTGTGTGTATAACTCACTGTAGTATCTCCAGTGTACAGTGTGGATCCTTCAGTAGATCAGAGAGCAGCTTCACTCCTGATTCTCCTGGTTTATTGTATTTCAGATTCAGTTCTTCTCAGGTGTGATGATGTGTTTATTCTCAGAGCTGAAACCAGAGCAGCACAACCTTCATCTGTAATACTGCAGTGTTCCAACCTGTAAATAGAGATCAACAATTATACATTAACACACACACACACACACACACACACACACACACACACACACACATAAAAAAGAAGAAACTCCAGATTGTTACACGTCTATTTCAGTGTTTGTAATTTATAAATCTGGAAAATTGGGTGATGATCTGACCTCAGTATCTCCAGTGTACAGTGTGGATTCTCCAGTCCAGCAGAGAGCAGCGTCACTCCTGAATCATACAGTTCATTCCTACTCAGGTCCAGTTCTCTCAGACTGGAGGAGTTTAATGTGAGAACTGAGGACAGAATTCTACAACTTTCATCTGTGAGATTACACCAACACAACCTGGGAGAGAAATGATGGTATATCAGAACACTGACATCTCACACACACACACACACACAAACACACACACACACACACACACACACACACACACACACACACACACACACACACACATAAGTGTAAATAGAATAGGAACAATTAAAAGCAATAAAAACACAAGAATCAAAACACCTTCAACTTGTTCAGATTTTCTCACATCACAGGATTAATTAATTACATTTTGCTGTACATTGTGTTTGTGGTGCTTTACAATTTTCCTGTTATTATCATTGTTGTCTCTCTCTCACACACACACACACACACACACACACACACACACACACACACACACACACACACACAAACAGATGCAAATTGCGAATAAGATTTCAATATTTAATGTAAATGTGATTTTTTACAATTAGATACTGTAATTCTACAGATAAAGTTGGGAGGCATCCAAATATTGCAGGAAAACAATAATAAAATAATAAATGATGATATAATACGATAATAATAATAATAGTGAAATGTTTACCAATAATATTACTTTTTTACAAAGTAAGATACATTTAGTTAAGAATTAAATAAAAGAAAAACGGGTGAAATATAGTGTATAAAACAAGAATAACATGTAGTTTAAACAGACTGTACTCTATTAATTTATTAATTTATCTTTTTATTCATTCAGTTTATAAAAATAAATACTCTGAGAATATGTATCTATTTATAACCAACATTATAATTATTATTAGTTGTTATTGATACAAACATTAGTAAAGACTGAAATATCTCACTGGTATTTACAATAATAAACACAGTGTGTAAGTGATGATCTGACCTCAGTATCTCCAGTGTACAGTTGTGGATTCTCCAGTCCAGCAGAGAGCAGCGTCACTCCTGAATCATACAGTTCATTATAACTCAGGTCCAGTTCTCTCAGACTGGAGGAGTTTAATGTGAGAACTGAGGACAGAATTCTACAACTTTCACCTGTGAGATTACACAAACACAACCTGGGAGAGAAATGATGATATATCAGAACACTGACATCACACACACACACACACACACACACACACACACACACACACACACACACACACACACACACACACACACACACACACACACACACACACACACACACACACACACACACACACACTCTGGGAAAGAAAAGATAATTTATCAGAACAATAATATCTATAAGATATACATAAAAAGAGAGAAGAGAGAGAGAGAGAGAGAGAGAGAGAGAGAGAGAGAGAGAGAGAGAGAGAGAGAGAGAGAGAGATTCTCCAGCTGTACAGGAAGTGATCTATAGTGTAAATACAGCAGGAACAATTAAAAACACAAAAATCACAAGAATCAAAAATCTTCAGATTTTGTAACATCACAGGATTCATTAATAGTTTATATTCTGCTGTACATTGTACAGCATAGACTGATGAAACTGATGGAGCAGATCGTTCACTTTGACCAGATGTACTGTGTGTCCGGCAGGTCAATTCTTGACAATGGATTCCTAATTCTGGACATTTTGGACGTCTCCAGGATATTGGGCTTAAAGATTGGTCTGAATTTCCTAGACCAGGAAAAGGGTTTTGACCGGGTTGATCATGAATATTTGTGGAAGGTTCTAGAACGCTTTGGGTTCAACCCTGGTTTTATAGTCATGATCAAGGTGTTGTACAGTGAAATTGAGAATGTACTAAAGGGTTAAGTTTGGTTTATGTGCCCCTTTTAGAGTGTACAAAGGGATAAGACAAGGTTGTTTACTTGTTTACAAGGTTGTTTGAGTTTTTTCGCCGACGTCTCGTGTGCCGTGCTTCCAAGTTTTTTTTCTCAGAGATTCCCGACCTTCTCGAGTTTCCGACTCTTCTGATTCCTGAGTGTAAGTTCTCTTCCATTTTCCTTTCCACACTAGATTTTCCCCCTTTTTTGAGCTCTCTCTTCTTTCATCCCCATTATATTACCCGCTTAGTCGCTTAGTTAAGTTTTGCTCTCTCCCCGCCCTCTCCGGTCTTTCCTCGTTTTCTGACGGTTCCCATCGAGTTTTCACCCAAGAATATTTCGGTCTCGCTTGAAATGTTTTTCCCTTCTTTCTTTCCCATTTGCTCTCCTTTCCCCTCTTTTCGTATCGGCCTTTTTACCCTTCTGACGCTTTCTCCTCCTCTGGATTTATTCCTTACTGTGCCTTTCTGTTTCTCTTATTATCCTTATTTTTTGGTCACCTGAGTTTTTAGGTTTTCTGTTTATAACTTTACTGAATTGGAACAGTAATGATTTTGCCTGGTTTGTCTCTTCCTTTTCTTCTCCATCTTGGAGTCTGACTCTGCCTCTGGGTCTTCCCCCTTTTGCTCTCTGCTTCAAGACTCTTCTGTCTCCAGGGCCTGTCATACACACACTGGATTACCAGTTCTTTATCATGGACTTTTTAAATTATGGACATTTAAAAAAAAAGGATTAAGGACTGTGGGACACTACACTGGCTGCTGGAGGAGTCCCTGGTCTTCAGGAGTCATCTGGACATCTCCAGTGTGACCAGCTCCACACTGTCCGGAGGTCTGATCACCTCAGGGATCACCACACTCCGGGAACTGGTGAATGTCGCAGTCATTCAGAGTATTGCCATCATTTTGGTAGTAGGTGAACCCGAAAGGCTGCTCTACCACATGTGTCAATTAATTAACTTCATTTTGGTCGAGCAAAAATAGCAAAATACTTGATAAAAAAAACAAAACAACAAGTGGCTCAATATACTGATTAGAATTTTTAAAAGAGTAAAGGGGACATAAAGATGTGGGTGGTGTTAGCTCAGTAGTTAATGCTTTGGGTTTTGATCCAGAAGATCTCAGGTACACCAAGCTGCCATTAGTGGTCCCTTTCGCAAGGCCTTTAACCCTGAGATCAACTGCTCAGTTGTAAGTGGCTCAGTATAAGGGCGTCTACCAAAATGCTGTAAATGTGTACATTTATAAAGATGTTCGAGACTGTGTGATGTTGTTGTGAAGCTCTATGTTCTGTGAAAGAGCAAGAATTGTACTTTTCACCAGAGCTAGTCTGAATGATCATACATGCATTTTTAAACTGTCATTGTTTTTGTTTATGTCCATTTAATGTAATTATTGTTATATTGTTTATCTATTTATTTGACTATATAAGTCAATATGATAACATCCAGACAAGAACATGTCATGTCAAATAAAGGAATATAAAGAGTCAAAAATTCAAAGAGGGGCACGGTGGTTTAATAGTTAACACGTTCGCCTCACACCTAACCCAGGTGTTCGATTCCTGCCTCTGCCATGTGTGTGTGAAGTTTGTGTATCCTGCCTCGATGCCTGAAGACGCCTGAGATAGACACGGGTTCCCGCGACCCAAGAGAAGATCGGATAAAGTGGTAGAAAATGAATTAATAATATAAATTTGACATTTGTAATGCTAAAGCAATTATAGCTGCGTACAAATATTGCAAGAAAACAATAATAAAATAAAATTAATAATAATAAATTATAATAATAGTGAAATGTTTATAAAGAAATCAGAGAAAGTAAGATACATTTAGTCAAGAATTAAATAAACAAACAATGGTGAAATATAGTGTATAAACAGGAATAAAATAGAGTTTAAACAGACTGTACTCTCTTTATTTATTCATCTTTTTATTAGTTCAGTTTATTAAAAAAATATCTATTTATAACCAACATTATAATTATTAGTTGTTACTGATACAAACATTAGTAAAGACTGAAATATCTCACTGGTATTTACAATAATAAACACAGTGTGTAAGTGATAATCTGACCTCAGTATCTCCAGTGTACAGTGTGGATTCTCCAGTCCAGCAGAGAGCAGCGTCACTCCTGAATCATACAGTTTATTC
>JACRUU010000002.1:4419190-4456840 GCA_030449085.1 Kryptopterus vitreolus | reverse complement strand
GTCCATCATTGTTCCGGTCCTGAAGAAACCTCAAACCTGAACGACTACCGCCGGGAGTGATGAAGTGCTTCGAAAGACTGGTCAGAGACTTCATCACGCCATCACTACCAGACACACTGGATCCACTACAGTTCACCTACTGCCAGAACCAGTCTACAGAGGACGCCATCACACATCTCCTCCACACAACCACAAGTCACCTGGACTGCATTATGTGAAAATGCTGTTCATGGACTTCAGTTCAGTGTTCAACACCATTCTTCCTTCCACGCTCAGGTGCTGTGTGCTGGGATCTCTAACGTCCTGACAGACAGACTATAAGCCGTACGGATGGGAAAACACACCTCATCCTCCCTCACCCTCAGCACTGGAGCTCCTCAGGGTTGTGTTCTGAAGCCCCCTGCTATACTCTCTATACACACATAACTCCACCATCATCAACTCCATCATCAAGTTTGCTGATGACACTGTTGTGGTGGGCTTGATCTCCAACAACGATGAGATGTTCTACCTACAGGAGATCAAAAACCTGGAGAGATGATGCCAGGAGAACATTCTGCTCCTGAACATCAGCAAAATGAAGGAGTTAATAGTGGACTTCAGCACGAAACAGTCACGCTCATACCATCCGACCCCAGTGACTGAGAGATTGAGAGAGTGGACAGTTTCCGGTACCTTGGTGTTCACATCACGCAGGACCAGTCATGGTCCTTTAACACCCTGGTGAAGAAGACCCGGAAACGTCTATACCAGCTGAGACACTTAAGGCACTTTAGACTTCCAGTTCAGGTGCTAATGAACTTTTACACCTGCACCATTGAGAGCTTCCTGATGGGAAACATCACTTCCTATTGAATTTTCTGTAATGATTTCATTAATATATAAATTTAATTTTAACTCTTTAATTTTCATTTCTCTTAGATTTGTATATTTTATAAATATTTTATATGTCGATTGATTTGTGTTAATAAGTGAATCCATGATCGAGTGTAAAATAAATTCAAAGTGAGGATTCCTATTGTAATCATATTTAACAATGTAGTTAGATTTTATATTTAATGTTCAAATTGAAAATAAAATATAAAAAGACATTTAATGTTGTTGTGGTCTCTGTGTCGTCGTGTCATGTTGTGTATTTATTGTTTTATTGATTATGGTTCTCTATAGGCTCCAAAACAATGACAACATTTATAATCTAAACTTACATTTTTTCTCTACAAACAATAAACTCCTCATTCTCCTTACATACAGAATAACAGATACCTGATTGTAGTAATTAATGATAATCATTATCTTAATCACTGTTGTCGACACCTTTCTCTACAATATCAGAAGGATTTGATCGTTTTTATCCACACAGGCTGCTCAAGTGCTCGATCCGTCTCTCGTCACCTCAAGACTGGACTACTGTATCTCTCTGCTAGCAGCTTCTACCTCAGAACGCTATTCGTCCACTGTAAACGATTCACAAATGCAGCTGCACGACATGTGTTCAACCTGACCAAGTTCTCCCAACACCACCCCACTGCTGCGCCCTCTACTGGCTTCCTGTAGCTGCACACAAATCAGATTCAAAACACTGACGCTCACCTACAAAGCAAAACATGGATCTGCATCTCCATATCTCAGAGACCTCATCACCTCCTGTACCACACCTCGCTGCCTGAGAGCATCTAGCACTGCTCGCCTGCTTCCACCTTCACTCAGAGTAACGAGCAAGTTAAGTTCAAGACTCTTCTCTGTTCTGGCACCGAGGTGGTGGAATGAACTTCTCCTGGACGTCTGAACAGCAGAGTCACTGTCTATCTTCAAGTGACGACTGCAGACCGCGATCTCTTCCAACAACACCTATCCTAACACTTTCTTCCTTCTCACTGTCCTGGCCAATAAAAAAACCTCAACTGAGTCTAAGTTTGTTTGTATCTTAAGTTTGTAATGAATCATACCAGAGTTAATTTATTCCTAGATGGAGATTTAAAGCACTATTTGTACATGGCTCTGGATAAGGACATCTGCTAAATACTGTAAATGTAAATGTGTAGTGTCATTAGTGTTCATTTAAAATAACTACATTTATGGAATTAGTAACACATTTATGAAGTCATTTTAAAATTACTTACACAAGCTTTTCTGGATGCTTTGACCACCGGCAGCAGCCTCAGAAGACATTCATCTGATAGGGGCTGTCATATTTCCTCAAATCAAACTCATCCAGATTCTCTTCTGAGTTCAGCAACACAAACACCAGAGCTGACCACTGAGCAGGAGAGAGACTGACTCCACCTGAGAACACCAGTAATCTCCGGTTCTGTTCAGGTAATGTTGTACTTCCTGTACTAGAGAATGATCATTCAGTTCATTCAGACAGTGGAACAGAATTGATGGATTTCTCTGGAGATGGATTCTCTCTGATCTTCTCCTTGATGTACTTGACTATTTCCTGTTTGTTGTGAGAGCTACTTCCTGTCTGGGGCAGTAGGTCTCGTAAGAGAGTCTGATTGGACTCCAGTGAGAGACCCAGAAGGAAACGGAGGAACAGATCCAGGTGTCCATTCTCACTCTGTAAGGCCTTGTCCACTGCACTCCTCAGGAAATCAGACATGTTTAATTTGGTGAAAATACCAAATGTTGTTTTTTGTTTTTTAAGATTTTTGTTGATGAACTCATATAAAGCAGCCAGAAACTCCTGAACACTCAGATGTACAAAGCTGAACACCTTCCCCAGGTGAAGCCCAAACTCCTCTCTGAAGATCTGAGTACACACTCCTGAGTACACTGACAGCTTCTCTGACATCAATGCCACACTCTCTCAGGTCTTCCTCATAGAAGATCAGGTTTCCTCTTCTCCAGCTGTTGGAAAGCCAGTTTTCCCAGTGCCAGGATACTCTCTCTGGTCTGCTGAGGATCAGGGTCACATTTCTGATGGTACTTTTGGTCCTTGTGTTTGATCTGAAAGATTCAGGAAGTGTGTGAACATTTGAGTCAGAGTCTTGGGGATCTCTCCACTCTCTGCTTCACCCAACATTCTCTCTAGAACAGTGGCTGAGATCCAGCAGAAGACTGGGATGTGACACATGATGTAGGAGGCTTCTTGAAGACTTCATGTGTGAGATGATTTTATTGGCCAGGTTTCTGATCACTGATCTTCTTCCTGAAGTACTCCTCTTTCTGAGGATCACTGAACCCTCGTACCTTCTGTTACCTTGGTCTACACACTCAGGAGGGATCTGATTGGCTGCTCCTGGACGAGAGGTGATCCAGAGGTGAGCAGAGGGAAGCAGGTTCCCCTTGATGAGGTTCGTCAGCAGCAACATCCACTGAGACTGACTCTGTCACATCACACAATACTCTCATTGTTCTGGAAGTTTAGAGGAAGTCGACACTCATCCAGACCATCAAAGATCAACACCACTTTATTCCTCTCACAGTCTATTAATCCTAATTCTTTTATTTCTGGGAAAAAGTGATGAAGAAGCTCCATCAGACTGAGATGTTTCTGCTTCATCAGATTCAGCTTCTCTAAAGGGAAGTGGAAACATGAAGGTGACGTCCTGATTTACTTTTCCTTCAGCCCAGTCCAGAATGAACTTCTGCACAGAGACTGTTTTTCCAATTCCAGCAACTCCTTTAGTCAGCACACTTCTGATGGACGTTGTCTTTAAAGAGATCATTACATTTGATGGGTGTCTCCTGTGTTGCTGGTCTCCTGGACACTGTCTCAATCTGTCTCACCTCATGTTCATTATTGATGTCTCCACTCCAACCCTCTGTGATGTAGAGGTCTGTGTAGATCTCATTCAGAAGTGTTGAACTTCCATGCTGTGAGATTCCTTCAGTAATTCTGTTACATTTCTCTCTCAGTTTGGATTTGAGGTTTTGCTGGTACACAGAGACGAGTTCTGATAAAAAGAAGAATAAAATGTAAACTCTCTGATCATCTCTGTGATCTACTGATATCTTCATAGCTGTATATCATATGGAATGTCAGTACTGATGTGTTATTATATTGTGTTGATAAAAGCACATCATTATGATGAGATGTGTTTAATAAATGTACAGCAGTTTCCTTCCTCTGAAGATAAAGTGATGTTAGAACCCCATGAGCTCTTACTGTTCTGCAGTGTGTTAGCGAGATCTGTGTGCTTCATGTTCTTCAGGAAGTGCAGTGTGATCTTCATCACTCCCTCTCTGACACTGCTCTGATCCTCCTCATCCTCCACCTCCCTCTCAGAGCATGCTGGGTAATCTGGACTCAGGAGCTTCTTATATCTCTTCAGTTCATTCTGGATCAGAGTGATGACTTTCTGCTCCAGATCCTGATTTATAACAGAAAATAAATAAATACACAAACACTATAATGAAACACACACACACACACACACAGACACAACACACACACACACACACACACACACACACACATACACACACACACACACACACACACACACACACACACACACACCTTGAATACGGTCTTCAAATGATTCTTATCAGTGATGTTTGATTTCTTCTTCTGCTTTCTGTAAATAAATAAAACACGTGTTAAAAGTTGAATAAAGACTAAAAATCATAGTCATAACTACAAACACAAACCAGTGAATACACACATATTACAGAGATGTGTGATTATGTGAGTGTGTGATAAAACACTGTACTCATACATTTATCTGTCCTCACCTCAGATCAGTAGTACAGTCTGTGTCTTTAAAGAATTATTGGATGATGCCATTGACTGATCACTCTTCATGGACACACAGCTGTGTTGAGGTGAATCTGATCTCTTAACCTGAATCAGACTAAACACACAAAACCACTGCATCATTATTACTGTTCTGCAACAACACTGAATAATGAAACTGTAGTTAAAATCTGATGATGTTCATTATTAACACTGATCCCATTCTTTATTCCTTCATACTTTATCCAGATACAGGGACAACTTGGGCTTAGACGTGTTGTTCAGTAGCGTAATGTCACTAATCATCAGCTGCTTTTAAACATCTGGATACAAAGCTGCTGAATTTAACTCTTCACTTTTCACAGATACACATCAGAGTCTGATCTGTTTAGTGTTGGTGAATGTGAGAACATTTCTATTTTTCACAGTCACATCCTTCACTCACCTCTTATCTTTATTTATGTCCTGTTCCACAGATTCACTCATTCTGGACGTCATTTTCCTCCTATAGAGGAACCTGTAAACATAATAATAATAATATTAATAATAATATAATAATAATAATAATAATAATAATAAATAATAAATAATAATAATAGTAATAATAATAATAATAATAATAATAAACTAACATGAATTTAATATTAAGTCAAAATTAGAAACAATATTTTAAAAAATGTAATTCAATTTCAACCAGTAAAAAAGAAAACAAAATAAAAACCAGCATATAATTATAAATCCATTAAAAATAAATCATTAATATGGTGAAGAATAAACAGAAATGCGTTTATACTCCAAATATTCCTGAAGTGCAGTATCACCAACATGTAATGCGCATGCGCTCCACTGTGAGCCCCGGCAGCACTAAACTCCTGAACCTGGTGATTGTGTTGACTGTGATGCAGGACTGATTATTAAACTCCAACCTACTCCTTAATCTACTTTCTTTCCTTTGTGTTTGTCTGGAATGAGTTTAATGACGGAGTTTCCACATTTTGAGGACAGAAATGTTTCCTCCTTCCCCTCAGCGCGCCCGGTGTCCTCCTCCTGATCCCCCGCTGCTCTCACACTACCATCCGGCTCAGAGCCGCCATTAGCGCCGCCTCCTCCTGTCTCCTATGCGGAGCCGCGAACCGCTTGTTCCCGAAAGCAGCACATTCCCAAACCCGCATGCTGCCCTGCTTCCATACACCATCTCCATTCTCCCTCCATCTTTCACACCAAAGGAGATATGGAGCGGAGAGGAACATCATAACCTGTCTCCTCAAACTCTTCTTCTGTTTAGTGACTTCATTTGAAAAGAAATCAAGATTTTACACAATAAAAGAGTTTCCAGAACTTCATTTGGTAAAAAGGTGGACAATTTGAAATAATGATATGAAACACTGAAGGACAACATTTACTCCAACATGGCGCTTGTTCCCTCTAAATCTGGATCATCACAAAGTGCAGGAAAATCACCGGAACTGTTCTTTATCTAATATATATTCATAACATTCACATATTCTAGCTTTAGATTTACATACTTACTGTGTTTTATTCTCCTGGAATATTTTACTTCTTTTCTTCTTGAGACGGACGTTTTTACTTTCACTTTTCTACTCCAAAAAGCCGGAAGTTATAAAAGATTCTGTGACTATCATATTTTGTGACATTAGATGGCGCTATTGTTCATGTTCAGAAATCAAGACAGGTTCACTTCACAACCAGCGTCAATTCAAACATCCTAAAGTAACTAATTTAATTTTTTTTCACAGTAACTGTAACGGATTACTGTTACTTTTATTGTGTTATTTATTTTGCATAAAGCCGTTACATGTAACTAGTTACTACTCCCCAACACACTGTATGTATGTATGTATATATATATATATACACACACACACACACACACATATCATATATATATATATATATATATATATATATATATATATATATATATATATTTTTTTTTTTTTTTTACACACACACACACACACACACACACACACACACATACAGTGTTGGTGAGTATATATATAAAATATATATAAGCAGCTCAGTTTCGAAAATATATACATATATTGTGCCACCTAGTGGACAAATGAAAGTAAATCTGTAACCTATTTCATTTGCAAAGTAACCTTCCCAAAACGGTGTTTATATATTGTAAATATAAAATAAATATATAAATATTCATTCATTCATTCATCTTCTACCGCTTTATCCGATCTTCCTCGGTTCACGGGGAGCCTGTGCCTATCTCAGGCGTCTATGGGCATTAAGGCAGGATACACCCTGGATGGAATGCCAACCCATCGCAGGGCACACACTCACACACACACACACACACACACATTCACACACACACATTCATACACTAGGGACAATTTTCCAAGGTGCCAATCAACCTACCGTGCATGTTTTTGGACCGGGGGAAACCGGAGAACCCGGGGAAAAACCCCCTGAGGCACGGGGAGAACATGCAAACTCCACACACACATGGCCGAGACGGGAATCGAACCCGGATCCTGGCGGTGTGAGGCGAACGTGCTAACCACTAAGCCACCGTGCCTCAATATATAAATATAATAATTGTAAAATATGCCACGTCCCACACCTTTAAGAATTATGTTCCGATTGATTTCCATATAAACTGGTGATACGTTTAGGTTATAAGGAAGTGCATTGTGTCCCTAAAAGAAAAATGTGCCTCTTTAATATGGATTTGGGAATGCGATGTGCTTCCATGAGGTTCCATACATTAAAATAGTCAGTAGCTCATCAATCTTGCTCAAGGACCCAAGAGTTGCAACTTGGTGATACCAGGGTTCAAACCGCAGACCTTCCGATCAGTAGCTCAGCTATTTAACCCACCGAACTACCCGAACTACCCTCTTTCAAAGGCACTCTTCTAAAGTCAAGGACTTTGGAGGACAATGCAGCCAAATGTAGGTTTGTAAATGAAGTACTATAAAAGCAGGCCTCTGTCCCTCTCACAGAGAAGAATAGCCTTTATTTGTCACATATACATTACAGCACAGTGAAATTCTTGATGGTAGCTGGGGTCAAAGTGCAGGGTCGGCCATGATATTGCACCCCCTGGAGAATAGAGGGTTAAGGACCCAAGGGCGGCAGCTTGGTGATACCGGGGATCGAACCCGGATCTTCCGATCAGCATCCCAGTGCCTTAGACCAATGAGCTGCACCCCTCCCTATTGCATGGCACCGAACACAACAGCCTTCTAGGTGGTGAACAAACAGCATCTGTTCAGCACCAAGGATAGGTAAAACTCTGCCACTAAGACGCATGGCAATAAGGCATGACTGGAGGCAGTTTGTGATAGTGGTGTCTTCTCCCTGTTGAAAAGCAGTGAGTAGCCACTAAAAAGTCAATCAAAGATCAATCAAATATTGCACTGATTATAAAATACTGCTGCTGACAAAGCTCAGAGTGGTCTGCGGTATATAAGCAATCTTTTCGCTGATTATGATCCACCACACATCAGAAAGGTTCTGATAATAATGAAGATTGTACCAGGGGGCAGAACAGCATTCTAATTTGTGTTTCAATATCAGACACAATATCAGTGTTAAATTCGAGGCTGAAAACAAATAACAAATTAGCTTAGTCAAGTCTTTAGTCAGTAGAAGCAGATAGCATTTTGTTGATATATATATATATATATATATATTTATATATATATATATATCATATATATATATATATATATAATATTTAGCATGCTGTCCTTCCCCCACTATTAAGAGTTTACTAAGGTAAGGTTTGTTGATGGTGGTGTTGTGGAGTTTCTTTTCCCAGAAAACCCTCGTGTGTTACTTTTTCCTGCTCCATCCTGAAGCCCTACAACTGGATGGAACTCTGTGCAGTTGATAGTGGTTCCAAATGAACACCTTAAAGATGTATAAAGTTACTGATCAACTCAAGAAATTCTCTCAGGGATTTTTTTTTCCTTGCCAGAGTCACCAGTGGCTCGCTCATTACAGATTGACTTATAGCCATTAAACGTGTAAGCACATTAAACTCTGCCAAGCTGCTTTGGGAAAATGTCCGTAGTTAAAAATCGCTCTATAAATCAAAATAAAGTGAATTGAACTGTTCTGAGGATCGAGAATGATAAAGATAGAAGTGAGTAAGAGTGTTATAAAGACCTGATCAGATCAGGAATAAAAAACTTTTATTAAATTAGAGAAACATTATTAGACCTCTAAGCAGTGTGTAAACTTTATAAAACAAGCACAAAGTACATAAAAATAACTGTTTGTATATAAAAAGATGTGGCGAGTAAATCTGTTCTTAAAAACAACACATAGGCCACTGTGCTTAAGGCTCACATATTATTATTGTTAAGCTCTATGTATTCTGTCAAAAGCATCCATCAGTCATTGAGGTTCTCGTCTTCCTCTACCTCCTCCTCGTCTTCTCCATCACTCTGTGTCTGCCCCGGTGTGTTGTCTGTGTCTCGGTGGTGTGCGTTAGTCTGTGCAGTGTCTCCATGGTTGAGTTTTACGCCGATGGCGTTCTGCAGAGCGTCCAGACTGCGAGTACTCACGTACATGCTCACGTTGACAGAGGGATGTGAACGCCGCAGCTGCTCCAGTTTGAGCCATGCCTGTAACAGTTAGAATAGCCTTTATTTGTCATATGTACATTTCTGCACACTGAAATTGTTTCTTTGCATATCCCAGCTAGTTTCTGAAAGCTGGATTCAGAGCATAGAGTCAGCCATGACACGGCACCCCCTGGAGCACAGAGGGTTAAGGGCCTTGCTCAAGGAGCAAGAGTAGCGGCTTGGCCATACCAGGGCTCGAACCCGCGACACCTTATACCACTGAGATACACCCTCCCTTACAGCATTTGGCAGATGCCATCATACAGAGCGGCTAAGAATTATCCCATTCGTTCAAGCTGCTGGTGGGATTTGAACTCATAACCTTCTGATCAGAGTCCAACATCTAAAGGGGGGGGGGGGGGGGGGGCGGGGGGTATGGGTTGGGGTGTGTGTGTGAGTGGTGGTGCTGCTCTCAGATGAACCCCAATTTACAGATTCCTGTCGACAACCTGCTGGAGCACCAGCATGAGCTGTATTGAAGCATGCCAACTGCACCCCTGAACAGCACAGCCTTTCTGCAAGCCTAGACACATGCACTTGCTGCTGGCAGATAAATGTATATAGTTTGCTAGTGGTAGCTCAGTGTTTAATGAACTGGGGTGTCTGGATAAGGAGGTTGCAGGTTCAAATCCCAGCACCACCAAGCTGCCAGTAGTGGGTCCTTGAGCAAGGCCCTTAATCCTCAACTGCTCAGTTGTAAGTCGCTTTGGATAAAGGCACCTCCCAAAAACCCAGGCCATAGGTTTGCACAAGCCTGGATGCATGGGCAGGTTGTGTTAGGAACATAAAATGTACTCAACTACCACCACTGATCCTCGCCACATTCTACTGAATGACTATCAAGAGTTCCCTGAACTACTGTACTGTATAACTGTCTGGTTTGGACATCTCTCAATGTAAGACCTTACAGTGGATTGCGAAAACAAAAGATGATCAAGGAGGTTTTTCTTCTCTCTCTGGTTGAAACATTGGACTCTAGACTGGAATGTAACAGCTTCAAATCCCAGCACCACCAAGCAACATGTAAAACACACTGGCCCATTGACTTCACAACTGCTTAGTTTAATGTCACTCTGGATAAGATATTCCAAATGCTATAAATAAACACACACACACACACACACACACACACACACACACACACACACACACACACACACTGGTATCAGGATCTGGGAATATGGATATTTTTGAGTTTCCTTGCGTTTTCATTTTTGCCAGCAGATGTCGCCATAGTCTCTTATTGTTTACACTGATTCCTGTGTGTGTTTCTTGTTTCTTGCCTGAACTTTGATGTGTAGTTTGATTCCTGTGTTTGTTTCCCATGTTCTCCTGCACTATTCTGGACTGAAGCAGAAAAATGTGTGTGTGGTGTGTGTGTGTGTGTGTGTGTATGTGTGTGTTTACTGACCTTCTGGTAGCTGGAGTGTTGACAGTGGTGCTCGATGATGAAACCAAAGACATCTCCTACTCGCACTGCAGGGTCCAAATCACACTCCTCTAATAAACACTCACACTCTGACAGAGCTGCTGCAGGGTCCTGCTCATACAACCTGCACACACACACACACACACACACACACACACACACACACACACACACACACACACACACACACACACACACACACACACACACACACACACACACACACACACACACACACACACACACACACACACACACACACACACACACACACACACACAACACATACACAACACACACACACACACACACACACACACACACACACACACACACACACACACACACACACACACACACACACACACACACACACACACACACACACACACACACACACACACACACACACATAACACACACACAGACACACACACAGACACACACACATAGTTATTTGAATTGTGTTAATCTACACTTAATTAAATGTGTTTTTTGTTTGTTTATTTGTGTGTGTGTGTGTGTGTGTGTATATGTGTGTGTTACCTCCGTGCATGTATGAATCTTTTGATGAGTGTGAGATGGTGTGTGAGCTGTGCGAGTTGGTCATCTGTCTCATCTCCGTGGCGACTCTTGGCTTTGGATAGACACTTATAGGCCTCAGTGAGAGCTCCATATGCCTTCTCATAGTCCTGATAATCATCAATCTCCACCTACACACACGCACACACACACACACACACACACACACACACACACACACACACACACACTGAATGAAGAATTTGCTCTGAATCGATTGATCAGTAATCCCTAGAGTACCCATAATACACTCTGGTACCTAGACCTAGTGATTCAGGACATGTCCACAGGAGAGGTTTTCAGTATGATGATTGAGACACGTACCTGCGCACAGGCCTGGTAGAAGCCGGCGAGAAGTTCCAGCGCTCGTCCTTTGGTGTAGAAGCTGATGATGTTCTTCATGATTTCCGGATCTTTCCTCCAGTCCAGAGACTGCAAATAATTCCCCGCCATCACGTAGATCTCTTTCTGCCGAGACACACCGGTGAAGAACACGATCTTCTCTGTATCTCCGGACTTCAGGAGCGCTCGCATGGCCTGTGGACATGGACATGGACACACACACACACACACACAGATTAAAAAGAAGAGTGTAATATAAGATGTAATTCCTCTCGGTAAGGACGTACACACCTTGATCTTTTTCCCAGCTTGTGTGTATTTCTTGGTCGCTAGGTGATAGTTGCCCTGGCGCATGCAGCAGTCTGCGATTCGCTCCAGCACTTCCTTACGCTCCTCCTCTGAGAGGTGGGCGGAGCTTTGTGTCACAGTCATGCTCTCAGCCAGATCCTCCGTGATGGTCAGGTTGTGGTCCAAACACAGCTGAAGCGCCTCGTGGTACTGGTCACATTTAAAAAACTAACTTTAAACCTGTTTCTGTGAACGTCTGAATGTGTGTGTGTGTGTGTGTGTGTGTGTGTGTGTACCTTCTTGGCTGCCACCAGCAGTTGTACAGCTTTGTGGTAGTGTGTGTGTTTGATGAAGAAGTCTGAGCAGCGAGTGAGCACGGCCGGGTCGCTGTTCTCATTCAGGTCCTCTGCGATCAGCTGCAGCGCGCCGAACTGCTCTGTGCTGAACGCCAACTCCAGAGCCTTCGACACCCGACCTGCCTAGAGAGAGAGAGAGAGAGAGAGAGAGAGAGAGAGAGAGAGAGAGAGAGAGAGAGAGAGAGAGAGAGAGAGAGAGAGAGAGAGAAATGCAAAGTAAAATGTAGTGTTATTTATCTCTAAATAGAAAATACAGTAGGGCAGACTCTCTGTACAGTCTCAGATAATAAAGTCAGAGCTATGTTGAGAAGGTACAGACTCAGGTGCAGACTCGGGACAGACTTACATAAAGACTCGGGTACAGACTCAGATACAGACTTGTTTACAGACTTGCGTATACACTCGGGTACAGACTTACGTACAGACACGGGTACAGACTTATGTACAGACTTGGGTACAGACTTATGTACAGACTTGCGTATAGACTCGGGTAAAGGCATACGTATAGACTCGGGTACAGACATACATAGACTCAGATACATTCTTACGTAAGGAGTCGAGTATAGACTTGCGTACAGACTCGGGGAGAGACTTACGTATAGACTTTTTATAATACATGTATATAAACACATCTTACTTTATATTATTGTGTAATTAAACTTTATTCTCTTATTTTATTGTAAAGTTTGATTGATTTTTCCATTTTGTAAATATCTGCTTAAACTGTATTTTACCTTTTATTCGTGTAATTTTCTTATTATTTTCCTAAATTATTTGTTTGCAGCCCAGCTGCAATTGCTTTGGCAATGCAAAATGTACAATTATTGCCATGCCAGTAAAGCACATTTACATTGAAATTGAGAGAGAGATAGAGCGAGCGAGAGAGAAAGAATGAGGACCATACAGATAGAGTGATAGAAAAAAGATAGAGATAGAAAAATGGCCAGATAGAGAGACACAAAGAGGAGCATACACATGGATAGTGACATAGGGAGAGGGAGAGAGAGAGAGAGAGAGAGAGAGAGAGATGAATAAACTTGTCCTTGTTATGGACAGAAGGTTGGTGTATTATACATATATACACACACACAACATGCACGATACACACAACATTAGTGACCCCTAGTGGAAAGCTAAGTAACTGAACACAGACTTAATTTGTGAATGGAGTGTGTGTGTATGTATGTGTATGTGTGTGAGTGTGTGTAACCTTGTGATACAGCATGACAGCTCGGTCCATGTGCTCCCCCCTCTCCTCGTAGTAAGCGGCCGTGTCCATCATGTCCTCCGGATTGCTGAGCAGAGCCAGGTTCATCAGCTGCTCGTCCATCTGGTTCTCCTTACACAGCCGGATGGCGTTGTTGTACGCCTGTGCACGCGTGTAGAAGTGCACCGACTGACTGATCTGATCCTGACTCTCGTATTGGCGCGCCACGTGATAGGACGCCGCCCGGTTGCCAGTCTCGTTGGCAATCTCGCTCGCCTGGAGGAAGCACGGAGAAGATCTTGTCTTTACTGCACAGTCTTTATGTGGCAGCGATTACATCATCAGGATCATGGTGGTACCTTCTGGATGTTGCCCAGGTAGCAGTGCACACGCACTTGGGACAGGTAATCCTGAGCGTAGTCATAGTAACGCAGCGCCGACTCCATCTCTGATTGGCTCTCCAGATAGTGACCCCACCACTTATACAGGCACCTGTGCGGGGGTTACCATTACAATACGATCACTTCAAAGCATAATTTTACTTTTTAAACAGCCAAGTGAAATCCGGATGAAGGCAGCCAATCAGGGCTCAGAACTCACTTGTCCTTCATCTTGTTGATGTAGAGCTCCAGAGACACGCTGTCGTCCATCAGCATGCGGGGAACCTCGAAGCGGTGTGTATCAGAGCGCTCGTAACTGACAGAGACAGATATAATAATGGATAATGGATAAGGAATGATAACAATTGTGTTTGTGTGTGTGTGTGTGTGTGTGTGTGCTCACTAGGTAAGGCCCAGGTTCTTGTCACCGGTGTTCTCCAGGTGTTGTGCGTAGCTGTAGTAGGTGCTGCGCAAGTGGATGCGGTCATGACTCTCGGCTGTTTCGATGGCTTTCTGCCAATCGCCACGTGCCTGATAAAACTTATTCAGCAGGTCGAACCTCCCGCAGGAACGATACAGAGCCTCGGCTTCATCCTGCTCACACACACACACACACACACACACACACACACACACACACACACACTTGATAAAGTTCACTATACAACAAAGCAAGAAATGTGTGGACTCTGGACCAGACAATCACACGTTCAAACCCCACAACCACCAAGCTACCACTATTGGGCCCTTGAGCAAGGCCCTTAACCCTCAATTGCTCAGTTGTAAGACGCTCTGGATAAGGGCGTCTGCCAAATACCGTAAATGTAAATGTGTCAAATGTTTTCCAGTTTAAGGAAAAAGCCTGAATTTGATGGCTGCAACATGTCTAGTTGTTACAGGACCATGTTTCCCAGTGTGCAGAATCACATCTGAGGAACTGAGGAGAGATGTTCCTGAAGTTTCAGGAGAGGAAAGTTCTCCCATATGTGTGTGATACAGGATTGTAGCTGCTCTACAGTTGTGCGTTTGGATTGTTGTGTTTGTTGTTTGATGATGAAATGGTGAAAGGTCTCGAAATCTTCTACTACCAAGTCACGCTGTTGTAATAGATGCAGTTCTCATCGTCTTATTCACATCTACAACACCTTCTCTGATAAACACCTTTCCTGGATCTAAAACCTGTAGATGACCTTCAACATTGATGGAACCTTTCCAAATGTCCAAGCTGCTCATTGCACAGGTACTAATGTTCTCCCAGAACCATCAGAGATGCAGATTTCTGTTACTGGGTGCTGAGAACAAGCCAGATGTTCCCTCTCCTCTATATTCTGGAGTTTCGGTCCATAGATGACGGAGGTGTTTCTGGATCATGTTCACGCATGACTACTTCACGTATGAGGTGTTCATGATCCCTTTTACAGAATCAGCACTGTTTTAAATGCAGTGAGGGCCTGAAGATCCTGAAGTGATTTTTGCTGTTGTATATCGTCCACTGAGATTTCATTTGATGTTCTGAAAATGATGAGATGTTCTACAGTGTGATGTTGAGGAACATTATTGTGAAATGTAATCGGTGAAGTTCTTTACTTCTGAGAGATTTTTTCTACACTATTTCTACACAATCATCTCATTGTCCTGCTGAACTTTAACCTCATTAGATACAACAATGTTTCACTGTAATAACCCTCACTTTTCCCCAGACTTTTCTGGAGACGTATTGCAGCCATCAAATTCAAAATGACATTCCTTAAAACATTACAATTCCTTAGATTAAACTTTTGATATGTTTTCTAGGATCTACTGGGAAATAAATATGGGTTTATAAGACTTGAATGTTTTTTTGGATTTGGGTATCATTTGCTTTGTGCTTCTTGGTTAGTGTGTGTGATGCTCCTCCTACATTAACACGAGATTTCCTGCTATAAACTCGGTCTTGGATGATAAAGCGAACTTTAAAAGAGGAATCTTTCATGTTACGGTCGTGTAGTGGAGACGAGGTGCAAATATCAAGGAACAAGTGGTTCCAGGTGAGAAGATGTTCCTAGTCATTTCCAGAAAATTCTGTAAATGTCCATGGCTGTTGTCTCCAGTAGAAGCTCCATATGTTCATGAGATGAGGATAGTTATAGCCGTCGCTGTGTCTCACCAGCATGCCCAGTTGTGTAGCCAGCATTGCGACTCGCGCCTCCAGCTCCGGCTCGTTCTCCGCCTCTCTGAGCGCTCGAGCTGCTCGGGCGTTACCCATGTTCCCCAGACACACACGCGCCACGTCCAGACGCCGAGTCTTCACACACATCCTGGCCATGTTCTCCCACACGGACTCACTGAAACACACACACACACACACAGTTGCTGAGAAGAGTCAGGTTCAATACATTGCCATGGTTCCTAATCTGTATTTAAGTATAAATCAATCATTATGGTCTGTTCCATGAGGAGCATGAAATGTCCTGAGAACCCGGACAAAGATATTATAATATTGTAAAATTAAAATATGAGATTTGTACTTGTGTCTTATTTCATCCTATTTAAAGGTTGCGAGTTCGTATCCCACCACCACTACTAAGCTACAAGCTTAGTGAGCAAGGGGCCGTAAACCCACGCCTTCACAGCGGGATGCCATGAACGTAAGGGAGTATTATCTAGAACGACCGCTTGCTTTTATTTCGCGTCTCTCTGAAGCTGGACATCTTTCTTGGGTATAAAAGAAAATCAAAATGCATCCAAAAACTACACACACTGTGATTCTTTCTCAAAATCCCAACAGACCCGATTTCTCGGAATGTGCAGATCTGACCGCAGGTTTTCTCCCCTGCAGGGCAGGAGCTGAGGAGTCTGTGCATGCTTCTTTCCAAAGCTTATAGTTATTGTTTTTGGTCTCCTCTGGACGAATGGGTAAAAATAATTCATCTGTGCTGGAGACACTGGACTGATCAGAAATTCCAGCAACAACACCACAAGCCTCATTTGGAATTTGTTGATTCAAATATCCTTTGAAATAATCAATCCATTGCTTATCCGGAACCGGGTCGCAGGGGCAGCAGTCTAAGCAGAGACGCCCAGACTTCCCTCTCTCTAGACACTTCCTCCATCTCCTCCAGGGGGACACAGAGGCGTTCCCAGGCCAGTCGAGAGACATAATCCCTCCAACGTGTCCTGGATCTTCCCCGAGGCCTCTTCCCGGTTGGACAAGCCTGAAACAGCTTCCCCGGAAGGCGCCCAGGAGGCATCCGAAACAGATGTCTGAGCCACGCCAGCTCTTGATGTTGAGGAGCAGTGGCTCTACTCTTTGAGTGACTGAACTCTATCTCTAAGGGAGCGCCCAGCCACCATGCAAAGGAAGCTCATTTCGGCCACCTGTATAAGGGGTCTCGTCATGACCCGAAGCTCATGGGTGAAAGTAGGAACGTAGATCGACCAGAGTTTTTCCTTTGCGGCTCAGCTCCTTTTTCACCACGACGGACCAGTACCTCGCCCGCATTACTGGGGTAGCTGCACAGACACACCTGGACTGTGTCATCCTTTAAAATAATAACAGAAAAATCTAAAGCAAGCAGGGGGCACGGTGGTTTTGTGGTTAGCACGTTCGCCTCACACCGCCAGGATCCGGGTTCGATTCCCGTCTCGGCCATGTGTGTGTGGAGTTTGTGCATGTTCTCCCCGTGTCTCAGGGGTTTTTTTCTCCGGGTTCTCCGGTTTCCTCCCCCGGTCCAAAAACATGCACGTTAGGTTGATTGGCACCTTGGAAAATTGTAACTAGTGTATGAATGTGTGTGTGTGTGTGTGTGTCCTGCAATGGGTTGGCATTCCATCCAGTGTGTATCCTGCCTTAATGCCCATAGACGCCTGAGATAGACACAGACTCCCCGTGACCCGAGGGAAGATTGGATAAAGCGGTAGAAGATGAATGAATGAATGAATGAATATAAAGCAAGCAATAAAACATGGTATAGGAGGAGTCTGGGCTTATCTGGAGGAACAGGTTTTTGGAGATGCTTTTTAATTCAGTTTGATATGTATAGAACTTGTATATAACGAATGCAGAGCTACAGAAAAAAAAAACGTCAGAAGATAATAAATGAGTCTCTTTTTTATCCCTAATGACGAGGGTCAGTGGTGACGGTGGTGGAAGAAAAACTCACTGAGACTTCCTGAGGAAGAAAACATAGGAGGATCCAGATGCAATGGGGAATCCATTTTTCCTTATTTGGTTGACACTGGATGATGGTTCGAAGGAGGATTACACCTTACTTAATAAGATTTCTTCTTTTTGAATTTCTCCTTCTAAATTACTGTTAAAATATCCTTCGTTCTTCTGAGAGGAAATTCCACTAGTTTTTATGGAGATTTATTCAGTAGTTAATTACTATTACTGATCATCCTGTTATCATTGCTATCACAAGACACTCATCTCAGTTTTAGTGAAAAGACTGGAATGTGCTTACATACCGATCTGTGAATAAAATGACATTAAAGATGAAACACTGATGGATGTTTATTACAATGATATAAAAGCGTCCGTGTGGAAACATAGAAAAAGTTGCGTTTGGTGTCTTGATGATTTCCGTCGTTACTTTAAAGCATTTACAAGGATATTTTGTCTGCATGCTCTTCGGTCACACTAATAATAATCATACATTTACATAAAGTGTACATTCATTCATTCATTCATCTTCTACCGCTTTATCCGATCTTCCCTCGGGTCACGGGGAGCCTGTGCCTATGGGCATTAAGGCAGGATACACCCTGGATGGAATGCCAAACCATCACACACGCACACACACACACACACACACACATTCATACACTAGGGACAATTTTCCAAGGTGACAATCAATCTACCGCGCATGTTTTTGGACCGGGAGAGGAAACCGGAGAACCAGGAGAAAAACCTCCTGAGGCACGGGGAGAACATGCACAAACTCCACACACACATGGCCGAGACGGGAATCGAACCCGGACCCTGGCGGTGTGAGGCGAACGTGCTAACCACTAAACCACCGTGCCCCTAAAGTGTACATATTTGTTGAAATTTAAGGTAAAATGTCAAAATTAATTAGTAAGCGTCATGACAATCAAGCAATTAATCGCGACAAAAAACGTTTGAATGGATTGACCTTTTCTTTGTAACGTTTCTCACAGACAGATGAAAAGAGCGAGTGTATGGAGAAGGTCGGATGATGAGCCGAGCCACTGAACTCATTCTGAGCCGAACTCCAGATTAAACTCTTGTTCCGAAACTCCTCGGCGTTCCCGTTTATCTCATCTCACCCCCGTCACATAGTTTCTCTGACCCCCAGATTCCACACCCATCTGGATTTATTTATCCTCAAATCCCCCTGCCTGCTCTTCATCTCTCTCTCTCTCTCTCTCTCTCTCTCCTTTAGTAGATACAGATGTGAGCTGTTTATTAAGCATAAGCAACAGGAAATTCCCGGAATCTTTAGAGGCCCTGAGACGGAGCAGGAAGAAACGCTTGCAGAACATTTCGCAAAATACAAAATACTGTACTGCACACCACCCTCAATCACTCTATTAACCAAGAGAGAGAGAGAGAGAGAGAGAGAGAGAGAGGTGGTGTATTCCTTTACACTGTCTGTTTTCCTCTCAGGAAACGCATCCTGTTGCTGGAGTTGCATACCATGCCATGAGAGAGAGAGAAAGGGAGAGCAAGAGTGAGAGAGAGAAGGAGAGAGAGGGAGGGGACCGAGGAGGAGAAACAGAAATACAGAGAAAGACTATCTGGGAAACAGAGAGGAAAAGAAAAAAAAAGACGCCCCAAACCCTCCAGCAAGTTTCGATACACAGCTGTACAAGCACACGGAGAGAGGCATCTGAGAGCAGAGAGAGGGATCTGAGAGCGGAGAGAGGGATCTGAACAAGGAGAGAGGGATCTGAACAAGGAGACAGATTTGAGCCAACAGATTGAAGGATATAAAAACACGGAGAAACAACTGCACATGGAGAGAAAGAACTAAACTTGGAGCCTAAACACACACAGAGGTAACGATAGACAGAAAGAGAGAGTGAGAGAGAAAGAGAGAGATATCCGATCACAGAAAGCGATCGAGAGCCGTGCATAAATGGATCTGAAGAGAATCTGGTAGTGGATGCTGTAGCCCGGAGACAGCAGTGTGTGTGTGGTCGCGTCCCTGTGTGTGTGTGTGTGTGTGTGTGTGTGTATGATGGCTGTGGAGCTGAACGGGACGATCGCGAGTGTGTGTGATGCTCCGCAGAGCGAAGAAGAAGGCTGAGAATTCCCGCAGCGTTCCGAACCACCCCGTATCCCAGACACACACTCTGATCAGAATGAACGGAGATGTTCTCTAGCTGAGCTCCTTTACAGTATACGAGTCTCCGCTTCTGCTCCGTGTGTGTGTGTGTGTGTGTGTGTGTGTGTGTGTGTGTGTGTGTGTGTGTGTGTGTGTTGGGGCGCATGGCCGCGGGCAGGCTGGTGCTGGTGGCCGTCGGCGTGGCACTAGTGTCGCTGGTGCTGAACGTGGTGGCAGCGCTGGGCTCGGGATGGACACTGCAGGGGCTCGAGGACGGGAGCAAGCGCAGTGTGGGACTCTGGAAAGTGTGTACAGACACACACACACTACCACACACCCTCAACACCAACACACCCTGTAAGAGCCTCACCTGGGGGGCCGACCTCGCCGGATACCAGGAGTCACGCAACACTGTCAAACGTGAGTGTGTGTGTGTGTGTGTCTCACTGACTGTCTCTCTCACACACACACATACTGTCTCACTGTGTTTCTCTCTCTCACACACACACTGTCTCACTGACTGTCTCTCTCACTGTATTTCTCTCTCACACACACACACTGTCTCTCTCACTGTGTTTCTCTCTCACACACACACTGTCTCTCTCACTGTATTTCTCTCTCACACACGCACTGTCTCACTGACTGTCTCTCTCACTGTGTTTCTCTCTCTCACACACACAGTCTCTCTCACTGTGTTTCTCTCTCACACACACACTGTCTCTCTCACTGTGTTTCTCTCTCACACACACACTGTCTCTCTCACTGTGTTTCTCTCTCACACACACACTGTCTCTCTCACTGTATTTCTCTCTCACACACGCACTGTCTCACTAACTGTCTCTCTCACTGTGTTTCTCTCTCTCACACACACACTGTCTCACTGATTGTCTCAGTCTTTCACACACTGTCTCACTGACTGTCTCTCTCACACACACACATTGTCTCACTCTTTCACACACTGTCTCTCTCTCACACACACACACACACACAGTCTCACTGACTGTCTCTCTCTCTCTCTCTCACACACACACACACACACACACACATTGTCTCACTCTTTCACACACCGTCTCACTGACTGTCTCTCACACACACACACTGTCTCACTGACTATCTCTCTCACACACACATTGTCTCACTCTTTCACACACTGTCTCACTGACTGTCTCTCTCACACACACACTGTCTCACTGACTGTCTCTCTCTCACTCACACACATTGTCTCACTGACTGTCTCTCTCACAGACATACTTTCTCACTGACTGTCTCTCTCACACACATAGTCTCACTGACTGTCTCTCTCTCTCACACACACATTGTCTCACTCTTTCACACACTGTCTCACTGACTGTCTCTCACACACACATACTGTCTCACTGTGTTTCTCTCTCACACACGGTCTCACTGACTGTCTCTCACTGTCTCTCTCACAGACATACTTTCTCACTGACTGTCTCTCACACACACTGTCTCACTTACTGTCTACTGTGTTTCTCTCTCACACACTGTCTCAGTGACTGTCTCTCACACACACACACACAATCTCACTGACTGTCTCCCTCACACACTGTCTCACTGTGCTTCTCTCTCACACACTGTCTAAGTGACTGTCTCTCTCACACACACATTGTCTGACTCTCACACACTGTCTCACTGACTGTCTCTCTCACATACTGTCTCAGTCTCTCTCTCTCTCTCACACACACATACTGTCTCACTGTCTTTCTCTCTCACACACTGTCTCAGTGACTGTCTCTCTCACACACACACTGTCTCACTGACTGTCTCTCACACACATATACTGTCTCACTGTGTTTCTCCCTCACACACTGTCTCACTGTTTTTCTCTCTCACACACTGTCTAAGTGACTGTCTCTCTCACACACACATTGTCTGACTCTTTCACACACTGTCTCACTGACTGTCTCTCTCACATACTGTCTCAGTTTCTCTCTCTCTCACACACACACACTGTCTCACTGTCTTTCTCTCTCACACTTTCTCACTGACTGTCTCTCTCACACACACTGTATCACTGACAGTCTCTCTCTCACACATACTGTCTCACTGTCTATCTTTTTCACACACTTTCTCGGTCTCTCTCTCTTTCTCATACACACACATACTGTCTCACTGTTTTCTCTCTCACATACATACTGCCTCACTGTCTTTCTCTCACACACACTGGCTTACTGACTGTCTCTCTCACATACACTCGCTCAGTGACTGTCTCTCTCTCTCTCACACACACAGTCTCACTGTTTCTCTCTCACACACACGCTGTCTCACTGTCTTTCTCTCTCTCACACTCTCTCCTTGTCTCACTGTCTCTTACTGTCACTCTTTGATTCTCACACTCTCTCACCCCATCTGACCATCTCTCTCAACCTTCTCTCTCTGTCTCTGTATTCCTTTTACCATAAAACATGTCTCCATCTAAAACATGGCAGATAAATCTGATAGAGTTCAGGGATAGAAAATGTGGACTCAGAACACACATACAAACTAACACCTAACATACCTACTCACCAACACACACATACACACACACACCTACACACTCTCATACCTACACATTAATATACACACACGCGCACGCACACACACACACACACACACACACACACACACACACACACACCTACACACTCTCGCATACAAACAATACATCTACACACTAACACACACAACATACCTACACATTAATATACACACACGCGCACACACCACACCTACACACTCTCGCATATACACAATACATCTACACACTAACACACACAACATACCTACACATTAATACACACACACACACACCACACCTACACACTCTCGCATACACACAATACATCTACACACTGCACACCCACTGCACACCAACAAACGGATATTTTCCTAAAACTGCACTTCTCTATGTGTGTTATTACACTGATTCCTCAACAATAAACACTTCCTAAACATGTGGGGATTTAAAGTTACAATCCTGTGAATAAGCCGTTGCTATGGAAACAAAAGCATATTAGAGCTTAAATTACTTACCGTGTACTTACACAGTGTGTGTGTGTGTTTATATAATATAATAGAATATAATATATTGCATAAATACATACATGCACGCATGTACACACACGCTCACACACACACTCTTGTGTGTACACACTCAGCACATTTGTGTTACAATCGGGTGTAAAGATGGAGGACACGCTCCCAAATTCCCGAGTTTCCCAGAGCCTGGTACATCCGTGTGTCCATCCAAATTTAGCCACAGGAAAAGGAAGGACAGAGCAGGGGATTGTGGGTGACAGGAACTGATGGTACCATGGTGCAGCTGTGTGGGAGATCTCACACACACACACACACACACACACACACACACAAACTTTTACACACACACCTGACTCAGGACATCTCAGGATCCTGTGACTCAGATCCTTTATCATGCATCATGGCCACACACACACACACACACACCAACAGCAACAACTAAAATATTATATTATTATATTTATTCTAATATTTCGATCTAAAAATACACTGTACGGCCAAAAATTGGCAGAAATCTGACCATGAACATCCATTTTAACATATAGAATAACCTCCATTCTTCTGGGAAGATGTTCCTCTAGATTTCGGTGGAGATTTGTCCTCATTCAGGTCAGGTATTAGTAAAATAAGGTCCTGATGTAGGTGAGAAAGTGAGGAGGTCTGGGTTGTGTTCACATTCATCCCAAAGGTGCTCAATAGTGTTTAGAGCTTTAGCACAGATCGTCCACTCCAGACCATGTATCTTCTTGGAGCTGGCTTGGTGAACAGGAGCATGGAGATGTTGGGTCTTCTGGTTCAACTGAAAAATTCCTGCCACCGCAGATCCAATTCCAATCGTGTGCGCCTCATTTTACGGAGAAGCAGCACATCTGGTTTGCCAATACTTTTGGCCAGACAGTGTACGCACAGGCTCTGATATGTTATTGTTTCCATAGCAACATCTCAACCGTAAAGAAAAGCTTGTATATTGCACAAGGACGTGTGAAAATTACGGAAAAAAAAGATTCACCAGCAGGGGGCTCCACCTCAGCCCCCCACATCATCAGCACCCGCTAGGTGACGAACCCCCGAGGTTCACACGCTTCCTGTTTGTGCTCTCAGTTCAGTTCGACATGATGCGAGCGTGTAACCTGATGGCCTCCGTGGCGCTCTCTGTGGGTCAGCTCATCTTCCTGCTCGGCCTCCTGGAGATACGCTGTATCACCCAGGATTCTCCGTGGTGGGAGGAGGCCATCGCCGCCCTGTTCCAACTGGCCAGTGAGTACACTCAATCACAACACTCAATCCTCATCACACCTCACAACCTCATCCGCTTCCCCTCTCGCCCCCGAGTCCCATCAGGTAACACTAACGCTTTACCATACCTTCTTATAATCTTCTTATAACAGGGGGAAGTGCATTAGCATCTCTCCAACTCGCACATTAAGTGCAATTATTATTATTATTTATTAATAAACTTCAAAATATACACAAAAACAGCAGGTTATAAAAAAAAGAAACAGTAGACTGTGGAAATATATAGTACTGTGTTGTTGCGTGAGTGAAATGGCACAAAAAAGTTTGCTGAAATAAGTACAACAGTTACAGAAAAGAAAACACACACACACACACACACACACACACACACACACACACACACACACAAGTATACACAGACGGTCCTGACCATACCAACGAGTTTCGTTCCAAGAGTTGGTTCGTAGTATGAATTTGTTCGTGGCATTCGCTATTGACTATTCATGCCTTTTAACCATGTTCATAAGATTATAAGCTATAAAAACGGTAGTTTACTGCATTCCTGAATGCTGCGCTTAAGATTTAGAAACAATAACACATTTAAAATGAATAAACAGTATAATACAGTAATGTATACAGTAAGTGTTGTACTTGTGGTGGTTAATACATGTATGGATGGTGGGAGGAGGTGATAGACATTACATGCTTATTACACGTGTTCGTAACGCTCCGTGTTTGTTACATTGCACTCCGCGTTACATTACGCTTCGTGTTCGTTACATTGCGCTCCGTATTCATTACGCTCCATCTTCGTTACGATCCGTGTTCATTACATTACGCTCCGTGTTCGTTACATTGCGCTCCGTATTCATTACGCTCCATCTTCGTTACGATCCGTGTTCGTTACATTACGCTCCGTGTTCGTTACGTTCCATCTTCGTTACGCTCCGTGTTTGTTACATTACGCTCTGTGTTCGTTACATTACGCTCCGTGTTCGTTACATTACGCTCCGTGTTCGTTACATTACGCTCCGTGTTCGTTACGCTCTGTGTTTGTTACGTTGTGTTCGTTACATTACGCTCCGTGTTCGTTACGTGCTTGTGTTACGTTACGCTCCGTGTTCGTTACATTACGCTTCGTGTTCGTTACATTGCGCTCCGTATTCATTACGCTCCATCTTCGTTACGATCCGTGTTCGTTACATTACGCTCTGTGTTCGTTACATTCCATCTTCGTTACGATCCGTGTTGGTTATATTACGCTCCATGTTCGTTACATTATGCTCCGTGTTGGTTACATTACGCTCCGTGTTCGTTACATTACGCTCCGTGTTCGTTACATTACGCTCCGTGTTCGTTACATTACGCTCCATGTTCGTTACATTACGCTCCGTGTTCGTTACATTCCATCTTCGTTACGATCCGTGTTGGTTGCATTACGCTCCGTGTTCGTTACATTACGATCCGTGTACGTTACATTACGATCCTTGTTTGTTACATTACGCTCCGTGTTCGTTTCATTACGCTCCATCTTCGTTACGATCCATGTTGGTTATATTACGCTCCGTGTTCGTTACATTACGCTCCGTGTTGGTTACATTACGCTCCGTGTTCGTTACATTACGCTCCGTGTTCGTTACATTACGCTCCGTGTTCGTTACATTACGCTCCATGTTCGTTACATTACGCTCCGTGTTCGTTACATTACGCTCCGTGTTCGTTACATTCCATCTTCGTTACGATCCGTGTTGGTTGCATTACGCTCCGTGTTCGTTACATTACGATCCGTGTACGTTACATTACGATCCTTGTTTGTTACATTACGATCCGTGTTCGTTACGCTCCGTGACTCGATAGCGGTGCAGGGTTTAATTCAAATCCAAACAAATTTTCCTTTATGGGGAGATTTGTTGATGTTAGAGAAAGTGTTTGTTCATATGGTGGGGGTCGTCTGTACACATCTGTATTACCCAAATAGGGCCTAACAAATGTTAAAACTATTTAATAACATATTTCCATTTCATTAATATTATTGTAGGCATTTTATTTAAAACTGTTTTTAAAATGTTAATAGTTAATAAACTGTATTAATAATTTCCCCCAGAAATGTAACAAACTTGTACCAAATCATGACTTACAATCTGAGGTAAATACCACGTATTTTGTGTACTTTTATTTTGTGACGTAGTAATTTAACATAACCCGCATGGTTTTTTTATACTCAGATGATTAATGTTGATTAATATTCTTTTTATTACCATTAATAATAAGAAGAAGAATAAGAAGAATAATAATAAGAAGAATATTTGCTTCAGTGAGGTAAGAAATCAGTTAGTCCAGTTGTAAAATTATCTAACACTCATCTCCACCAGTACCTTGAGATTAACCACACACACACACACACACACACACACACACACACACACACACACACACACCACACACACACACACACACACACACTAGTCTCAATTCAGGACAGAACCCAGCGCAAACAATAGCGTCCAATCGCTCCCTCAGAAGGATCTGTAGGAATTAGAAAGCAGGAAGATAGTGTCCACACACACACACACACACACACACACACACACACACACACACACACACACCTTAGACAGGAAGAGATAGCTGCACGAGATGAGCTCAAGGTCATCAAACCTAGCGTTCTTGGAAAGGTTCACTGTCTGACTAAAAGTATTTGGACACCTGGCACACGGTCTGTAATCCTCCCTTGACTGGAACTAGGAGACCTGGAACCACCTTCATATAGATCTGCTTTTCATGCTTTGGAAGTGTGTGGATGATCTTCTTCTATAGAGATCCAACACTATTAAACATGATATAAATGAAACACCCCAGACTTCCTCACCTCTTCACCTCTTCACCTTCTCCTGTACCTGACTTTAATAACACCTGTATATCTGTATTCACTACCACACCACTGACATTTACAGGAACATCATCTCAGAGGAGTGGAGATTATCATAACTTCAAATGGAAGAAATCTTATGCTCAGGTGTCCACAAACTTTTGACCAACCAGAATATTTAACATTCATGGAAGGAGTCTCCAGTGTCAGAATATGTGTGTGTGTGTGTGTGTGTGCGAGAGAGAGAGAGATGAAGAATTGCATGTTTACAGTTTCGTTCCCTTTGTTGAGTTTTGTTGTTTGTTGTTGGACTTTCAATAGAGTGGCAGTGTATTGCTACATAATTGTGTGTGTGTGTGTGTGTGTGTGTGTGTGTGTGTGTGTGTGATATATTTAGCCGTGTCGAGTGTGTGTTAGCGTCAGGCAGGCGCCAGGATATCCCTGTTCTGCTGGGGGGAAATGCCTGCCACTACCTGTTATGTAAAAAACACACAGCACAGAGGAAGGAGAGGAGCGGAGAAACACACACACATACACACACACACACACACACACACACACACACACACACACACACACACTCACATATACAAAGTGCGGTCAGATATCATTAACCTGGCAATCTGTTTGTGTATTATTAGTGAGTGTGTGTGTGTGTGTGTGTGTGTGTGTGTGTGTGTGTGTGTGTGAGATTAGAATTCGAGAGCCTTCTCATGCTTTTCCAGTTCGCTCCTCGGATCTTCTGTGGAGTTCAGCTCTGGGTTTTTGTGATCTCATGGTACACAGCCGGATGAAAGTGTAGGACCGGCGTTGTGTAAGGAGGTCCAGGTGCCACCACGTTTGAAGTTTCTTCCTGATCTCTTCTCTGAAGCTCTGCCACCTCCAAGCTTCCCACATGACATGAGGTTCCTCCGTTTTCCTCCACACACACGTTATTATCCAAACAGTTCACCATTATTTATTTCTTCAGAAGGTCAGGACTTCATCCTGGTCTCCTGCACATTGACAGTCTCCGAGCCGAAGCTTTGAGACGTCTGACTCTTAAAGGATGTACACTGTATGGGAGGTGAAAGCTTCACGCTTCTTCACCAGTTCTTACGTTGTCGTTTTGGTGAAGCTTTTGGAGCGAAGTTGATTTGTGCCACCAGCGTTCTCACCACTCCATGTCCCGGAGCGCATGTGTCGCTTTTGGACCGATGTAGGTTTTCTTCACCACCAGGACTTTGGTTGATGTTTTGTGGTTGAAATGAATCTTAAGGACTGAAGTTCAGGTGCACTTCATTCTAAAGCCTCCTGGCTTTCCTCACCCGTCTCGGAGTACAGGTGAAGCCTCGGGTCCATCTGTAGGTGTTTAGAAATGGTTTCCCAGGAGGAACTGGGCTCGATCTTGGATTTCTGAGGCAGAAGGCACAGACTCGGGCTGGAACTGCACTCCACGAGGAGCACAGAAGCTTCAGTAGAAGAGGCAGCCATCATGATGTATGTCAACTCTTGGAACACAGAAATGAAGTAAACGCCCTACTGTATGTTAAAGGGAGGTCCTCAGAAAGATAGTGAGAAGAATGTGTGTGTGTGTGTGTGTGTGTAAGAGAGAGAGAGGCTGTAGATATGGATTCAAGAGGATGTTTAACCAAGACAAGACTACAAAAGCTGTGCGTTTGTGTGTGTGTGTGTGTGTGTGTGGTGTTGTAGGGTGGAGTGAAGTAACAGGAGATCTGATTAACTGTCCTCCTTACTGTCTGTGTTTACAGAAACCCACAATGTGCGCTCTCACACACACACACACACACACACACACACACACACACACATCTAAAAATAGCTGCTAATGTTCATTAATCATCTCTCTCTCATTTACCGTCACAGTTTTATCTTTAATACGCTCACACCGCACACTCGCGCTCCTCACACCGCACACACACTGCACACTCCTCACACCGCACACACACTGCACACTCCTCACACCGCACACACACTGCACACTCCTCACACCGCACACTCGTGCTTCTCACACCGCACACACACACAGCCGCACACGTGCACACTCCTCACACCGCACACACACTGCACACTCCTCACACTGCACACACACTGCACACTCCTCACACCGCACACACGCGCTCCTCACACCGCACACACACTGCACACTCCTCACACCGCACACACACTGCACCACACACTTTTCACACTCCTCACACCGCACACGCTCCCACACCGCACACTCGCACCTCCCAAGCTCCTCACACCGCACACACTGCACACACCTCAGCCACACCGCACACACACTGCACACTCCTCACAAAAAAACCGCCATCTCACAACACTGCACCCTCGCGCTCCTCACACCTCACACACACTGCACACTCCTCACACTGCACACACACTGCACACTCCTCACACCGCACACACACACTACACACTTTTCACACCGCACACACACCGCACACTCGCGCTCCTCACACTGCACACTCGCGCTCCTCACACCGCACACACACTGCACACTCCTCACACCGCACACACACTGCACACTCGCGCTCCACACACCTCACACTCACCTCCTCACACCCGCACACACACTGCACACCTCCGCGCTCCTCACACCGCACACTCTGCGCTCCCTCACACTCACACCTCACACCGCTGACACGCGCTCCTCACACGTGCCGCACACAACACCGCTCACACTCGCGCTCCTCACACTGCACTCACACCGCACATTCGCGCTCCTCACACCGCACACACACTGCACACTCCTCACACCGCACACACGCGCCCTCCCACTCACTCACACTCCGCACATTCGCGCTCCTCACACCGCACATCGCGCTCCTCACACTGCACACACGCGCTCCTCACACTGCACTCACACATTCGCGCTCCTCACACTGCACACTCGCGCTCCTCACACTCCATATGCTCCTCAAGCTCCTTAGACTCTACACACTCCTCATGCTCCATATATGTTCCTCACACTCCTCGAACTCTCCTCACGCTCTATACATGTTTCTCACACTCCTTACAACACACACTCCATGTTCACATCACATTCCACATGCTGCACACACTCCACACACAGAAACCCACGATATCTAATCTTACTACAGGCCTTGAATCTGAAATAGTATATAATAATAACAATAATAATAATAATAATAATAATAATATTCACCTCATCCACGGGTGTACAGCATCCACCTGAATGATGCAACGGCAGTCACAGTGCACCAGAACTTCCACCACACACCAGCTTACTGGTGGAGAGGAGACAGAATGACGATCAGTAGATATGGTGATGGTTTTGATGCCGTGATGGTCAGAGGGTGAATTTGGCCGAGGACGCGCCTCTACTCTTTATCTAAAGACATCCTGGGATTTTTAATGACCACAGAGAATGAGGACTTCGGTTTAATGGTTCTTTGACAGTATAGCGTCCCCCGTCACTATAGGGGTGCACAGAGACCACAGGGTTAGCGCCCCCTGCTGGCCACACTAACACCTCTTCCAGCAGCAACATACGTCCGTTAAGTTCTCAGATAACGTCTCCTTTCTGGAAAGACGGGACATTTGCTTTGGAATTTCTCCGATCTGAAGCTTTGAGGACGTGTAGCTCCGAACCTCCATGCAGGATCGATATGACTTCCTAAATATACACTATACGTCTTATACACTATACGTTACACCAAGTGTTTGTTCACACGTCAGCATTATGACATGATTGTCAGGGTTTCTGCAGCTTTCACCGAGACTATAAAGAAAGAAATTTAACTATATCACAACATCAAACACACACAAATATGTTGTTCATGAATTTTACTTCAAGCTATACATTTGTCTGTGGTCAAATCCGAGAGATTCTCTATATCCTGTACCAGTAAGCTGATTGGCTGCTGGTCTCATTTGTAGTCACAATACAGTTTACTAACAAAATCTATCTAATAATGAGTGTTAGAGGTATCGTTACAGACATCGGAATATTAAGACCTGTTTGAAATCATTTAAGAATTTAAGACTTTTACATTTAAATTTAAACTATAAATATTTCAATCTAAACATTTAAATGTTAGCCTTTGAGGAAAGTCCCTGAGGAAACCCTGTTACTAATCTCCACTCTCCTGGTTAGATGTGTATTTCATGCTCGTTCCTAAAGTCAGGTCCTGATGGAGGCGAGAGGAGTTGAATGTGTTCATCCGCAAAACAACCGCACGCCTGGAACCTCACGCTAAAGACCGAACAGAGAAGAGTTATAGCATGTGGGGAAGGAGATTTTGGGGTTTGGCTCACTTCAAAGCTGAAAATGTCTTCTCTCTCACACACACACACACACACACACACACACACACCACACACACACACACACACAGATACACACACACACAGATACACACACACATACACACACACAGAACTGGAGGTCTTGAACAGCTTTTGCAAGTTACTAAGAATTGGACCCAAATTCAACAGAAAGGAAATGTGTGAGGAGGAAAATACACAGACAAGACACACAGACTGACCTGGAGACTGGCGTGTGTGTGTGTGTGTGTGTGTGTTGCTCAGGTTAGGTTGCATGGGAGGGGTGGAAGGAAGGAAGGATGAATGAAAGAGACTGGAAGGAAACCGCTGAGATTACAGAATACCAAAAAAGACAGACAGAGACAGATGAAGAGAGAGAGAGAGAGAGAAAGAGAGAGAGAGAGAGATACATATATAAAGAGAGAGAGAGAACGAGAGATGTTTATATTGGAACACTGTATTATGGGTGGTCACTGGGATTTCTGGGAACAGGGATTATTAATAACATGCTTCTCTCTCATGGTTAGGAAAGGGGCGGGGCTTAAAGCCCTGACTGTAATGTCAATCAACCACGCTCGGCCAATCGGATTCTTTCCATCTGTTTCCATTTACAGAAACGACAGCAATGATTCAGAAAACAGGACAAAAATTATTCTGGGATCGAGAAGCTTTAAAAGTGAACGTCTCCTAAAAAAAAAGGCGTAAATAAAATTCGAGAGATTTGCTCCAATAACAGAAATGTGTCATGTGTCAACACCAAGCAAACAAACAAACAAACAAACAAACAAACATTCGAACGAGCTGCACGAGCGTTTCAGTGAGCGTTAAAGATCGAGTTACATTTCAAAGAATTGAATTTTAAATGTACATTTTTAATACTTTTAAAGACCCTGTGGAAACACGGCCACCGGTCTCTCTCTCTCATACTGTCTCTCCATACATCTCTGCATCACTTATTATGTCTTATAATAGTCTCTTTTTCTCTCAATCTGCCTGCATCTCTCTTTCAAACTGTCTCACTTTATTGCCTCTCTTTCATACTGTATCTCTCTTAATCTACTTGTCTCCCTCCTCCACCTGTCTTTCTTACTCTCTCACTCTCTCTCTACCTGTCGCTCTCACCCAACCTGTTTCACTCACTTTATTGCAACTTATACACGGTCTCTCTCTCTCTCTGTCTCTCTCTCTCATCCTCTCTGGCTCTCTCTCTCTTTCACATACACTCTCTCTCCACCTCTCGGACCGACACTCTCTCATACTGTCTAAACCTGTCTCTCTCACATGCTCTCCTCTCTCTACAATGGTCTCTCTCTGGCTGACACTGCGTGTGTGTGTGTTTTGCAGGTTTCGTGCTGGTTATCGGTCTCGTGGCGTTCTACAGGATCGGGCTGTACACGCAGTTGTCATACTCGTGCTACGTGAATATCGCCGCGTGTCTTCTGGCCACACTCTCGGCTGCCATGCTCATCTGGAACATCCTGCATCGGCGTGAGGACTGCACGGGGCCGCCGGTCATAGTCATCAGCCGCTCGCTCGCTATGAACTTCACACCGCGTGTAGACAACGAATACGTCGAGTCACCGTGCTGACGCTGACACACACACACACACACACACACACACACACACACACACACAGAGGTGTGCTGTCTCCAATGTGCTGAGAGGACTTCAAAGACAATTGAAAGCTTCTAAGACAGACACACACACACACACACACACACACACACGCTTTGGTATACACAAGGCTATAGACTAATTTGCTATTAGCAGTTAGCGTGTGCTTTGTTTTCTCTCGCAGCAGCTCTGACATTAGTACACATTCATACGAGTGTGTTGGCTACAGTACGACCCCGTTTCCATAGCGATGCCACATCCACGGGGACTCTTTTTTCATTCAGCCTATCTTCTATATACCAACGAATAAAAATGCAGATATGGCGTTCGAAATGCTAGAACTACTCTCATATATAACCATAAACGGGTAAAAACTATAACATGCTCTTTATTAGTTATATATAAACACACTATAACATTACAATTATTCACTAGAACACACACACACACACACACACACACACACACACACACACACACACACAGAGTTTATCACTTATATAATTTATGCGATGTAAAATATTTATAAATGATAGGGATTTAGTGGAACAGGGATTAAAACATATCACACACACACACACACACACACACACACACACACACACACACACACACACACACACACACACACAGCTGAAGTACAATATATAAAAATCCACTCAGGCTTCGTCCACATGAATCCCGACAGTTTTGGACACTCCGCAGAGTCTCGGAACAGAAATGGTGTATTTTCAGTCATGTGACCCGGGTAGAAATCCAGGAACGACTCGGACTCGAACTGTTTTTCCTCGTCGTCGCCGGATCAGTTCTACAGCAGCCGGAAATGACGGCTCCTTACTTCTGCACGGTGTTGGGGTGTCAATGAGGAAAACATTTTACGGAAAAAGTTTGGAATCTTTATCCGGATTTATGTGGATGTGGCCTTGATCACTAAATCAAGCTGGATCTTGACTTCACTATGTATTTTTTTCCACTCTATATTCTCTGATGCACACACACACACACACACACACACACACTCTATACTGTGTGTTCATCTATTGTGTTAATATTAATATAGATGCTAAATCAGAATTTGAATGAATTTATAATTTGGTACCAAAAAGAGTGTAATGTGGTTTTGAACATTTCTCCTCTGTCTGGTTCTGAACACAACCATATCCACTTATTCAATATTATACTTTTTCCTTTCTGGTTAAATCACTCAGTGTATTCCTGTGCGCTTTCTGATCCACTTCCCCAACGTGGTTCTGAATACACACCACATGTACACATTTACAGCATTTGATAAAATGCTTATCCAGTGTGACTTATAACTGAGCAGTTGAGGGTTAAGGGGCCTTGCTCAAGGGCCCACTAGTGGCAGTTTGGTGATGTGGAGATTTCACCTCGGTTTGGCACAACGAGCTTCCATAGTTTCCCGCCTCCCTCCCCGCATTACACTTGCGAAACACGAAATACAACATGGTGGCGCTCTGATGAATCCGAAGAGCTCGTTTCCAGGAGGGGGCGGAGTTCCATCACTCGAATGGAAATGGTTCGAGTTTGTAACTTCAGATGTAACTTCAATAAACCAAAACCCTGCTGTAACATTTATCTAAATGTTGTGACGATTAAATGAAGCAGTACGACTCATGTACATTGTTGAATGGGGAAGTGTGTGTGGCACTGCGGGATAAACATGACCAAAATAACAAATACAAACACAGGACACATTTTTCCCTCTGTATCCAAAATCTATTTAAAAAATAATAAAAACGGAGATTCAATTCATATGACACGTCACCCAGATCGACCTGTGACCTTCCAGTCCAGAGACCAACACCAGAACCAGTGCGCAACCACCTCCCATATATACATGCACAAATTGGTTTTCACTTCCTAGTCAACATCGGTTCTGATCGTTCCCTGTCCACATCCTCAGTGCGGTTCTGTTCCTCAGTGTGGTTCTGATCTTTGAGAACACAGACGACCCGCTGAGGACAGCATTTATGTCCATACTCGACTCAATGGGAGCCAATCAGTGTGTGATAGGACCCACTCATAAAGCAGGTCACACCTTAGATTTGATATTATCGTTCGGGCTAAGTGTTACTAGCATAGTGACTGTCCCACAGAACGAAGTTATATCAGACCACGATCTAATTTTATTTAAAGTGTGTTACGGTAATGATGTACACACAACACCACGCTATCAAACTAAGCGTATTTTCACATCTTTAACTGCTCAGAGTTTCGTTAGCGATCTCCCAAAATTATCCATGATCATTGGATCCCCCTCTGACCATGTAGAACTCGACCAGGCGACCGAATATCTAGAGTCAACCTTCCGTGGCACCTTAGATAATGTTGCACCAGTTAGAAGAAAAATGGTTAAAGATAAGAAACTTGCGCCCTGGTATAATGACCAAACGCGCTCCTTAAAACAGACTGTTAGAAAATTAGAACGAAAATGGCGTCAGTCTAAACTGTTAACATTTAAAACAGCATGGAAAGAGAGCACCAGAAAATATAAAAAAGCCCTGAGTGAAGCTAGATCAGCTTATTTCTCCACTCTTATAGAAACTAATAAAAACAATCCTAGATTTCTATTTAACACTATAGCAGAGTTAACTAGGAATAGGAACACAATAGAAATCTCCACAGTAACAACATGTAGTAGCGACGACTTCATGAATTTCTTCAATAGCAAAATAACAAATATTAGGGAAAATATTCAGGCCTTAAATCCCGATTTTTTCATTGATTCTGGTGATAAACTAAATACACCAGGCCAGATCCTAGATCATTTTACTCTTGTTGAAGAGAATGAATTAATTTCACTCATCTCTTCTGCTAAATCGACAACGTGTGTATTAGATCCCGTACCGACACACTTTCTTAAACAGGTAGTAGCAGCAGTATCAGAACCCCTGCTGACAATAGTAAACTCTTCACTCAGCAGTGGGTATGTTACCAAAATCCTTTAAATTAGCAGTCATTAAGCCACTAAATTAAAAAACCTGACCTCAACCCCAGTGAGCTATCAAACTATAGGCCGATATCAAACCTCCCCTTCATTTCAAAAATCTTAGAAAAGGTAGTTGCACAGCAGTTAAGTTCGTACTTACTTAAGAATAACATACACGAAGTTTACCAATCAGGATTTAGACCTCATCACAGCACAGAGACAGCACTCGTCAAAGTAGTGAATGATCTCTTACTGGCCTCTGATCAAGGCTGTGTCTCTCTGCTGGTATTACTCGACCTCAGTGCAGCCTTTGACACCATTGATCCATAAAATTCTCCTTCACAGATTAGAAAAGGTAGTAGGAATTCAGGGAACAGTCCTTGCCTGGTTCAGGTCTTATTTAACTGACCGCTACCAGTTTGTAGACTTAAATGGTGACTATTCTGAGCATTCCCAGGTACAGTATGGTGTGCCACAGGGTTCGGTATTAGGCCCATTGCTCTTTTCTATTTACATGCTTCCTCTGGGCAACTTAATTCGTAAATACGATATTAGTTTCCATTGTTACGCTGATGACACACAGTTATATGTCTCAGCTAGACCAAATGAAAAAAATCAGTTAAGTAAGTAGCAAGTTGAGCAGTGTGTGAAAGCATAAGAGACATGGGTAAGAGAATGGATGTTAAGTAACTTCCTCCTACTTAATCCGGGTAAAACAGAGGTTCTAGTACTCGGACCACATGCAGCTAGGAGTGAAATATCAGACCAAACGTTAACTCTAGATGGTCTTTCTATCACACCCAGTACAACTGTAAAAGATCTGGGTGTGATTATAGATTCCAATCTCTCATTCGAAGCTCATGTAGATAATATTACCAAGATAGCATTTTTCCATCTCAGAAATATCGCTAAGATTAGGAATATATTGTCAATTAATGATGCAGAAAAACTAGTCCATGCTTTTATCACATCCAGGCTGGATTACTTGTAATGCTTTACTGTCTGGATGTTCAGCGCGGTGTATAAATAAACTTCAGTTAGTTCAGAACGCGGCAGCGAGAGTGCTCACTAGAACTAGGAGATATGAGCACATCACCCCTGTCCTATCCACACTGCACTGGCTCCCAGTGAAATTCCGTATAGAATTTAAAATATTACTTTTAACTTATAAAGCACTGAATGGTCTCGCCCCACAGTACCTGACAGAACTATTAGAGCCTTATGTTCCACCACGCCTGCTTCGATCAAAGGATGCAGGCTGTCTGTCAGTACCACGTATTAGGAAAATTACAGCGGGGGGCAGGAGCTTTCTCTTACAAAGCCCCAAAGTTATGGAACTCCCTCCCTATTAATGTTCGGAGAATCAGACACAGTCTCAGTGTTTAAGTCCAGGGTGAAAACTTTCTTATTTAACCAAGCTTTTAGTGAATAGTCCTACCTTAGATAAAGGAGTAGATCTGGGGGACACATGGATGTTGAGTATTATAGTGATCT
>JACRUU010000002.1:4351690-4399190 GCA_030449085.1 Kryptopterus vitreolus | reverse complement strand
TCAATAATCTGTAGAAAATATGGCAACTGATGATATACCTGTTATTCTTCTCAGAATTCAAGCTGGTCTGCAGATCTGAAGATGTTAGACCGGCCACTGGAAGGGAATATGTATATCATGAAATGTTTGTGTCTGTTGGTACTGATGCTACTCTCCCCTTCTACCTCGCTCCTAAAACAAGTGCTACTGCCATGGCAATCCGATGGTTTAAAGAGACAGACTGTATATGTGCGTACCAGGGAGGTGATAGCCTAGTGGTTAAGGTGTTGGACTCTGGATCGAAAGATCATGGGTTCAAACCCCACCACCACTAAGCTGTCATTAGTGGGTCCTTGAGCAAGGCCCTTAACCCTGAATTGCTCAATTGTAAGTCGCTCTGGATAAGAGCGTCTGCCAAATGCTGCAAATGTAAATGTACCAAGATGGGCGGATGAAAGAGGAGAACGACTATAAGGGCAGAGTGAGTGTCTTCACCCATGAACTGGAGGATGGAAATGTATCTCTGATACTGAAGAATGTTCAGAAGTCAGATGATGGAAGGTACAAGTGTGAAGTCACCCACGGGAAAGTGAAGGTGGAAAACAATCCAAACTGGCTCCGAGTGTCAGGTAGCTTTTCAACACAAACATTTAATTATAACATCTGCTAATAACGTTTGTAGACCTTTTATAACCAATAATAAAAAACAAAACATTGTTTTTAAATCTGGATCAACAATAGTGTAAACAATTCACGGTTCAGAGCTGCAAATCACCAAGCATAGAGTTATCTTTATTGCTTTCAATGTGTCCCGGTGCTTTCCTTCCCTCGTTCTCATGCCGGGACACACCCAATGCCTCACGGATCAGGAGCCTTCCCCCTGTGACATGCGTCGAGGCCCACTCGGGGACCGGCACTGCGGGTCTCTTGCCGCAGATCGGCCCACTTACTTTGCGTCCGCTCGAGTCTTTTCGGGCCGGCACACCGTCTACCCTACATCCGTCTGACTCATTCATTCATTTATTCATTCATTCATCTTCTACCTCTTTATCCGATCTTCCCTCGGGTCACGGGGAGTCTGTGTCTATCTCAGGCATCTATGGGCATTAAGGCAGGATACACCCTGGATGGAATGCCAACCCATCGCAGGACACACACACACACACACACATTCACACACACATTCACACACTAGGGACAATTTTACAAGGTGCCAATCAACCTACCGTGCATGTTTTTGTACCGGGGGAGGAAACCGGAGAACCCGGAGAAAAACCCCTTGAGACACGGGGAGAACATGCAAACTCCACACACACATGGCCGAGGTGGGAATCGAACCCGGACCCTGGCGGTGTGAGGTGAAAGTGCTAACCACTAAACCACCATGCCCTGGAATTGATAATGTTTTAGATTATTAGTATAAAACTGCACTACTGTCAGTAGGGGTACTGTGGTTTAGCGGTTAGCACGTTTGCCTCACACCTCCAGGGTTGGGATCGATTCCTGCCTCTGCCATGTGTTTGTGTGGAATTTGCATGTTCTCCCCGTGCCTCAAGGGTTCTCCGCTTTCCCCCCAGTCCAAACACATGTACGTTAGGTTAATTGACACCTTGGAAAATTGTCCTTAGTGTGTAAGTGTGAATGTGTGTGTGTGTGTGTGTGTGTGTGTGTGTGTGAGCACCCTGTGATGGGTTGGCATTCCATACAGGGTGTATCCTGCCTCGATGCCCGAAGTTGCACAGGTTCCCCACGACCTGAGAGAGAAGTCGGATAAAGAGGTAGAAGATGAATGAATGGATGCACTAATGTCAGAGCTGCTGTTTGAGAGAATTAATCTCTAGAAGCTGTATCATGGTCAATATTTTAATAGGACCTTTTATTTCTATGCAACAATCTTGGTCATGGAATACTATACGAATTCCTTTGAACAAACAAATATATAAATATCCAGATGTTCCAATTTATTTCCGCTCACTATATAGCGCTAATTTCTTCTGGAATGTGTCACTAATCACACACAGCCAGTTTACTAAAGTGGTGTGTACTGTAGAAAGCTCAGCTGCGCCCCCGCTGGACACATTTATTCCTTCACATCGCACATGAAGCAGTATCACATCCACTCTAGATTGTGTAGATACTTCACATCTGTATATATCTGTGGAAAGTCTCTCTACATGCAAATTGCACAAAGACACTTTCTGTTTATCTCTATTTGTTGTTTATTTGTTTTTTCTAGTTTGTAGTTTAAAAACCCCGACGTGCCCGAAGACATCAGGGCGTTGAGTGATCACGTGAGCGGGCAGCCAATCGGAAAGCAGCACTGATCCTGCGCCTGAGCGGATGGACATTTTACTTTCGTTTTCTTTTCGGCTTCTGAGAGACGGTTCGTGTTTTGCTTCGCTCCTAATCCGTGCCACATTCCTCATAATTCGTGAGAAGTGTGTATTTATACAGCATAGCGATTATTGTTTCACGTGTAACTGAAAGTAAAATAATACATAAAGTAAATACGCGCTACAAACCAGTGATGTGCAGTAAATCAGGCCTGTTTATGCGACAGTCCGTATTGTGATTTAACTCGACATTGGTTCAAAAAGTGTGATTGATCTGTCACATGTACGCTTAATGTATATCCTCCCACGTTCGTGCAACGTTCAGTTTATTATACTCACACCTGTAATAAGATCTGTTCAGAACAAGCAAAGTTGTATATTAAAGTACATTTGATCCGGGTTCCACAGCGACACTCCATGTCTAACTAGCAACCAGTCCACTTCCAGGACATGTACCCTTTCAGTCCTCCAGCTGAATCTTTATGAAGATCATTCTCTGTATTGTTTCATCCTCCGTGCTCTATGTCTTCTTCAACTAGAACCTCGCGTACTCACTTTTCTACAGTGCATTCTTCTGCTGGTGAAACAGTCACTCTACAGCCTAGCTTCTCCTGTAAAATCAGTAAAGGTACCAGAGAGATCAGGTGGTATAAGGGGACAGAATGTGTTCACAGGGAGGCCTTTAGGAGTATCATATTTCTGACACTAACAGACGTTAAAGTCACGGATTCGGGAGAGTACAGGTGTGAATCTCATGGAATTTGGAAAAAAGAAGTTGCTGTTATTTATCTTCATGTTGCAGGTAAGTGTTATTCCTCTGACTCATGATCTGTACACGTATAGTTTATTCATTAACAGAGTAACTTTCCTCTTCTCAGACTTTAAACTGGTCTCCAACAAAGAATCTTTGAACTCGTCACAATATTTTGCTGGTGATGATGTCACTCTGTCCTGTCACATCTCTCCAAAAAGGAGTGCCGTCACCATGGAGATCAGGTGGTTTAAGGAGGCAGACTGTATTTGTGTGTACCAGAATGGGCAGGTGAAAGAGAGTAAGGGTTACGAGGGCAGAGTGAGAGTCTTCAGCGACGAGCTGGAGGATGGAAACGTGTCTCTGATGCTGAGGAACATTCAGAAGTCGGATGATGGAATGTACAAGTGCAAAGTCGTCCACGGGAAAGACGTGGTGGAAAATGATCTAAACTGTCTATATGTGCGAGGTACTTTTTCCAAACAACCGATATTCAATAATAAAAAGTGTTTATTATTGTCTCAGAGTGAATATCAGACTTCATAAATGACTACATCGTGTTCCTGGGATTAATTTTCACTATATTGCAAACATAAAGCCAATTGTACTTTATGATTATATGATGCATTAAAATGAGATTTGCTGTGTTTTGGCCATCATTAGGAGTGCAGTTATAAAAACTTTGTCTAACCGAAGTCTAACTGAACTGAAAATTGGATTTTCTCCATTTATATCCTAATTTGGAATATTTATAATCTACTAAGATTTCTTATATTTAAAAAAATATGCAAAGTTATTTTTTTCTCAGGATATTTTCCTTATCTCTATAATTATTTTGTAAAATGACTTCGTCAATGCCAGTTATAATATTTATAATGGCTCGTTAAAGACTCTAGGGCAGGGATCACCAACCTTTTTGTAACTGAGAGCTACTACATGGTCACTAGAAAGGGCTACCAGTTTGAAATACTCCTCTGAAATCAAATTTGCCATTAGTTATATATTATTATTAATTATTAATGATACTCGTTTATCTATGTGAATACACTTGTGATTTCTAACAGTAACTATCAACAACGAGTTAACTACATTTTACATTTTAGATGCATCTCACTGATGAGTTGTGCAATTTTTATAGCAAGCCTGAGAGCTACTCATGTGTTCCTTGGGGGCTATCTGGTGCCCACGGGCACCACGTTGGTGACCCCTGCTCTAGGGAGTTGCATTTGTCCCTGTAATGTATGTGCTATTGTGTATCCTAGTTTGTGTGATAAGACTGCCATCTAGTGGCAAACCCTATAGTATAGAATTAATGTTTCACGAAGAGTTACACAGCAAACGATTGTTTTGTGTTACTATTCATGTATCAGCATATCTGACAGCATACAGATCTTAAAGAACAGTAGCTTATAGAGAAATTCAATATAACTATTTACTGAACAACTAAAACATTTCTATTTCTTCTTGTTTTTAGAATTCAGACTGCTCACTGATATGTCTGATTACAGTAAACACAGAAGGAGTGGATCTTCTGTTTGCCAACCAAATAACTTCTACACATGTGCTGGTGTTCAAGTCACTCTGCCATGTTACATCTTTAACCTAATGAGTGCTGTTGCCATGAAGACCAGCTGGTTTAAAGGGACAGACTGCGTTTGTGTGTATCAGAATGGGAAGGTGAAGGAAGGGAGGGGTTACGAGGGCAGAGTGAGTCTCTACAAGCCCATGAACGGCAACGTGTCTCTGGTGCTGAGGAATGTTCAGGAGTCAGATGATGGAGAGTACACGTGTGAGGTGACTCGTCAAATACACAAGACGGGAATCATTTCAGTTTTCCTGCATGTGTCAGGTAACAACATAACATGATTGATTCATGTATTGTGTTTACTGGTAGAGTCTCAACCACATGCACCAACATCAGACACACATGTGGTTCTTCCACAGAGCCAGCAGCACACAGAAACATTCAGAATATATCATAATCATAATATATCAATTATGCATTATAGCTTCCTTCAACTAGAAGTAAGAGGCCCGACCCAGCATACCAGTGAAACATGAAGATATTCTGTATTCACTATCTGTGTGGTAGATCTAAATGCAGGTATTTTATTTAAATCTAAAAGGTAAAAAGGGAAGGCTACAAGCAGTCCAAATTTACATTTAAGCCATTTGGCAGACGCCTTATCCAGAGCGACTTACAACTGAGCGTTGCAGGTTAAGGGCCTTTTTCAAGGGCCCACTTGATGATGGCGGCGGTGGTGGGATTCGAACCAGTGGTCTTCGGGCCCAATACCACCACCTCTCTTTCATAAATTAAATGCAAAAATATGAAACAGTTTTCAAATGGAAAAGCTCAAATGTTTTCAGATATTTATTTAAAAATAAATGTAAAAAAAAGCTGCAAAACTAAATTCACTTCTAAAAGATAATGTGAAATGTTGAAAAGCAGTAATTTTGGACAAAACAGGAGACACACTGAAGCAACACAAAATGCAACCTTTACAACATCATAAAGGAGGAATTTAAATGAACAAAGATAATGGAGCACAGGGAGAGGGACATGAAAGAACTGTAGTGTCATGTGGTGGACAAAGGTAACGTCCTGACAGAGTCCCAAATCCGTCAGAGCTCCATCTTTACATCACCCAAAGTGGTTAAAGAGATCAGTGAAAGGTGGAGGAGGAATCTCTCTTATCATAAAACCTTCTTGTATTCTTCAGTGTATACGGCTCTATCATTTTGATGTTATTTAGGAAACATGCTAGAAGAATAGTGGATTAGCTAATAATTATAAGTTCTCCAACACTACCCCATTACTTGCTTCTTATAGTTGCTCACATCTTATTTACAACACTGATGTTTTTCTACAAATGAACCATTGCCCTCTACATCAGTGGTCCCCAACCCCCTGGCCGGGGACAAGTATCGGTCCATGGGTCAACTGGTACCGGCCCCACAGAAAGAACTACAAAACTTACATTATTTCCATTTTATTTATTATCTGATTGTTGAAGCGATGTTTTATTTTGGAGAATGACCAGATTTTCTCCGCAACAAGTGTCTATGACTCTTGACGCATGTCAAGATACTTGCCTTGGTCACATGACTTACCTACATCCTCTACCGTCTTAAATCTGCTGCTCAGGCCGGTAACACATAATACATTACCTCTAAATTGAAACCCCCAAGCTAGCAACATGAAGAAAAAACAAACGTAAAAGATCCAGTGAGGATCTTTTGTATAATATTACAGCGAGCGACCCTCTAAAAACACATGACGCTTTCAAAACTTCACCACCAAACATTCTGCATTAAAATACCAGATTTAATGCAGCTGGTATCATTTTATTGTGTTGTATTTATCTTCCACACCTTAAGGGCTCCTGGAAATGAATGTCTGACATTAAACCAGTCTGTGGCACAAAAAAAGTTTGTTTACTCGCTGCTCTACATCACAACATTTCACTTTCACCTTGAAATGGACTTGTGAGCTGTTAGTTGTTCACCGATAGACGTGAAAAAGTTGAAAAATTGGTTATTGTGGTGTCAAATTGCTCAGTATCACCTGACTGTGACGCATGAGCGACACGGCTTGTTTTCCCAAAACAACATCTACTGAGCAGAATTTCATTGTTGTTGTTTACTGAACCGCTTCTGTTTCTACTTCATTTTAGGATTGAAACTGACCACTGAGCCGTACAGTGACCTTGTGCACAGCAGCACTAAATCGTCTGCTACCGAACCCCATGTCTTCTACAAACGACCTGGTGATAAAGTCCTTCTGCCCTGTTACCTTTCTGCTAAAGTCAGTGCTGTCGCCATGACGATCAGCTGGTTTAAGGGGACAAAATGCATTTTTGTGCATCAGAAAGGCAAGGTGAGAGAGTGTAGAGGATATAAGGGCAGAGCGAGTCTCTTCACCCAAGAGCTGGAGAACGGGAATGTGTCCCTGGTGTTGAACAAATTCCAGGCGTCGGATGTTGGAGAGTACAAGTGTGCGGTGACTCACACTCATCCGGTGACTCCTAGTGAACACAAGATGGAAAGCAGTGTACTTTACATATATATGTCAGGTAATAACTGATGCATTACTATAAATATGCTGATCTTATACTGTACATAGTCTATATATTAGTGTGGCTCTACAATACAGTCAAAAGTATGTGCACCCATGATCATATTCAGTTCATTCCCAAATGTTTGTCACAAAATTCAGTTTATTGGATTTTAGAGGCCCAAGCCTTCAAGTCTCTCTTCTGGAACTTCCTTTTTTTCTTTTTCTTTTTTGTAAATATGTGGAATCTACTATATGGGTACTGTAGTTAAGTACACTGTTGGTGTTTCTTTGATCTATTTGTTCTTCTACAGAATTCCATCTGACCCACATAGCTGAAGGTGTTGGAAAACCCTCTGGACCACAGTCTTGTGTATATATGGATGTTAATACTGATGTCACTCTGCCCTGTTACCTGAATCCAAAAAGGAGTGCTGTTTCCATGGAGATCCGGTGGTTCAGAGATGATTTATATGGCAGTATGAGGAGAGTCTGTATTTGCGAGTATCAGAATGGTCATGTGAAAGAGGGGAAGGGCTACGAGGGCACAGTGAGTCTTTTCAACGACAAGCTGAAGGATGGAAACGTGTCTCTGATGCTGAAGAATTCCCAGAAGACCTTTCTAACAGGACTCTACACATGCAACGTTACGTGTGGAAAACAGGAGCAGAGTTTTGTATATCATCTTTTAATCCGATGTAATGTTTACAGATTTTTTCTCTCTTTTAACATATAAAGAGTGAAATTACAACAAATCAAATATGCAATTATTAATGTTAAATAACAATATTTAATTCATTTTAGCTTTAAACATGATTTTTTTTACATTAGTAATTCCATTTAAAGTCATTTACACAAGTTTAGATCTGTTGATGTAGCTGAATGAAGAGGAGACTATTACTGTGTTACTGTCTCTTTACTGTCTCATTCTAATCTCATTTCTCCTTTTTAACAGTGAGAGGTGGTGGTAAGTATTTTGCTACTCAAAACATTTTTCCACATGGTGTAAATTTTCTTGCACGAATCTCACACACACACACACACACACACACACACACACACACACACACACACACACACACACACACACACACACACACACACACACTAACTTGTATGTATACTTGTAGGAATTCACTATGATACAGAATCAAGTGACGATGAAGACACACCTAGTAAGTCCCTTCATTTCTTAATTCTCCCTTTTAATGTCTTATTTTATATTTGACATTAGCTGTTTATTTGTTTTCCTGTATATTCCTGATGAAAACAAACCATTTTTTATTCACAGAAACAAGAACGAGAAAATTAAGTGATCCGCTTGACATTCGACCCAGTACGTCATTCACACCTTTTCACCACTAGAATCAGTAGTGTGCGCTCAGGGACTTTAGCAGATTTATATAAGTATTTATTGATCAGGGATTCGGGCCTCCTTCACTTGAACTGTTACTTTAATTTTGTTCCTCTTACATGGTTTTGTTTAGCAGAACAATGTGTGAAATTGTGTTTGTGTAGCTGCATGAGTTTGTGCGTCTCTTTACTGTGCACAACCAAACTTCAGTATAAGTATACAGTATACAGTTCAGTATAAAATACTTTACAAATTGACTAATACAGTGTTTTTTTATGATTCATTTTCTTTATTTCAAGTAAAACCTGGGAGAAGGAGGAGTAATCCGTTTGACTTCCCAAACAGTAAGTAATCCATCCACGGACATTTCACACTCTAACGCCAATGTTCTAGGACTGATATGGCCAGCAATACAATCATGTATTCATATCTCAGAATGGTTTCATGGAAAATTAATTTGGATTAAGTGTAATGTGTACAGACTAGAGAGAATATGTTAAGATTTTTGTTTAGATTGATTTATGTGCCGTATGAAACCAAACTAACAGACAAAACAAAAGTATCAACTGTGCGATGATTCAGGTTATAAATGTTTTTTTTTTAAACTGATGTCAGTTTCATTAACATCTCCTCGGTGTGTGTGTGTGTATACAGTGTGAAGAAAGAACTAGAGAGAAAAGAAGACAATTACAGCAAAGGTCATGAAGGAGTATTTACAGAGAAAGAGATTTACCATTTTACTCAGAATGTGTCCATAAAACCGCTCTCACCGGTCCTACTTATGGTTATGTAGCCTCACTTGTAATTTTTAAAGGGATATGAAGCCCAAAAACACTTTTTTTTAGATGTTAACAGATATATGAAGCAGGGATGAGCTCGGTTAGTACCTGGATGGGTGACCGTCTGGGAAAATTAGCTGGAAGAGGTGTTAGTGTGGGGGCACAGTGGTTTAGTGGTTAGCGCGTTCGCCTCACACCGCCAGGGTCCGGGTTTGCTTCCCGTCTCGGCCATGTGTGGAGTTTGTGCATGGTCTCCCTGGGGAGTTTTCTCTGGGTTCTCCGGTTTCCTCCCCGGTCCAAAAACATGCACGGTAGGTTGATTGGCACCTAGGAAAATTGTCCCTAGAGTATGAATGTGTGTGTGAGAATGTGAGTGTGTGTGCCCTGCGATGGGTTGGCATTCCATCCAGGGTGTATCCTGCCTTAATGCCCATGAGATAGACACAGACTCCTCGTGACCCGAGGGATTATCGGATATGCGGAGATGTAGAAGATGAATGAATGAATGAAATGAGGTGTTAGTGTGGCCAGCAGGGGGCGCTTACCCTGTAGTCTGTGTGGGACCTAGTGCCCACTACTGTCAAAAAAAGCACCTTTTTTTGTACTTGTAAAAAGAGTAAAGGCGTGTCCTCGGCATCCCGGCCAAATTCACCTTTTTGGGACCATTTCATTATTCTGGTTTAAAACGTTACACCATTTATCTGAGATTTTGGCTGCACCTTACATATATACAGTAGGTCAATGGGAAGAGCTCCCATTATTCAATGTAACATTATAAATGACAAAGCACTCGTCTAATCCGTTAATTGTGCTGTGATATGCATTATCTATCCACATATTTATGTTGTGGGGAAAGTAGCACTCGATGTTGTTATTTAGAATCAAGGCTCAATATAACAATATAAAATTTCAGAAAATGCTAATCAGCGTGATTAGGGTGTAATGTCTTTGTGACGCCTTCGTTTATTTGCCTTGATGCAGTTGTCACAGTAAATCATGAGAAAAAAATGTATGTGTGTGTATGTGTATATATATATATATATATATATATATATATATCTATATATATATATATATATATATATATATATATAAAAATAAATAAAAATATATAAATATAAAAAATACGTGTTGTGTTGAAAGTATGCATTTTGCCATTTAGATATTTATTTCTATTTTTGATGTTTTAAAAAAAAAAAAAATTTTTACCTGTTGGAAGTATCCAGGCTGAACATCCACCATATAGAACACAATGAGGAGAAAAGATGATCAGGAATGTTTCTGTTCTCCTTCTCTCTCATCCACATTAGTCTGACTTCATCTTAATTCTCCTTGTTCATTATTAGCTTCGTAAACGAGCCTACGTCTGCGGTGTGTGAGAACCAGTGGTACTGACTGGAAATAGTTTGATGGGATAAAAATTACGTGCGTTGGGAGGAAAAAATATTGACATTTGACCAAATAGATAATAAATTACAGTCTGGTTTGAAAATGTTAAACTGTGTAAAACTTTAATGAGTAAAAGTTTGTACAAAGAAGAAACAGTGAAGTCAAATACTAATACCAGAAAAATACCACTCAAGTACATGAATGATGTATTGGTACTCTGTTACTTCCCATCTCATTTCAAAAGCAGATACAAGAAGAAAATACCAAGCATCACAGGGAACCCTTGGTTCAGAACCACACTTCCGAAAATGTACTCATTCGGGCCCAGCCTATGATCTTCATTCTCCAACAGAACTTTACATCCGACGATCAGGGCCTACACACACACACACACACACACACACACACACACACACACTAGATGTGCATTTAATTTTTTGTATTGTTTTCTTTTTACTCACAACCTAGTACCTTTGACAATGCAATGAAAGTCCAGAAGTAATAGTGTAACACACACACACACACACACACACACACACACACACACACACACACACACCGAGTGAATGAGGATAAACTCACCCCAGTGAAAGAGACAGCCTCGATTGCAAAAATCAGCATGTACTGCCAATTATTCTAAACATGGGAAAGAGGAAATACACCCTGTTACTGTGTGTGTGTGTTACACTGTGTGTGTGTGTGTTACAGTAAGCGTTAATACTTACATACTGTAAGAATGTGATGCTGCCTGTTATCAAAAAGACAGTAACCAGGACAGAGATAAAACCAACACGGGAGATGAAGTATATCTAAACACACACACACACACACACACACAGTTTATGTAAAGCATTACTGAATAAACAAAGACTTCATGGCCAGACATAAAGGTGCACTCATCTCTTGAAAACAAGGAAGATCCACTGCAAGATGCCAGGAGGAGTTTGGATAAGAATACAGAGTTTTGAGAGACGGTTTTATGGACAGATGAAAGCAACCTGGAACTGTTGGACATATTGACATAATGACCAGCTTTAAGTCTGGTGTGGTGAAAGGCGAGAATGCCACCACTCCCACAGTCAAGCATTGATGATGTGCAAGTGTTTTTCTGTGGCAGGGACATACAGTACATTAATGATCAGGTTCCTGCCATCATGGATTCTCAGAACTCAGGATGTGTTTTTCCCGGGTAAATCACGCGAACACGTTGGTTATTAGTTAGCATGGACACGCGCGCACAGTGTTATAAGAGGAAGAGTCTTCATTTATTACAGAGTTTATAACATTCATAAAACCAGGATCATTACACAGTGTACAAGTTTATTTCTGTACAGTGTTTCACTATGGATATTGTCTCAAAGCAGCTTTACACAATGTAAGAATTATAGCAGTAAATATGAATATTGTCATGTTATATTAGGTTTTAATGTTGAACCCAAAAACAGCCTGAATAATCCTGAGGGACGCAATAAACAAATATTTTTATTTTTATTAGTAGTGGGTAGTAAAGGTAGATAGTAGTAGTAGAGGTAGATATAGCTAATGGTAGATGTTGGTTGATAACCTTTAAGGACAAACAAAAAATTTACCAGAAAATTATATTAAGCTTTTATAAAAAAAAATAAACGCAAGATATTTCATTTAACTGTAAATAAACACATTTTGAAGCAATTTCAGATTAAATCAAGAGTATCCATTTCAGCATAACAATGTTCAGCACGCTTAAACAAACCACTTGATTTCAACTTGCTTGGATACTAAAGCAATATTTTACAAACATAATCAATTCTTTCATTAATCTCAGCAATCTAATTGTAAACATCCCAAATTTCACATCACAGTCCATTTTACAACCAGTTAAGTCTTCAGAGCATTGATCACGAGATGGTTGTGTTTGCTGTTATAATTCCTTTGTCCACAAAGCATTTCTCCCAAGCAGGTGTGCTGATAATCAGGCTGCTTCAAGAAGTTCAGTGAGTTCACACATGAATCCTTCTGCCCCCTATAGCATTGGAGGAGGCTTGAAACTGAGTGAAGGAGTGAATGTGCTTTCAGTGTACTGCCACTTTTGACGTGACAAATATGAATGATGATTATGTGTATTTATCCCTGGCAAATCCTGAACTGTGGCAAAGAAAAACTCCATTATATGGAATCAGGAAAAAAAAAACATGAGAGGAACCGAAATGAAAAAGGGAACCCATCCTCATGTGGGTGACAAGAATGATTAGAAATAATACAAACACCAGAGAGTGAGAAATACCATGAACACTGGAGTGTGTGATTGTAGAATCATTCATGTCCTGTCCTACGTCCTCAAAACTAAAATTGATCCAAAGGGAGCAGCATGCATATCTAGTATATAGAACGTCTGTATCTGTATATAACTGTGTATATATAACCTGTATATATAACTGTATATAACTTTGTGTATACCCCACCCACTGTGTATATAACTGTATATTATACACTGTGTATATATAACTGTGTATATATAACCTGTGAAATATATAACCTGTATATAACTGTATATATAACTGTGTATATAACCTGTGTATATATAACCCCTGATTACCCCACCCCCCCCCCCCCCCCCCACCCCCCCCACCACCACCGGGATTTAGACACGCGCGCGCGGAGGAGCAGAGAAAAGATTTGTGAGGTAAATAAGTTTTTAAACTATTTGTTTATTTCTCTAAATATAATATTGTGTTGTTTATTTAATATACGTGTCGTTGGCGCGTGTATCCGGACATAAAAGTCATTTTATTTATCATTTTATTTCATTTTCCACAAAACTCATCATTTCAAATCAGCCCTATAAAATATAAATTAACGCTCCAAAATAACAACAATAATGTAAATAACAATAAATAATTCAGGATTTTACATTCATTTATAAAAGTCATTTATAAAAGTCACAGTTAGAATTAAAAGCGCTAATCTTCCTTTTTTAACATAAATACATTTAAATTCGATTACTTAAAAATATTGTCTTTACGGTTAAAAGACGTGTTTTCACTCAGATATAAAAAATAAATATTTACACCAGAATGTTTAGAATATTTTCTGTCAAATTAATGTAAATAATCATGATTTATAAACTAGCATTAAGAAATTAGCGGCGTGCGCGTGCAGCCATGCGGAGTCACGTGTTTACCACAAACACCAAATTTATATTTTTAATCATGTTTACCACAAACACCACATGTTTACCACAAACACCAAATTCTTACATTTTAATCATGTTTACCACAAACACCAAAATTTACATTTTAATCATGTTTACCACAAACACCAAATTTACATTTTAATCATGTTTACCACAAACACCAAATTTACATTTTTAATCATGTTTACCACAAACACCAAATTTATATTTTTAATCATTTAATCATGTTTACCACAAACACAAATTTATTTTTAATTTTATATTTTAATCATGTTTACCACAAACACCAAATTTACATTTTAATCATGTTTACCACAAACACCAAATTTTTTTAATCATTTTACCACAAACACCAAATTTTTTTACATTTTAATCATGTTTACCACAAACACCACATTTAAAAACATTTTTAATCAAATTTACATTTTAATCATGTTTACCACAAACACCAAATTTATATTTTTAATTTACATTTTTAATCATGTTTACCACAAACACCAAATTTACATTTTAATCATGTTTACCACAAACACCAAATTTATATTTTAATCATGTTTACCACAAACACCAAATTTAATATTTTTAATCATGTTTACCACAAACACCAAATTAATATTTTTAATCATGTTTACCACAAACACCAAATTAATATTTTTATCATGTTTACCACAAACACCAAATTTAATCATGTTTACCCAAACAAAATTGAAAAATTTAATCATGTTTACCCCAAACACTAAATTTACATTTTTAATCATGTTTACCACAAACAACAAATTTACATTTTAATCATGTTTACCACAAACACCAAATTTATATTTTAATCATGTTTACCACAAACACCAAATTTACATTTTAATCATTTTTACCAAAACACCAATAATCATGTTTACCACAAACACCAAATTTATTTAATCATGTTTACCACAAACACCAAATTTAATTTTTAATCATGTTTACCACAAACACCAAATTTACATTTTTAATCATTTTTAATCATGTTTACCACAAACACCAAATTTATATTTTTAATCATGTTTACCACAAACACCAAATTTACATTTTAATCATGTTTACCACAAACACCAAATTTACATTTTTAATCATGTTTACCACAAACACCAAATTTATATTTTAATCATGTTTACCACAAACACCAAATTTAATCATTTTTAATCATGTTTAATCATGTTTACCACAAACACCAAATTTATATTTTATTTTACATTTTAATCATGTTTTAATCATGTTTACCACAAACACCAAATTTACATTTTAATCATGTTTACCACAAACACCAAATTTACATTTTAATCATGTTTACCACAAACACTAAATTTACATTTTTAATCATGTTTAACAAACACCAATTTACATTTTAATCATGTTTACCACAAACACCAAATTTACATTTTAATCATGTTTACCACAAACACCAAATTTACATTTTAATCATGTTTACCACAAACACCAAATTTATATTTTTAATCATGTTTACCACAAACACCAAATTTACATTTATCATTTTACCACAAACACCAAATTCATATTTTAATCATGAACAAACACCAAATAATGTAACAGGAAAGTTAATGCATTAACAACTAAATTTTTCTTCTTCTATAATTCAGTTTTTTCCAGTAAAAAACGCCATTTATTGTCAACACGTTATGGGAAATGTCTCTCCTCATTACACAGTGTTAATTACTGTAATATATTATATTTATACTGTTGGAGTTTAAAATACACTCAATATCATGTATGTTTGTGATGTTTTACTGTCTGTGACACTTATGTTTGTAGGAAGATTAAACTACTTACACATCATCTATGCATGGCAGCTCTGGATGCACAGGTACAAACATAAATGTAATGTAAAATAGGATTGAAAATCATAAAGTTTAGTGATATATATGTAGCTTTATGAGCCAGAGTAAATACACATATAATCTGCTATGACCTGCTATGACTGCATGATGTGAAATCTGGCGAGTGGATTGTGATGGAAGAATTCCAAGTGCGACTCCTGATACAGAATGCGGTGAAGGTTGCAGAAGGAGTCACGTGAATTCACAGCCGCCACCGTACACGAGTGTCAGAACGAAGCACGTCGGAGAACAACGAAATAGTAAACGACTTCCCCAGTGTTACAAACGTCATTCTGAAAGTCGAAGCAGTTCTGAATGAATTCACCTTGAACAAGATGCAGTACTGGAACATCATAGTGTAATAGGAGCATTTGAAGCTCTTAAGGTCCCCGGACCAGTGATAAATACAATCTGAATCTACATTTTAATAATGTCAATTTCAGTGATAAATAACAGCCAAGAATGTGTTTCTATGAAGACTGAAAGTGTTGAGTTTTGACTTCTGTATTTAGGAGTATAGTTTACTGACAGAAGTCTCCTTTCAAACACAACCACAAGTTAAAGGGTGGGAATAAAACTAGTAGAACAAAATGTCACCATCGTACATTTTTTTAAAAATTAATTATGCATTTTATTAATATATTTAGAATTAAGACTTTTTAAACATGTCTTTTATGTTTTTGTGCTGTGTAGGTGTAACGGGGTGCTCTGCACAGACACACGCAGAACATATGCGAGATTCAACAAAAAGGGATTTATTATAATGAGGAACAAAGGAGACGCTGCTCATACGGAGCGGCCAGACAGGCTAGGGAGCCTTGCGCGCTGTGCTCCGGGGTCCAGGGAGTACCGGAGAACAGGTGCGGTGGCGGACTGGGAAGTCCGGGAAAACGGGAACAGACAGGAAACGGGGAACAGACAGGAAACGGGAACAGACTGGAAACGGGAACAGACTGGAACCTGATATGGGGAATCGGAACGAGAGGTTAGACATTTGTATAGAGCATCCGTGTCCGTGACACAACGTAAGTGCTGCGAGCCCGGACCCGGATTGTTGGGAAGGACCGGGCTTATATAGGGAGAGGGAGAATGAGAGAGGATGCGGAACAGGTGAAACCAATTTGTGTGTGTGTGTGTGTGTGTGTGTGTGTGTGTGTGTGGGGAAAAGAGCAGGGAGGAGCGAAGAGAGAGAGAGGGCACCATGACAGTAGGCATGTGTGTTGTGTGAGTGTGTGTGTGTGTGTGTGTGTGTGTGTGTATAACTGTGTGTGTATATGTTGAAAACTTAAAAAGCAAAGTAAAAACTATTTACAAAAAAGAACTAATAATTAATCAATAACAAATAATTTAATCAGTTTTAATTTTTTTAGTTTTCATCTTTGTCTTTGACTTGGTCTTTGCGTTCGTTGACTTTCTCTTCGCATCTTTGCCGGGAGAAAATGTTTTTCCACCGTCTTTTTCCTAATCCGAGGAGTCTCAAGGCATGTGCTGCCCTGCTGAAGACATATCCTGCCCTGCTGAAGACATATCCTGCCCTGCTGAAGACATATCCTGCCCCGCTGAAGACATATCCTGCCCCGCTGAAGACATATCCTGCCCCGCTGAAGACATATCCTGCCCCTGAAGACATATCCTGCCTCGCTGAAGACATATCCTGCCCCGCTGAAGACATATCCTGCCCGCTGAAGACTATCCTGCCCTGCTGAAGACATATCCTGCCCCGTTGAAGACATATCCTGCCCCGTTGAAGACATATCCTGCCCCGTTGAAGACATATCCTGCCGTGTTGAAGACATATCCTGCCCCGTTGAAGACATATCCTGCCGTGTTGAAGACATATCCTGCCCTGGTTTTTAATTTTTTAAAATCTCAGGATTCAGGGATCTGAGGGAGATCGTCACCATCGTACATGCAGAAGATCCACCAGTAGATTTTCTGTCATAGAGGAGTGGACAAATGATAGGCTAGAAAGAGATGATCTAGATAACTCGGTTTCATCAGACTGCGGGTATTTTCGAGCCTCGGTGAGGTGGGACGAGTGCGTAAACGGGCGTGCCTGCACTCCGAGCACCAACAAACGTCAAGAAAGGCGACAATTTACCTAAAGTCAGTCTCAAGCCGTAGCTGATGTCGTCATGAGCATGAAAGAAAAAGTTACAGAAATAATTTAATCACAAAAGTAATAATAAAAATTCTATAAATGTTACTCTGAAAGTCAGAATTGTTTTTCATGCTAACAGTTGTAAAAAAATAAACTCATGAAACAGTGTTGACAAAAATGATGGTACCCCTAGAAAACACAGAAAATAATGTGACCAAAGGGACATGTTAATTGAAGTGTGTCCACTAATTAGCATCACAGGTTCTACAACCTTGTAATCAGCCATTGGGCCTATATATATGGCTCCAGGTAATCACTGTGTTGTTTGGTGATATGGTGTTCAATCGACATGGACCAGAGGAAGCAAAGGAAAAAGCTGTCTCAAAATCAGAAAGAAAATTATAGACAAGCATGTTAAAGGTAAAGGCTATAAGACCATCTCCAAGCAACTATATATATATATTCATTCATATCCATGGGACTTAGCCAACCTCCCTGGACGTGGCCGCAGGAGGAAATTGATGACAAATCTAAGAGACGGATAATCCGAATGGTAAAAAACAGAAAGTAAAGAGATACAAAAACATGTGTCAACGCACCATTCGTTGTTTGAAGTTTTTTTTAATTATTTACATTTTACAAGGGAGAATGTCAAAGCAAAAATCGAAGTTTTTGCAAGGCACATCAGCTCTTCTCTCTATTATAATGTGCTACTGTGAAATGAAATCTCAAGAAGGAATTCGGACATTCAACAGAAATGGAAAGAGCATCTCATAAAGCCATCCATACAATGTTAAGGCTCCATCCATGTAGTCTCCTGGTCTCAGGTGACGGCTCTCTAACAACTGTTTTATGTAGCATGTTATTTCTGCAAGCCATTAGCTACACACACACACACACACACACACTTTACACTTTCATTGAACATTTTCATTTACAATTACTTTTGTCAGATTAAATTTATTTCTGTGACCATTGTGACTTTTTCTTTCATTGACAAAGGGTACACAATTTTGCCACGTCTGTGTCCACACACACTCATGTAATACAAAAACATGCAAGTTTTTTTTATTATTTACATTTTCTTCTCTCTATTATAATGGTGGACATCCAGAAATGAGGATCTCATAAAGACATTAATCCATCCATGTGTCTCCTGTCTCAGTCTCTCTAACAACCGACTCGACTGTTCTCTATAAATACACACAACACAACCTGAAGCACTTGGGCGTACTGTGTATGTGTGTGTGTATGTGTGTGTGTGTGTGTGTGTGTGTGTGTGTGTGTGTGTGTGTGTGTGTGTGTGTATGTGTGTGTGTTGTATGTGTGTGCGTATGTCTAACCTTGAAAGTACTCCTGCCGTAAAGGAAACGGTGAGAGTCTGAGAGAGAGAGAGACTAACGGGGTTAGTCATGCACATTAATTTACCTTCACCTGTTTTTAAAGAAAAGACGAGAACAAAGCAGAGAAATATTTGGTATAAATAAATATTGTAATGTTTTGTGTTATTTACACTTACTAGAAAGATTAGGGAGAAAATACTCCATCCAATTTTTATCCTGTTAAAGAAAGAAGAACACAGTTACACTGAGTGTTTTAGTGCAGACGTTACAGAACACAGCAGATTACACAACTGATCATCTCACCTCACATCTTCACACATTGTGTAAAATCTAATTCTGTGTAAAGTTACAAATCTGTGGAGAGAAACACCATCATCATCATCATCATCGTCATCATCCTCACCATCAGAATCTGGTTTAACTTTATATCTGTAATTATTATGGATGAAGAACCAGAACTCATAAAGAACAGCTGAACAATGCGGGATACTGGATCACAAACTCGTCACACACACATGAATGTAAACAGGCCGATAATGCATGTAGTCACTGCCATTTGTAGCCCCACAATCAGACAAACCTGCAGCACCAACACACAGTATCTTATAGAAAAATAAAGACTTTATTAAACCATATCCTCAATACAAAAGCACACACACATCTCACCATCCTGATATATTTAGCAGCACTTTGTGGACCTTTACTTAATGAGGGCTGCCTGGTGTCCACTTCTACTACATCCAAAGGCTGTAGAGGGGGGCGGGTGTGTGTTGGAGGCAGAGCTGTACCTCTGAGCCTCATCGTCAGACATTTTTAATCTGTGATGTGAAATATAAAAGCTGCTTTTATGTTAATGTTAATTATCAATAAATCAATCAATTAAGTAATCAGATAATCAAACCGCTGCCTCTCCCCTACACGTGTACATTATATTTACTTTTACTGCATTTAGTAGATGCCCTTATCCAGAACAATGTACAAACAGTGCTTTAGGTCTCCATCTAAGAAATAAATTCATGCAGGTATGATTGATTAGAAACTGATCTTATCTCTTACCCTGAGTGAAGGTGGAACCAGGCGAGCAGTGTAACGAGGTGCGCTACAGGAAGTGATGAGCTTTCTGAGATATGAAGGTGTTTTGAATGTGATGCGTGAGAGCGCAGCAGTGTGGGTGGTGAGAGAGAATTTCGGCAGGTTGAACACGGGTCACGCAGCTGCATTGTGAATCATTGGCAGTGAATGAATAGCGTTGTGAAGTAGAACCTGCCAGCAGAGAGTTACAGTAGTGTTGAGATGACGAGAGACTGAATGAACTCCTGAGCGGTCTGTGTGGATAGAAATGGTTGATGATTGGGGGAAAGTAGAGAGTTGTGGAGAGTTATGCCGAGATCCTGACCAGGAGATGAATCAGCCAGCAGTTTGGTTTTCTTCGGGTTGAGTTTGAGATGATGAACTCTCACCTGGCTGTTGAGTTCTCCGGGTTCTGTTAAAGAGGATGATCTTTGTCAGTGTTGAATGTGCTAAGATGGAATAGTTTTGAGTTGTTGCCACCTCCTTTAGTGCTTCTGTTGCACTACAATTGTGTTGTTTTCTCCAGATGCTTGTGGAGTTTTTTTCTTCTGTTAGTGGAAAGTTTTGTGGTTTGTTATATTTGGAATTCTTCGAATATCTGATGGTAGTTTGTGCACAGTGTGAAACATACTCTGACCATTTTGCTTGCTATAGCTTTTGAAATGCCTCAGCTGAATTAATGAGGTCCTCATTTTCATCCACAAGAGCATGACAACGGATGTTGTTCACTTTTAACAGAGAGTGTCTTATTTTCAGTGCAAGGCTTGTAGTTTTGTAATTGTTCTTTTTCTTGTCAAACCCTGCTGTCTCTTTAACTGCCTCTATAACATTCTTTTGGTTTTATGGCATCCTCTAAAGTTAGTAGTGGAGATGTTTTGTGCAGTGTTTGTAGGAATCTTCCTAGCTGAGGATTTTTTGGCGGATATACTCATGTTGTGATCGATCGTGACCATGTTTGTTAAAAAGAGACTCTGCAAAACGTAGCAAGTAAACGTCATTCCGAACAATACCTGAAATCTCATCATCATGCATTGAAAAAATTACATTTGTCCCTGGGAATATGATGACCTCTATGATGTCATTTTTCATGCGGCACATTAGACGCAGCCTGGTAGTGTCCGGCAGCCCAATACTGTTTCCCCAAGGCGAATGAGCATCACGGCCGGGTTGTCACTAGTAGCCGCTCGCTTTTCATATAGGTGTTTCCATCGTCTCCATCCTCTGCCATCCCAGGTGATGTTGCAGTCTAAGCCAAGGTTTTCGTCCAGCCCGCGTTCTGATAAATAAGCCCAGAGTCTGATGGTAATGGAGCTCCCGATTATCCACACTTGCAGCTTCCTGGCATCGTTCATTGTGGAGATATAACCCTTACGGTCCTAAATGCATGTATTTATAGTCAAATCTGATTGGTCTGATTATTGCTTATATACAGACGTGGACAAAATTGTTGGTACCCTTTGGTCAATGAAAGAAAAAGTCACAATGGTCACAGAAATAACTTTAATCTGACAAAAGTAATAATAAATAAAAATTCTATAAATGTTAACCAATGAAAGTCAGACATTGTTTTTCAACCATGCTTCAACAGAATTATGTAAAAAAATAAACTCATGAAACAGGCATGGACAAAAATGATGGTACCCCTTTTTCTTCCTCCCCAGAAAACACAGAAAATAATGTGATTTAATGATAAATATTGATTTGCCAAAGGGACATGTTAATTGAAGGTGTGTCCACTAATTAGCATCACAGGTGTCTACAACCTTGTAATCAGCCATTGGGCCTATATATATGGCTCCAGGTAATCACTGTGTTGTTTGGTGATATGGTGTGTACCACACTCGACATGGACCAGAGGAAGCAAAGGAAAGAGCTGTCTCAAGAGATCAGAAAGAAAATTATAGACAAGCATGTTAAAGGTAAAGGCTATAAGACCATCTCCAAGCAACTAGATGTTCCTGTGAGTACAGTTGCACATATTATTCAGAAGTTTAAGATCCATGGGACTGTAGCCAACCTCCCTGGACGTGGCCGCAGGAGGAAAATTGATGACAAATCTAAGAGACGGATAATCCGAATGGTAACAAAAGAGCCTAGAAAGACTTCTAAAGAGATTCAAGGTGAACTTCATGCTCAAGGAACATCAGTGTCAGATCGCACCATCCGTCGTTGTTTGAGCCAAAGTGGACTACATGGGAGACGACCAAGGAGGACACCATTGTTGAAAACGAATCATAAAAAAGCAAGACTGGAATATGCCAAACTACATGTTGACAAGCCACAAAGCTTCTGGGAGAATGTCCTGTGGACAGATGAGACAAAAATCGAAGTTTTTGCCAAGGCACATCAGCTGTATGTTCACAGACGAAAAAATGAAGCATATCAAGAAAAGAACACTGTCCCTACTGTGAAACATGGAGGAGGCTCTGTTATGTTCTGGGGCTGCTTTGCTGCGTCTGGCACAGGGTGTCTTGAATCTGTGCAGGGTACAATGAAATCTCAAGACTATCAAGGAATTCTAGAGAGAAATGTACTAGCCAGTGTCAGAAAGCTTGGTCTCAGTCGCAGGTCATGGGTCTTGCAACAGGACAATGACCCAAAACACACAGCTAAAAACACCCAAGAATGGCTAAGAGGAAAAAATTGGACTATTCTAAAGTGGCCGTCTATGAGCCCTGACCTCAATCCTATTGAGCATCTTTGGAAGGAGCTGAAACATGCAGTCTGGAAAAGGCACCCTTCAAACCGGACACAACTGGAGCAGTTTGCTCATGAGGAGTGGGCCAAAATACCTGCTGAGAGGTGCAGATGTCTCATTGACAGTTACAGGAAGCGTTTGATTGCAGTGATTGCCTCAAAAGGTTGCGCAACAAAATATTAAGTTAGGGGTACCATCATTTTTGTCCATGCCTGTTTCATGAGTTTATTTTTTTACATAATTCTGTTGAAGCATGGTTGAAAAACAATGTCTGACTTTCATTGGTTAACATTTATAGAATTTTTATTTATTATTACTTTTGTCAGATTAAAGTTATTTCTGTGACCATTGTGACTTTTTCTTTCATTGACCAAAGGGTACCAACAATTTTGTCCACGTCTGTATATATAAACAGCGCAGTTCCCGTCCAGTGCAGTCCCTTACACAAAATTGAAACAATAATGAGCCTCTTCCACATTCCTAAATTTCAAACTGAAAATCATGTGTCCAAAACCCATTAATGTGGGATCACTAATCCTCTTTACAGTGTTGTTCTCGTCCTTTCGCAGCCCATTACACTTTGAAAGGTGAACATTATCTTTTTATCTGATTTGACATGATATTTAAATTTGTCCTCATTGCTCCATTGGCTTGACCATTGGATCTATTCCTGTTAAAATCAAAGATATGGTATTAGTCAAATCAGCTGTGTCATGACCAAAGATTACTCACCAAATGTTGTCCATCTAGTTTGGAGTTTTCTGGCCTGGGTCCTGGCTGGAGTCAAAATCTTTCCCTCTTCCCTTCTACTGCAAAAAAAGACAATTAATACCAATTTACACTTACCATTCAGAATAAACAAATACTTACTGTAATACACATAACAAAATATCACAAAACCTCTTTTGCCTATTGAGTATTCTTCTTAGTACAATGTTCCAATTCTTTTGGATGACTATGCTATAATCCTTTAGCTAGCAAGAGAAATGAAAACGCACAAATACACATCCCTCTGAATAACATCCCTTATGTCTATGGGTGTATATATACATATAATTCTTTCCTTGATTTATCCTTAGTGTTACATGGTGTGATATACTCACTGGTACTGCTGTCACTGTCTCTTCCCTGGAACTTCCAGACTCTCACTGTATGTACATCTGCCTGGGCATGCATGGGCTTTTCCTATCTCTGCTGTTTTTGGGGAGCCTGAAATTTTTCTACTGAACATTTCTTAATATTACCTCAATAACCACAGAGAATGAAAAAAAGTACAACATTCACACGTACTATTACGATGAAAAGAAACCTGCTGCACTCTGAATATAAATATATATTTAAAAATGCAGAAATACATTAACTTACCGTGTCTTACAGATTTGCCCAACACTGCTGGCTTGCAACATCACAGTAGTGAGCAGACAACTTACACACAGAACAACCCACACATTTTATGTATATACGTAAAATATACATATGAAAATGTTTACCAACCACAAGGATAGGAAGCCCGATGCACTCTGAATATAAATATAACTGCAGCTCAGACACAATGATAGGAAGTCCGACACACCCTGACACTACTGGCTTGAAAAAGTACGCTCAGTAGTGCAAAGACCAAACACCTCAGAAATACAAATTCACGTGTATTTCATACACAAAACCCGCTGTCCTCTGAATATAGATGTAAATGAAGCCCAGACACAATTAGGAAGTCCGACACACCTAACTACTGTGAAAAAGCCATAGTGCATACACAAAACAGCGATTTTAAGTGGCCATAGATACAATACACAAAGTCCCGACACTACTGGCTTGAAAAAGTACGCTCAGTAGTGCATACACGAAACAGCGATTTTAAGTGGCCATAGATACAATACAAAAGTCCCGACACTACTGGCTTGAAAAAGTACGCTCAGTAGTGCATACACAAAACAGCGATTTTAAGTGGCCATAGATACAATACACAAAGTCCCGACACTACTGGCTTGAAAAAGTACGCTCAGTAGTGCATACACAAAACAGCGATTTTAAGTGGCCATAGATACAATACACAAAGTCCCGACACTACTGGCTTGAAAAAGTACGCTCAGTAGTGCATACACAAAACAGATTTTAAGTGGCCATAGATACAATACACAAAGTCCCGACACTACTGTTGAAAAAGTACGCTCAGTAGTGCATACACAAAACAGCGATTTTAAGTGGCCATAGATACAATACACAAAGTCCCGACACTACTGGCTTGAAAAAGTACACTCAGTAGTGCATACACAAAACAGCGATTTTAAGTGGCCATAGATACAATACACAAAGTCCCGACACTACTTTCAAAAAAGTACGCAGTAGTGCATACACAAAACAGCGATTTTAAGTGGCATAGATACAATACACAAAGTCCCGACACTACTGGCTTGAAAAAGTACGCTCAGTAGTGCATACACGAAACAGCGAGTTGAAGTCGCTATAGTTTCAAAACAATATACTGCAATGTGACACTGCATTGTGTTAGCTGAAGTAAGTTCACAACACTCCTGCTTCTGTACAGACACTTGATGGAGAGATGAAGATAAGATCAAGGAGTGTACAGTTTTCTGTAGTGGCAGCTGGGAATGACTTGCGCGTAACCTTTAGATTGAAACAACTCCAGTATTGGTTTATTTCCAGAAGATTGCAGGAGATCTTCATTAAAGTCCCCACAGACAATGACTGGCCAGTGATTCATTATGTCAATAGCTTCAAGCAAATTTTGAAGATTTGGCAGGAATTGACATAAACTATAATTTGGTGGTTGGTATACAGTCGCAATCATAATGGTTACAGGAGCATCAATCTTGATGAGGACAAACTCAAGATCAGTCACGTTATGTACGTACTGTCTGGCCTGTGCTTGAAGCAGGTCTTTACAGTACACTGCAACTCCACCTCGTTTTTTTGCCATTTCGGTATTCTTCGAGTAGGCAATCTCTCTGTTACGAGTAAACATTGTATACCCTGTTAACAGTAGATTGGGTGGAATGAAGGAGCCAGACAGATGACTTTCTGTAACACACAAAACATTAGACAGCAAGAATTCGTGGTGTGATCGGACATCCTCGATGTGAGGTGCCAGTCCTTGTACATTGTGGTGTACTATTTTAAGACACCGGATGTCTGTTGAGAGCTGGACATGCTCTAAAAGTGGCATCACACCTTTGAAAGAGAGCGTTTTCATGCCTTGAAGTGACTCAGTGATTTTAGGATCTGCATATATCTTCTTTTCATCGTAATCTCTTATATGCAGTCCATGAAGCGAGGTTATTCTGCTGAGAGCAACATAGGCCATTCCTGGCTCAAAAAAACGCTTCAGCGACACTACAGCACACTGCATCGTCATCCCCTGGACTTTGTGAGCAGTGCAGGCATAGGCTAGCCTTATGGGGAACTGATGCCTGACCACGCCTTTGCTGAGTCTTTCTTCAGAACGCTCAATATACACAACGTTATCCTGTTCGCCGTCTGTTCTGTTGCGGTGTTTCTGGCCAGCACTGGGATTGTCCAGTTCAAGTCCGATCCGCTTTACTGTGATCGTGCCATTTCTGGTTTCCTGGACAATTTTGGCAATTTTCCCAAAACTGCCATTAGCGAGTCCGTCCTCCACGTCCAGATTTCTGACGAGCATTACGCGTACTCCAGCTGCCACTTGTACAATGTCAGGCAAATCCTGTTTTTTGCCTTTTACAGGTTTAGGAAGTCTTTTCATCTCTCCTGTCCGTGGGTCTTTTCTATAGTCTTCAGCTTCTACGTTCACAATGTCAGGATGCAGTGCGTTCACAATTGCACTTTTGTGTTTCTCAACTTCCTTGTTAGTTGCAAAAATGTGCAGGGTGTTGTGTGGAGAGTCTATTGGCCTTGTCAAACACAGAGCAAGCAATGCTCTGTCCTCTTCACCGAGAGCCTCGCGCTTCGGCTTCATGCGAATCCTGTTCAATAACATTGCGAACGTGAGGTCTTCCTTTTACCGCATGATCTCTGTGAGGTTGACTATTTGAAAATGCTCTTTCCAATAGTCTGGCACATGGCTTTCAAACACACACAGAGGCTTCGCTTTACTCAGAGGCGGCAGTTGATAAAAGTCCCCCACCGCTAGAACAGAAACACCACCAAATGGTTTCTTGTTGCCTTTGATCTGTTGAAATCTCCAGTTGACATAGGCAAACAGATCCTTCGAAACCATGGACACTTCATCAATGATGAGAATCTCCGTGTTTGACAACATCGCTGTAACTTCGTCTAGAGTGTTCCCCAGCGTTTGATATGGAGGATTTAAGCGTCTGGGCAGTTTTAAAATGGAGTGCAGTGTCTTGCCAGAAATGTTAAATGCTGCTGTTCCAGTGAATGCGGTCAACAGCACCGTTGGCAAAGAAATGTCTCCTTGTTCCCGAAATCGTGGGAGTTGGCGTAGGATTTTGGTGGCTTCTGCATGTATGCACTTAATCACATGCGATTTTCCACATCCCGCTCCACCTGTGACGAAATAAAAAACTGCTCGGGATGCTGACCCCACACACACTTCAAGCACCATTGACGAATGGTGTAGAAAATACACGCCTGCATCTGGTTCAAGTTTCGATAAAGCTGTTGAACATATTCAACGCCCAACGGTGGTACCTCTATTTTAGGTACGAGTCCGTCTCCATCTTTATGTAAGAGCTGGAATTCAGGAACATCATCCTTTTCACTGTCCTGTTCTGGATCATCTTCAGGGATCCTTTCCATGATGCATTCCAAACGTTCAACTTCCACTTCTGGGGCAAACGCTGTCCACGCGTTCTCAAACATCCCCTGCTCCTGTAGAATTATAAAAGCTTCATCCAGCTTGGCGCTGTTCTTTTCATACTTATTCTGGTTCTCCTTTACTACTCTGGAGACCGGCAGAAGAAAATGGAAGTTGGGTAGTCGGATGCGGGCATTGCTGTAAAACAGCTCATAAGTCGGATAAGCCGGATGCTTGAGTTGTGCATTGGAGCGGTGAGGAAGGTACAGCTTCAGCAGTCGGCCATAGTACTTCTCAGGCTGCTTTTCTTGAGAAAAGCGGGCGTACCTTATAATCGCGGGCTTGCCGACAGTCCTTTCCTGAACGTACCCCATGTCGTTCAGCAGGGGGCGAGCGTTATTACTTTTGGTTTGACGCCCGTAGACAATGCGGTATTTCGAAGCAAAATCCGCAAGGCACAATTTTTCATAGTCTGGAGTTTCAGGCCGTGCTCTGTACTTATCGATGATTCCCGACATCCACACGTCCTCCGAATCTGGATTTTTCTTTTCCAGTGCACTGAGGGGAAGGCTCATTTTTAGTGCGTCATCATCCGTTTGAATGAACACGACGGCACGTGAACACTTCTTCAGAGGTAAGCTGCACGTGCAGCCACAGACTCCTGTGTGATTACTTGTCTGTGTTTCGAATAAGCCTGCATTATCTGTTTCATTTCGTCCCGTTCGTTAACATCGGTTTTACGGACGTCTTGAACAACAGATTTCAGCAGGTCATTCATCTCGTGTTCAGACTTGGAAATGTATGACAAAATATACATTACGCAACATAATGGATCCAATATGGACTGGATGTCCATATTGGCATTTCACGCCCTCAACAGGTCAGTGTTGTATCCGTTCACCCAACACTCATTTAGGTCGCGTTTCAGCATGACCACATTGTCATTAGAAAGTGCTTTAGCATACGACATATACTCTTGCATCGTCATATTGCACTTTTCTAGGAGCTCATATTGCACGTCATATTGCACTTTTTCTAAAAGCAAGGTTTCAAATGAAACCTTGCTTTTAGGGTCGTTGAGCACTTCCCACACAGGCTTCAACTTTTGTTTGGCTTCGTTCATCATTTTTCTGACTTTTTCTGATTTCTTTGTCTTTTTCTTCTTTTTTTCTGCTTGTTGTTCTTCCTCTTCTTCATCACTTGATGAAATGGGTTTTGGATGCGTTATCCAGGTCTTGGCCATGGGAAGTTTTGGAAATCCAAATCTGCATATAACATGTCGTTTGGAATGACTTCGGCTGTGCATCTGACCCTCAGTAACAATTTTGAACATTTCAGGGTCTGTACTGGGATCAGGCAGCTGACACGTTATGTAGCGGTCTATAAATTCGCACACTGTGTCGTCCGAATCGTCGTCAAATACCGGTGCATCTTTCACCCAAGCCAGTAAATGAATATGTGGGCATCCTCTGGCTTGATACTCAACCCGATAAAAGAAGTCTACTACTTCACTGATGGGTTGAGCTGACGACAAGAGCAGATCTCCGAGTAGCGCATCTACTCTTTTTTCAAACATGCGCATGACTGTGACCCGGGTTGCTTCTGAGGATCTCGCACTTTGTTGCCCAGTCCAGATCCTCAAAGTCGACCAGCTCTCCATTTTGAGCTTTAATGGCCTTTATGACTTCAGGCCATCACATTTCAGCTGCACTGAAGGTACAGAAGAAAGTCGGTACACCAAGCTGTCTGATCATGGCCTGCAGATCTTTCAGTGTTTTCTCCCAATAGGCTGGTGTACCTCTGAGCGGTTGCATGAACCGCGTTGCGTCCCTGTTGTTCACAAGTCTTTCTACTTCATGTTTGTCTTTCAAAAGCCTGATTGAGATTCTGCGTCCATCTTTAGTCACCGGTTTGCCTTTTCGCAGCTGGATAGACAAGCTGTTTCTAGCCATGTTTGTCTCGGTAACAAACTGTGCGAAAAAAAGATAGCTCTGGTCTCTGGCAAAACGGGTGTCCACGCAGAATAGCCGTACATTAAAATACATGCTAGGATGTAAAGCAACTCTCCTCACCTGATCGAGAGTGCTCTCGCCGGTGGGAAATTGCATCGGGAATGCCATTGCTTCCAGTTTTAGGACAGAGAAAAATCCCACAGGCTTGTTTCCTTGAGCTGGAGCAATGCTGAATATTCCCTCTCCATATGACAACATTTCCTGTGCAATATCAGGTGGTTGCAAGCATGTATCGAGAGTGAGAACAGGTCTTAATTCATCTCTTTCTTCTATGCTGACAGACTGTTCCTCATTCGAACCGTCAGCAACAATCTCTTCGGGCTCCTGTATGTCCGTTGTGTCATCAGGAGGATTTTCAAACTGGGCAGATTCATCTATTAATACATCTTTGTATTCAGAATGAATCTCTTTCAGCTTATACAAAGCTGCCAGTACATTGTGCATATTCACAGTGTGAAATTGCTGGTAGCCTTTAAACTTAATGTGTCTTTTAAGTTTAACCTGCAGTAGCTGAGATTCACTGCTTGGTCTTGGCAAATGGTTGACTGTTGCTTCCACTTCGGAAGGTACACAAACGACTGCACCATGGACGGCTCTCTGTTGACCTTTAGGCAATGCAACAATTTTTGCAAAGGGCAAAAATTGGAGATGAGCTGTCGTTCCAGTACGTTCAGTTTCAACAGTTCCGTGGGAATGGGTGCCAGTTCTAAACTGTTTGCCACAGCAATTGATGGCATGTACCCTTTCTTCAAGTGATTATCACAAGTGTGGCAGATCCATTCCTGTCGTCTCTCTTCAGGAACAGAACACGGGACAGAGCAGGAATGCTCACACACATGAATATATCTGCCAGTTAGACACAAAAGTACAACATCCACGTTTTCAGTATATTTCGGTCGAATGCAGGACTTGACTTGGTTGGGAAACAGAGTCCTGTTGCACACCGTACAAACATATGTGGGTCCTTGTTGTATTTTACAACGGAATGCAGCAATAGCAGCCTGCATCACCTTGTTGACATTAAACTGGGCTTCATCATTAATTTGACCTGCTAAACGGCTAAAACAGGTATACGCTTTGTATTTCTGTTTTATTTTAAATGCACATTGTAACTTATGACGAATGTGCAACACATTGTTTACATGTGTTTTAGTTTTATGGAGAGTACAGCGGCGTATATGATATGCTTTAAATTTTAAGTCCTGGGTATATCTTTTGACCATATATTCTTTCATCTTGGTCTTAAACTCAGAGTCTGTTCTATACCTCTGAACCATATACCCTTTCATCTTATTTTGAAATGTTGTATCTGTTCTATACTTCTGAACCATATACTGTTTCCTTTTATTTTTAAATTCTGTGTCTGTTCTATACCTTTGAACCATATACCCTTTCATCTTATTTTGAAATGTTGTATCTGCTTCTATATTCTATACTTCTGAACCATATACTGTTTCCTTTTATTTTTAAATTCTGTGTCTGTTCTATACCTTTCAACCATATACTGTTTCCTTTTATTTTTAAATTCTGTGTCTGTTCTATACCTACCCTTTCATTTTTAAATTCTTGTCTGTTCTATATACTGTTTGTATCTGCTTTTATTTTTAAATTCTGTGTCTGTTCTATACCTTTCAACCATATACTGTTTCCTTTTATTTTTAAATTCTGTGTCTGTTCTATACCTTTCAACCATATACTGTTTCCTTTTATTTTTAAATTCTGTGTCTGTTCTATACCTTTAAACTTATTTTGAAATGTTGTATCATATACTGTTTCCTTTTATTTTTAAATTCTGTGTCTGTTCTATACCTTTAAACCATATACTCTTTATAGTGTCTGTTCTACTGTTTCCTTTTATTTTTAAATTCTGTGTCTGTTCTATACCTTTCAAACCATATACTGTTTCCTTTTATTTTGTCTGTTCTAAAAACCATTCTGTTTTATCCATTCTGTATCTCCCTGCCATGTATTCTTTGATTTTTGATTGGGACAAAATATCAGTCTTGTACCTCATGAGCATATAATCTCTCTTTTTTCTCTGGTGAACATTATCTGTATGGTACCTTCTGACCATCTGTGCCTTCTTTTTTCCCTGAAAGACATCATCTATCTTATACTTCCTGTACATATAATCTTTCATTTTTGCTAGAAATTTAACATCATTTCTATATTTTTTCGTAATACTTGCTATTTTTGTTTTACTTGTATTATTTTCATTGTATTTTTTGCTCGCAGCCTGTAGCTTTTTTTGTCTGAACTGCAAACAGGTATCATACTGTTTTTTATCATATTGCCTTTTTTTAAGTTTATGGGCTTCAGGGCATGTTTTTTTATAATTAGTAACATTTTTGCGGGCTTGCTTTCTACGCCGTTCCTTACATAATTTAGATGTTATTTGGGCTCCTATCTCAACATTACTTTTAGGCTTTTGGGCTTCTACATTTGTCTGCTGTACATTTTTGGTGGTAGACTGCTGTGTTTGAAAAGATACAGCCATCAATTCATATGATGCAGCATCACCATGATCACAGAACACCATAAGAAGTCTATTAATCATGTCAGTTAACCTGTTAAAAGTTAACAGAACAGCTTTTCCATTAAGCTGAGACATACCATCAGCAGACCGAGAGTGAGAATAAAAAAAAACCATATTGTCCTGAAGCATCTCTAAAGATTGCAATACATTCAGGACTTACAAAGAGGAGTGCAAGGTAAACATCTAATGTTAAACACTCCGTTAGTCTCTCAGATAGAGACTTAAACCAGGATTCTCCAGCGAACCCTCTTGATCCGAGACATCCCAACATTGTCTCTGATTTCACAACATTGTAATTTTGATGACGTGTTGTGACCTGAATTGGTACTTCATCCATAGTCAGGTGTTCATTCCTAAATGTATCTGAATTAAGTAGCTGCATTTTTGTGCACGTGTACAAAGCATCCCTCTCCTCCAGAACTCTAGGGTTAGGGTCCTAGCACTGGGTTAACACAACTCCCTCGTTCTGGTAAGCCAGAAACTGTAGTGCCATGCAGGTGCACTGAGCGTTCCGCGAAAAGCTGTCATACCTCACATCACCCTGGCAATGAGCAGCTTACACAGATATGACCCTCGGTACACTGGCGCTGTCCTCTCCAACCTGCAAGTATGATTTAATCAAATTAAGCTGATGGCTAAAAATGAGTTACCTTAACTTTTATGGTGACAATACAGCATGAAGTCCACATACAGTCATTTCAGATGTTCTTAAACAGTTTGTCTTGAATTGAAAATCAATGTTTGACATTTCATAAAACAAAAACATTTATTTCACAAATATCTGAGTGCATGTGTGAGTATATAGACATGTATACATACATATAAACATATACACAAATACTAAAAAACAAACATACCTGTGCAGTGTGGAACTGTGTGTGTGTGTGTGTATATATATATATATATATATATATATAGATATATATATATATATATATATATATAGATATATATATATATATATATATATACATACACACACACACACACACACCATAAATTCTGGACTATAAGCCGCTACTTTTGTCATAGGTTTTGAACCATGCGGCTAATACATAAGGTGCGGCTATTCTGCAGATTTTTTCCACCGCTAGGGGCGCTCTTAACCAGGAATTAGAATCAAAACTAAGACAAAATAAATGCAAAGAAGAAGAATGCGCTAGTTCCTCTTTAGCAGATATAAGTCGGTAGAAGCGGATAGAAGGACAACAAATTACCAATCCTGCTGCTCATCCTGTCAAACTCTATCTTTTCAAGGTTAAGGTGACGTGATTTCACACACAGGAGAAATGAAAGATAAATACTGTAAATAGCGGTTATTTTCTCTTGGTTCTGTCCCGTTTTAATCAGCAAAGTTGCTGCCGTGTTAAAATACAGGTTAGGAAAGGAATCTATTTAGGTACATACATGTACATTTACAATTCAAAATCGTTCTGTTCCTGTAATAAATATCTCATCTAAAAACATACATATCTGTGGCTTGCAAAACTTTTTTAAATAGAGCAGATACGGCTTGTATGCAGGTGTGCGCTTTATAGTCCTTTATATATATATATATATATATATATATATATATATATATATATATAAACAAAACATACATGAGACACGCATGCACACACACTGTGGGGAAAACATTTACCATCATGGGCCTCGGTGCTGCTAGGGACTGATGATCCATGTAGTCCTTCGTTGTCACTTTTCTGAGAACACACAATTTTTTTTCCTCCAATGTTATTTCATCAAAGTGTAATTATATTTCTGTTACCCATCAAAGTAAATACATGTCAACTTATTACCTTAACGGTGGTTGTTGGTTGGTTCTGCTCATCTGCCAGGTCCAGCTTCGTCCAGCGGATCTTAGCAGCCTGAGAGCGTTTTCCTTTGCGGGGCATCCTTATAAATATTAAAATATTTAGAAGGTTTTTGAAATAGCAAGGAAGGTTAACTTTATTTTCCATACACATGCATTTAGTTTGACGTTTCAAATTTTTACTCTTATATTTTTTATATTTTTACTCTTATCAACAAATTCTAATTTGTAATATTAAATCTTTCCAACTGTAAACTGTATGAAAAGTCACATGTACAGTCACTTAAATCTTTCAATTTATCATAGAAATATTCACAAATTATTTGATTACTTAGATACGTACTTCAAAAGTCGCTTTCTGGTGTAAGTGGATGAAACCTGAAAAAAAGTATAAACAGTTCACAGCCAATAATTAGTTGGAACAATCTGCTGAAGATATTACTTACAATATGAAATAAAGCTAACCTAAATAAACCTAACCTACCTATCTAAATGACCCTAATCTAATCTAAATAACTAATCTAAAACTTAACTTCACAAAAACCTAAAATTACTAATTTACACTAATCAAATTAGAGCTAAAAGTCTATGTAATAAAATGCAATAAATTAATAAGAAGAAGAAAATGAATTTCTCTGAGTGACGATCCGATGTGGTCTTTATCCAAGAAGAGTCTAAAATATAAAATTAAAATGTTAGTTACAAATTATAGCATAATTCTTTTAACAAAAAGTGATATATGAATATTGAATAAAACATATTAGAGATGAAATTGCAGATTGTAAAGTGGGGAAATTGACCATGACAGAGACTTGTATAAAGAATAATTATAATAGCGTATCTGAATGCATTTTTACCACAAAATAAAGATAATTAAAATAAAGAGAATTCCGTTCTTAAAACAGAATTAAAACAAATACAAAATGAACATTGCATACGTAATTTCTAATAAACTTTGTTTTAAGTAAGCACAGGGTAGACGAACATCGCAGAAATTAATATAAATATCACCGAGTGAGTGACCACACACTTAAGATAGCCTGACTTAAAATATGAATTTTAAATAAAAGTAAAAAATATCAAACATTTAGAACATTATCAGATAAGATTCTAGCCAACACTTAAAAAAACACTCCACTGATAGAAATACATCTTTACTCACCAGACACGGATTCTGGATGAAGGTCTCCGTGCAATTCCTTAACGATAGGAGACGAGCCAGCCAATCAGTGAAAGCCGTGGTAATCATGCGCAAAATAATGTCCAATCACAGCATCGTCCAGAAATTAGAAATGCAGAAAACGAGAGATATCTATACGGAGTACTACTTAACGTTTATAAGATATTTATACATATAGAACTATTTAAATATGTTTTACACACATACACGTATATAAATAAATAACTGATTACATTTTAAATGGACATGTAATTATGAATAAAGTTCATAATACATTTCAATCAAATGTATTTGTGTGTGTGTGTGTGTGTGTGTGTGCGTGTGTGTGTGTGTGTGTGCGCGCGCTTGTGTGTAAAAAAAAAAAGACTAGCAGTAATAGCATACATTACACACAACCGGACCTATGTATACACACACATTATATTTTATTATATTATATTATATTTATTTATTTATAGCTATATGTGTGTGGGTGTATTACAGGTTGCATCAGCGGGCGTGTGCCTGATCATTCGGTGGGTCGGTCAGAATGGTGTAAGGGACGTAACGAGTATTAGGAGTATCACATTAAGGAATTTGGTGGTATTCACAATAACTACCGAGGATCTGTCCATGATTACATTTATAGCATTTGGCAGACACCCTTATCCAGAGTAACTTACAACTGAGCAATTGAGGGTTAAGGGTCTTGCTAAAGGGCCCACAAGTAGCAGCTTGGTGGTAGTGGGATTTGAACCTGTGATCTTCTGGTCCAGAGCCCAATGCCTTAACCACCGAACTACCACCTCCCTGATCAGTGGAGAATGGTGGCTCTGTGCTCTCCCAAAGTCAATAACCATCTCTTTAGTATTGTCAATGTTCAGAGATTCCGAGGTTGTTGTTTCTACACCAGGCTGTTAGATGATGCATCTTTCTGTATGCTGACTTGTTGTTCTTGCACCACAGTTGTCATTGGTGAACTTGATGATGTCGTTCGAGCTGTTCGTTACCACACGGTCATGAGACAGCAGAATGAACAACAGAGGGCTGAGAAAACATACCACTGAAGGACCTTAGTGCTCAATGTGGTGGTGCTGTTCCTGATCCTGTCTCCCAGTCAGGAAGCCTAGGATTAAGCATTCAAGAATATGTGCCTTTTTTTATCCGGGTCGGTGAAGGTCAGATGGAGAGAAGTGGTAATTGCATTGCTAATGGAATGGTTTGGACACTATGAAAACTGCATGGGGTCCAGTGAGGGTGGAAGGTGGGACTTGATGTGCCTCATGACAAGCCTCTCAAAGCACTTCATAACAGTGGATGTGAGGGAGACAGGACAGAACTCATTGATGCAGGTGACTAATGTCTTCTTCAGCATGGGGATGATGGTTGCTGCCCAGAAGATGTCAGTGAAGACTGTCAGGATGTCAGGAGTGTTGTCTGGTCCAGTAGACTTTGGTGGGTTGACGCTACATAGAGTCTTCCTCACTTCATCGGTGGTTAGACAGAGGTCTTTGTTAGACATGGTCATTGGGAGGAGGGGTGGTCTTCCTTGTCGCCATGTTTTTCTGTGCCTCAAACCGAAGTTGTTCAGCACATCTGGGAGGGAGGTGCCACTGCCACAAGTGGGTGATGTCTTGTAGTTCATGACTGCCTGGATCCCCTGCCACATGCGCTATGAATTCTTTTGGCATGTTTACGCTTTTCCTCTCTGTGAGTCTTACTGTAAAGAACTGTTCACACACTGTTATTTTGTCTCTCCACTGCTGAACTGAGCGCTCAGTAGAGTAAACCCATGGAAAGCTCCAAGACCATAAAATATTACCAGACAGATTCCTCAGAGGATGTCCAGAACAACTGGCAGATGTTTTCACAGACATCTGAGTACCACTGACATCCCAAAGTGCTTCAAGACAACAACCATTGTTCCTGTGCCAAAGAAATCATTTGTGTCCTGCCTCAGTGACTACCCTCCCGTTGCACTCACTGCCATCACATGAAGTGTTTCCAGAGGCTTGTTATGAGGTACAAAAAGACCCTGTTGCCCATTATACTCAATCCACTTGATCCACAGTTTGCATACTGTTTAAAACACTCCACCTAACCCTCACTCACCTGTAAAACAAGGACTCGTACATACGAATGCTGTTCATAGACTAAAGATTCTAAAGATACTAGAGATAATCCAGCCAATTCACCAACTGCGGGAGCCAAGGACCTGTTGATTTGTGTGCCTGTTTCTAGTAGTGTTACAATTATCCTAATCAGACCAGTGTCATTAATGTTCATTTAAAATAATAACTACATTTACGGAATTAATAGCACATTTATGAACAGTTTACACATTTATGTTATGTTTACAAACCTACATTTGGCTGCATTGTCCACCAAAGACCTTGACTTTAGAAGAGGGAAGAGGGAGCGGGGAGATGGAGAGGGTAGTTCGGGTAGTTCGGTGGGTTAAATAGCTGAGCTACTGATCGGAAGGTCTGGGGTTTGAACCCTGGAATCACCAAGTTGCAACTCTTGGGTCCTTGAGCAAGATTGATGAGCTACTGACTATTTTACTGTATGGAACCTCATGGAAGCACATCGCATTCCCAAATCTATATTAAAGAGGCACATTTTTCTTTTAGGGACACAATGCACTTCCTTATAACCTAAACGTATCACCAGTTTATATGGAAATCAATCGGAACATAATTCTTAAAGGTGTGGGACGTGGGATATTTTACAATTAAAACAACTTAACAAAGTAACATTGAAGTGAATAAGAAATTAAATAATAAATATTAAAATTATAATTTCTAGAGTAAAATAAATATGAAATACTCAATAATTTTATTAAAGGGAGAGATTTTGTGTGAAATGTACATAATTATAGCATCTGTTACAGTTTGAGTATTAGAAACATGAAAAGTATTCATTTACGATACATTGAAAACATGCGACTAATCACAAGTTATATATATATATATATATATATATATATATATCACTAGTTATATATATATATATATATATATATATATATATATATATATATATATATATATATATATATATATATATATATATATATATAAACACAAAAACCGTTTTGGGAAGGTTACTTTGCAAATGAAATAGGTTACAGATTTACTTTCATTTGTCCACTAGGTGGCACATATATGTATATATTTTCAAAACTGAGCTGCTTATATATTTTATATATATACTCACCAACACTGTATGTGTGTGTGTGTGTGTGTGTGTGTGTGTGTGTGTGTGTGTGTGTGTGTGTGTGCGTGTATAAATAAATAAATTAAAAAAATGACGTGCTTCACTCTTAATCCTCAGACATCATCGGGATTTACATGCAATAAGTTGACGAAAGTTACTTTTTCTTTTTAGTTCATGTCATCAAATCTTTAGGGACTAATATTGACATTTGAAAACTCGGTCATATGGGCAAGCGCAAAGCGAAACACTATTCCGAGACGAACATGGAGAAAGAAGTAAACAACGTGTTATCCCAACAATTCGATCCACATTCTAATGATGCAATGCTAACTGAAGTATCAAATGTCTCAGATGACACTGTTCAAGAGATTGTTTTGGCAACTTCATTACCGTGTACCCCAGCTAAAAGCCCAGCGCCAAAAAAAGGAAAGATGAACGCTACATCACCTGAAAATGACCTCAACAGGATTATGGCGGCCATCCAATCTCTCTCCGCAAAATGTGAAATCATTTTAGAAAAGGTTTCATCTATGGAGACAACGGTGAGAAACACTGAGCTGGCTATTTCCTTTTTGAACGAGTCAGTGGAAAAGCTCATTAAAGATACCACCAGCCATAACGAGAGAATTTCAGCGCTGGAAAAGAAATCGTCGGACCTGAAAGAATAAAACAAGCAGCTCAAACTTCAACTGTTGGAGGCCAATAGCTACAGAAGAAGATGGGGTCTGAGATTGCAAGGAATGAAGGAGGAGGATCAACAAGAAAATACTCACGATCTGGTTATCAAAGTCCTTGGAAAAGTTTCCCCCCAAATAGTGGAGAAATTGCCGGAGGTGGTGGACTCGGTGCACAGGATCGGAAAGAGGAAAAACGGTAATTCAGCAAGAAGCATAATCATTCAATTCAGCATGCGTCACTTTCGCGATATCGTTTGGAGGGATGCGAGGAGATCAAAAGCCCTGGAGGAAGCCCATCTCCGTTTAAAAGAAGACTTATCACCCGAAGAAAGAGCAGCGTGGACCAAGGCCTGGCCTTTGGTCAAAAAAGCCAGAGAAGAAGGCAAGCGAGCATCATTTGTCGGGTGCATTTGCTTATATTGAAGGTAAAAAGGTTGATATTGACATTTAGTAAACACAGTGAAAATTGGACGTACCCGGACATTTTATGTCTGTTGCGTTCGTTGGATGATTGTTGTCCCTAAAAGTTTAAAATGAGGACTTATAACACTTATGACAATCTGTTGCATGTGTTTGATCCCGGTGGGTCTATCTGTTCATTGTAACAAGTAGATTAGTGTAACATAGGAGGTCTTGTTCTTTGTTCTATCTTTTTTTTTTATTTGTTTCTTTGGATGACAAATTTTAATTTTGGTAATTTAGATTTTATTTCTCTTAATGTCAGAGGTTTAAGGGATATGGATAAAAGGAAGGCACTTTTTCTTTTTATTAAACAAAAGGGGGCTCAAATTACTCTATTTCAAGAAACACACTCTTGTGATAATGACGTAAAATTCTGGAAATCGCAGTGGGGAGATTCTGCATATTTTTGTCATGGAACAAATCATTCTGCAGGGGTCGCTGTTTTTTTTAAATAAATTAAAGGGAGATGTAGTAGAAACTTTATACTCTGGTGAAGGGAGATGGATTATAATAATCTTAAATACAGACAACACGAAATTTATAATATGTAACGTTTATGGATTTAATAAAAAGGGTTTGAATTTAGATATGTTTGAAAAACTTAGCTTAAAATTAGTGGATTTAAAAAGAAAATACACAGATGCTTATTTACTGATAGGAGGTGACTTTAATGAAGCTCCCAATGAATCCTTTGATAGATTTACTCCAAAGAATAGAACATCTAAAGTGTTTGAGTTGCTTTGCGATAATTTACAGGTTACTGATATTTGGCGTTTCTTACATCCACATGATAAAGAATTTACATGGACAAATAATGCTCTGACACGTAAGTCAAGAATTGATTTCTGGCTTTTATCTACTAATGCAGTTCAATTTGTCTCAGATACTTCGATTAGTTACTCACCTTTATCAGATCATAGATTCATCTCAATCTCCTTAATTGGTAATAAAGACAGCTGTAAAAGAATTCGCGGCTATTGGAAGTTTAATAATAAGCTATTGACAGATACAAATTTTATAGAATCTGTTAAAAATACGGCTTCTATTCTGGAAGATGATTCTATGAGTTATATCCAAAGATGGGAATTTTTTTTAATTCAAGGTCAGACAATTAGCCATGTGTCGAGGTAAAGAAATAAAAATGGAAAATTCCAAAAGATGTCAATACATTCTCGGTGAGCTTGACAAGTTGTTATCTAAAGAAAGTCTTAATACAGAAGAGGAATCTTATTTATCTGAATTGAGAAACGAAATAGATAATTGTTATGTAGATTTAGCTAAAGGTGCATTTATAAGATCTAGGGCTAAATGGTTAGAAATGGGGGAGAAAAACACAAGTTATTTTTTTTGCTCTGGAAAAGAGGAATATAAAAAGAAATAGTTAGTAACATTAAAAATTGACGATAATATAAACAAAGATCCTTATGAAATCAGTAAATTTGTATATTCTTTTTATAATAAATTATATGACTCAAATTATAATGAAAATTATGCAAGATCCTTTCTACAAAAAATTAAACCCTTCACTCCAGTAATTTCAAATGAGTTTAAAAGTGTTTGTGAAAAGGACTTGTCTGTAGACGAACTTACCAAAGCAATGCATTCCTTGAAGAAGGGTAAATCTCCGGGCACAGATGGCCTAACTATTGAATTCTATACATATTTTTGGGAGTTTATTAAGAGACCATTACTTAAAATGTACAATGAATGCATTATTAAAGAGGAATTATGTACTTCTATGAAACAAGGTCTTATTACCTTGATTCCAAAACCAGGAAAAGACATTCTCTCTCTTGATAACTGGAGGCCAATCACTTTACTAAATCTAGATTATAAAATTTTATCGTTAGCTTTAGCAAAAAGATTAAAAACAGGCTTATCTGATATAATTAGTGAGACTCAGACAGGTTTTATGCCCAAACGTCATATAAGTAGTAATATAAGATTGATTTTGGATCTCATAGATTATGCTAATTTCATAAATTCAGATGCAATTATTCTGTTTCTAGAATTCTATAAAGCGTTTGACACTATTGAACATAAATTTATATTTTATACACTTGAGTTGTTTGGTTTTGGAGTGAAATTTATAAATATGGTTAAAATGATATATAAAGATATTAATAGTTCAGTTCTCTTGCAATTTAATACTTCTAATAGATTCTCTATTAATAGAGGAGTCAGGCAAGGTTGTGGAATCTCCCCTTTTCTGTTCTTTATTAGTTGTGGAATTACTGTTCTTTAAATATTAAAAATAATCCTGATATCAAAGGATTAACCATTTTTGATCGCGAGATTAGAATTACACAACTTGCAGACGATACAACTTTGTTTTTGAAAAACACAAATCAGGTTGAAAAAGTCCTGGAAATGATTAATACCTTCTCAATGGCTTCTGGTTTGAAGTTGAATATTCCTAAATGTGAAATTCTCTGCTTATTTGATAACACTGAAAGCTCTGTGAATAATATACCTATTAAAAATAATGTGAAATATCTTGGCATCTAAATCTCCAAGAAAATTTCTCTGAGGCAAGAATTGAATTTTTCTCCGAAAATTAAAAAAACGAAACTAATCTTTAATAATTGGCTCCAAAGAGATTTATCGTTTCTTGGTAGAGTTCTTTTAATAAAAGCAGAAGGCCTTTCCCATTTCATTTACCCGTCTTTCTCATTATTTGTTCATGACAATACATGTAAACAAATTAATAATCTAATGTTTAAATTTTTCTGGAAAAATAAGCATCAGCATCTCCTTTTAGTTATGCTGTTATAGTTCATCCTGCCGGAGTCCACGTCTGCACTCGACACTACATATACACACTCCCATACTGCAACCATGACCTTTACTAACCACTCATTTCATTTCTCTCCTTCTTTCTGTCTCCCTCTCTCTTTCTTCTCTCTCTCTCTCTCTCTCTCTCCTCTCTCTCTCTCTCTCTCTCTCTCTCTCTCCGTTGAGCTACATGTCCCACTGCTGAGCTGTCAGTGATCCAGACCCCCTCTACACTCTGTTCCTGTCAGAACCTCATGGTGACTCCGCCCCCGGTTGATGATGCTTCAAATTCATGAATACACTCCACAATAAACATCCTCAACCACACACAACACTAACAACCCAAATGAGGATGGGTTCTCTGTTCTCTGTTGAGTCGGGTTCCTCTCAAGGTTTCTTCCTGTTCCCAGGGAGTTTTTCCTTGCCACCGTCGCTTCGGCTCAACAAGAAACAATTAGGGCCAAACTGATTTTCACTTTTCACACATTAGTATTATGTAAAGCTGCTTTGGGACGATGACACATTGTAAAAAGCGCTTTATAAATAAAATTGAATTGAATTGAATTGAATTTGAAGAAACAAGTTCTCTGCGGTACAAAAGCTAATGGAGGTTTTGACATGCTTGATTTCTTTGACATTAATTATACTTTCAAAGTTAATTGGGTTAAAAATTGTGTTAATTCACCAGATTCTATCTGGTATTTTATTCCTCACAATATATATAAAAAGGTGGGAGGTCTTAAATTTCTGTTATCTTGCAATTTTTCCCCTTCTAGACTTCCTATAAAACTTTCTAAATTCCATGAACAGGCACTTTTGGCATGGAAACTTTGCTTTGTGCACAATTTCTCACCTCACAGGGTGAAATTGTGGAATAATGAGAATATTTTAGTTAAAAACAAAACGATTTTTTTTTTCAAAATTGGTATGAAAAAGGCATAGTTTATTTATGTGATATACTTGATTCACAGGGGAAGCTCTTATCTTATTTTGATTTCATGTGTAAATATAGTTTTCCTGTAATTCATAAAGAATTTCTCACAATTGTTAAAGCGATACCTACTGTCATGGTGCACTTATTGAAATGTCATTTATCTTTTGAAACGATTGTAAAAAGAGAACCAAATTTTGTGATTGAGGACAAATGTATTTATGATTCGAAATGCTACAACAAAATGATAAGAAATGTGTTTCAATCAAAGAAAAGAGTAACCCCAAGGGGAACATTTTTTTGGAGTGCTGTAATAGACAATATCAATTGGAAAAAAGCATGGCTATTACCTTTTAAGTTTTGTGTCCCAAACAAAGTCAAAGAAGTACATTTAAAAATTGTACACAATATATACCCTACTAATGTGATTACAATCCAAATTTGGTAATAGCGGTCTGAATTGCAATTTTTTGTCAAGTCAATATCGAATCTGCTGATCATCTTTTTTTTGATTGCCCCCCTGTTAAAAAATTTTGGTATGACATTTCGATTTTTTTTCTCTTCAAAATTTAAAGTTAACATAGATTTTAATATGTGCAATGTAATTTGTTATTTTTCACATTGTAAACAGGATATAGAGTATATGGGAAATGTATTTATTCTAATGTGGGAAATTTTATATACACAAATGTAAATTTTCTCATACACTTCCAAAAGTAATCCATTTTCTTTGTGATGTCAATTATTTATTTAAAACTTTAAAACTTATCCATACCAAAAAAAGTGTCAAACTTACGAAACTATACGAGTTGCTGTATACTGATACTTAAATACTATATTACCTCTGTATTATCTTTTTTTTTATTTTGTTTCTATTCTATGTATTTTTTCTTTATTTATTCTCTTCCTACTTATTTTATACATAATGTCATCCATTGTTTTCTTTTTCTTGTGTTGTAATTGACAACTTTAAATTTGCAAAAAAAAAAAAAAAAAATTCTGAACATGAACAATAGCGCCATCTAATGTCACAAAATATGATAGTCACAGAATCTTTTATAACTTCCGGCTTTTTGGAGTAGAAAAGTGAAAGTAAAAACGTCCGTCTCAAGAAGAAAAGAAGTAAAATATTCCAGGAGAATAAAACACAGTAAGTATGTAAATCTAAAGCTAGAATATGTGAATGTTATGAATATATATTAGATAAAGAACAGTTCCGGTGATTTTCCTGCACTTTGTGATGATCCAGATTTAGAGGGAACAAGCGCCATGTTGGAGTAAATGTTGTCCTTCAGTGTTTCATATCATTATTTCAAATTGTCCACCTTTTTACCAAATGAAGTTCTGGAAACTCTTTTATTGTGTAAAATCTTGATTTCTTTTCAAATGAAGTCACTAAACAGAAGAAGAGTTTGAGGAGACAGGTTATGATGTTCCTCTCCGCTCCATATCTCCTTTGGTGTGAAAGATGGAGGGAGAATGGAGATGGTGTATGGAAGCAGGGCAGCATGCGGGTTTGGGAATGTGCTGCTTTCGGGAACAAGCGGTTCGCGGCTCCGCATAGGAGACAGGAGGAGGCGGCGCTAATGGCGGCTCTGAGCCGGATGGTAGTGTGAGAGCAGCGGGGGATCAGGAGGAGGACACCGGGCGCGCTGAGGGGAAGGAGGAAACATTTCTGTCCTCAAAATGTGGAAACTCCGTCATTAAAGTCATTCCAGACAAACACAAAGGAAAGAAAGTAGATTAAGGAGTAGGTTGGAGTTTAATAATCAGTCCTGCATCACAGTCAACACAATCACCAGGTTCAGGAGTTTAGTGCTGCCGGGGCTCACAGTGGAGCGCATGCGCATTACATGTTGGTGATACTGCACTTCAGGAATATTTGGAGTATAAACGCATTTCTGTTTATTCTTCACCAATATTAATGATTTATTTATAATGGATTTATAATTGTATGCTGGTTTTTATTTTGTTTTCTTTTTTGCTGGTTGAAATTTAATTACATTTTTTAAAATATAGTTTCTAATTTTGACTTAATATTAAATTCATGTTAGTTTATTATTATTATTATTATTATTATTATTATTATTATTATTATTATTATTATTATTATGTTTACAGGTTCCTCTATAGGAGGAAAATGACCTCCAGAATGAGTAAATCTGTGGAACAGGACATAAATAAAGATAAGAGGTGAGTGAAGGATGTGACTGTGAAAAATAGAAATGTTCTCACATTCACCAACACTAAACAGATCAGACTCTGATGTGTATCTGTGAAAAGTGAAGAGTTAAATTCAGCAGCTTTGTATCCAGATGTTTAAAAGCAGCTGATGATTAGTGACATTACGCTACTGAACAACACGTCTAAGCCCAAGTTGTCCCTGTATCTGGATAAAGTATGAAGGATAAAGAATGGGATCAGTGTTAATAATGAACATCATCAGATTTTAACTACAGTTTCATTATTCAGTGTTGTTGCAGAACAGTAATAATGATGCAGTGGTTTTGTGTGTTTAGTCTGATTCAGGTTAAGAGATCAGATTCACCTCAACACAGCTGTGTGTCCATGAAGAGTGATCAGTCAATGCATCATCCAATATTCTTTAGAGACACAGACTGTACTACTGATCTGAGGTGAGGACAGATGAATGTATGAGTGCAGTGTTTTATCACACACTCACATAATCACACATCTCTGTAATATGTGTGTATTCACTGGTTTGTGTTTGTAGTTATGAATATGATTTTTAGTCTTTATTCAACTTTTAATACACGTGTTTTATTTATTTACAGACAGCAGAAGAAGAAATCAAACATCACTGATAAGAATCATTTGAAGACCGTATTCAAGGTGTGTGTGTGTGTGTGTGTGTGTGTGTGTGTGTGTGTGTGTGTGTGTGTGTGTGTGTTTCATTATAGTGTTTGTGTATTTATTTATTTTCTGTTATAAATCAGGATCTGGAGCAGAAAGTCATCACTCTGATCCAGAATGAACTGAAGAGATATAAGAAGCTCCTGAGTCCAGATTACCCAGCATGCTCTGAGAGGGAGGTGGAGGATGAGGAGGATCAGAGCAGTGTCAGAGAGGGAGTGATGAAGATCACACTGCACTTCCTGAAGAACATGAAGCACACAGATCTCGCTAACACACTGCAGAACAGTAAGAGCTCATGGGGTTCTAACATCACTTTATCTTCAGAGGAAGGAAACTGCTGTACATTTATTAAACACATCTCATCATAATGATGTGCTTTTATCAACACAATATAATAACACATCAGTACTGACATTCCATATGATATACAGCTATGAAGATATCAGTAGATCACAGAGATGATCAGAGAGTTTACATTTTATTCTTCTTTTTATCAGAACTCGTCTCTGTGTACCAGAAAGACCTCAAATCCAAACTGAGAGAGAAATGTAACAGAATTACTGAAGGAATCTCACAGCATGGAAGTTCAGCACTTCTGAATGAGATCTACACAGACCTCTACATCACAGAGGGTTGGAGTGGAGACATCAATAATGAACATGAGGTGAGACAGATCGAGACAGTGTCCAGGAGACCAGCAACACAGGAGACATCCCATCAAATGTAATGATCTCTTTAAAGACACGTCCATCAGAAGTGTGCTGACTAAAGGAGTTGCTGGAATTGGAAAAACAGTCTCTGTGCAGAAGTTCATTCTGGACTGGGCTGAAGGAAAAGTAAATCAGGACGTCACCTTCATGTTTCCACTTCCCTTTAGAGAGCTGAATCTGATGAAGCAGAAACATCTCAGTCTGATGGAGCTTCTTCATCACTTTTTCCCAGAAATAAAAGAATTAGGAGTTAATAGACTGTGAGAGGAATAAAGTGGTGTTGATCTTTGATGGTCTGGATGAGTGTCGACTTCCTCTAAATTTCCAGAACAATGAGAGATTGTGTGATGTGACAGAGTCGGCCTCAGTGGATGTGCTGCTGACGAACCTCATCAAGGGGAGCCTGCTTCCCTCTGCTCTCCTCTGGATCACCACTCGACCAGGAGCAGCCAATCAGATCCCTCCTGAGTGTGTAGACCAGGTAACAGAGGTACGAGGGTTCAGTGATCCTCAGAAAGAGGAGTACTTCAGGAAGAAGATCAGTGATCAGAAACTGGCCAATAAAATCATCTCACACATGAAGTCTTCAAGAAGTCTCTACATCATGTGTCACATCCCAGTCTTCTGCTGGATCTCAGCCACTGTTCTAGAGAGAATGTTGGGTGAAGCAGAGAGTGG
>JACRUU010000002.1:4339261-4349799 GCA_030449085.1 Kryptopterus vitreolus | reverse complement strand
ACCATAATCAATAAAACAATAAATACACAACATGACACGACGACACAGAGACCACAACAACATTAAATGTCTTTTTATATTTTATTTTCAATTTGAACATTAAATATAAAATCTAATTACATTGTTAAATATGATTACAATAGGAATCCTCACTTTGAATTCATTTTACACTCGATCATGGATTCACTTATTAACACAAATCAATCGACATATAAAATATTTATAAAATATACAAATCTAAGAGAAATTAAAATTAAAGAATTAAAATTAAATGTATATATTAATGAAATCATTACAGAAAATTCAATAGGAGGTGATGTTTCCCATCAGGAAGCTCTCAATGGTGCAGGTGTAAAAGATCCTTAGCACCTGAACTGTCTAAAGTGCCTTAAGTGTCTCAGCTGGTATAGACGTTTCCGGGTCTTCTTCACCAGGGTGTTAAAGGACCATGACTGGTTCCTGCGTGATGTGAACACCAAGGTACCGGAAACTGTCCACTCTCTCAATCTCTCAGTCACTGGGGTCGGATGGTATGAGCGTGACTGTTTCGTGCTGAAGTCCACTATTAACTCCTTCATTTTGCTGATGTTCAGGAGCAGAATGTTCTCCTGGCATCATCTCTCCAGGTTTTTGATCTCCTGTAGGTAGAACATCTCATCGTTGTTGGAGATCAAGCCCACCACAACAGTGTCATCAGCAAACTTGATGATGGAGTTGATGATGGTGGAGTTATGTGTGTATACCGAGTATAGCAGGGGGCTCAGAACACAACCCTGAGGAGCTCCAGTGCTGAGGGTGAGGGAGGATGAGGTGTGTTTTCCCATCCGTACGGCTTATAGTTTGTCTGTCAGGAAGTTAGAGATCCCAGCACACAGCACCTGAATGTGGAAGGAAGAATGGTGTTGAACACTGAACTGTAGTCCACGAACAGTATTTTTATGGTTGTGTGGAGGAGATGTGTGATGGCGTCCTCTGTAGACTGGTTCTGGCAGTAGGTGAACTGTAGTGGATCCAGTGTGTCTGGTAGTGATGGCGTGATGAAGTCTCTGACCAGTCTTTTGAAGCACTTCATCACTCCCGGCGGTAGTCGTTCAGGGCTGAGGTTTCTTCAGGACCGGAACAATGATGGACTGAAACATGAGAGGACTACATACTGTTCCAGGGAGAGGTTGCTAGCAGGTCAGCACAGGCTTTCAGAACCGAACCTGCCATCTGGTCCTGCTGCCTTCCTAGTATTCGCTCTCCTGAATGCCCTCCTCACAACATGATCAGAGATGTTGAATGTGATTTCCTGTCCGGTTCTCTCAGCGTGCATTCTCTTTGATGCATCGCTAGCATGATTAGCTGGTTACTTTATTGATCCCATAAGGGAAATTATTTTACTCGCATATCCCAGCATGTTTTGGAAGCTGGGGTCAGCCATGATACGGCGCCCCTGGAGCACAGAGGGTTAAGGGCCTTTCTCAAGGACCCAAGGGTGACAGCTTGGCGATTCCAGGGCTTGAACCCCCGACCTTCTGATCAGTATGCCAGCGCCTTAAACCGCTGAGCTACACCCCTCCCCTAAGTGATAATCTATAATTAATACAGATGTATACAGTTTATGTAACTTATAAACATTAATATTTATACACCTGTAGATCTGTACTGCATGATACAGCATGAATATTGTATTTTTATTGAAGACCGAGTCCAAGTGGTCCAAGTCTGTGTGAGACTGCAGTGTAGCAGCTGAACTAAAAACATCATTCTGTCTAAATCCATCATTATCATACAGATTGTTTATAAATGTAGGAAAAGTCCTGGCTTTTATCAATTCTTCTTCTATTTTATAATGATGGAGGCCACTGAACATACACTGTATTCCTGTAGATATTTTCCTGCTTAAACACAGATAAAGTTATAGTTTTTCAGTTTCGTCAATAATTACTGTTATATTAAAGATGAAATAATCAGTAGAATTCTGTAAGTGAACTGTAATCACACATCAGTACAGAAATGATATCACTGCACTGCACAACATATCACACACTTCATTCACACACCCCATTCACACACTCAATTCACACACTCCATTCACACACCCCATTCACACACTCCATTCACACACTTCATTCACACACTTCATTCACACACTTCATTCATGCACTTCATTCACGCTCTCCATACACACTCCATTCATACACCCCATTCAAACACTCCATTCACACACTCATCATTCACACACTCCCCATTCACACACTCATCATTCACACACTCCCATTCCCACACTTCATTCAAAAACTCCATTCACACACTTCATTCACCCACTTCATTCACACACCCCATTCACACACCCTATTCGAACACCCCACTCACGCACTCCATTCATACACCCTATTCAAAAACTCCATCACACACTCACACACACTTCATTCACACACCCCATTCACACACTCCTCATTCACACACTTCATTCATGCACTTCATTCACACTCTCTATTCAAACAATTCATTCACACACTCCACTCACACACCCCATTTACACACTCCATTCACACACTCCATTCACACACTCCATTCACACACTCCATTCCTAATGAGAGGAACATTTGTTTATAACATTAATAAACACACTCACTTTTATTACTAAACTACACTATTAACTAAATAAACTGAAATAAACTTTTAGAAATACACAGTACATTGTGTTTGCACCATGAATGTGTGTGTGTGTGTGTGTGTGTGTGTGTGTGTGTGTGTGTGTGTGTGTGTGTGTGTGTGTGTGTGTGTGTGTGTGTGTGTGTGTGTGTGTGAGATGTCAGTGTTCTGATATATCATCATTTCTCTCCCAGGTTGCGTTTGTGTAATCTCACAGATGAAAGTTGTAGAATTCTGTCATCAGTTCTCACATTAAACTCCTCCAGTCTGAGAGAACTGGACCTGAGTGAGAATAAACTGTATGATTCAGGAGTGACGCTGCTCTCTGCTGGACTGGAGAATCCACACTGTACACTGGAGATACTGAGGTCAGATTATCACTTACACACTGTGTTTATTATTGTAAATACCAGTGAGATATTTCAGTCTTTACTAATGTTTGTATCAGTAACAACTAATAATATTATAATGTTGGTTATAAATAGATATTTTTTTAATAAACTGAACTAATAAAAAGATGAATAAATAAAGAGAGTACAGTCTGTTTAAACTCTATTTTATTCCTGTTTATACACTATATTTCACCATTGTTTGTTTATTTAATTCTTGACTAAATGTATCTTACTTTCTCTGATTTCTTTATAAACATTTCACTATTATTATAATTTATTATTATTATTACTAATTTTATTTTATTATTGTTTTATTGCAATATTTGTACGCAGCTATAATTGCTTTAGCATTACAAATGTCAAATTTATATTATTAATTCATTTTCTACCACTTTATCCGATCTTCTCTTGGGTCGCGGGAAACCTGTGTCTATCTCAGGCGTCTTCAGGCATCGAGGCAGGATACACAAACTTCACACACACATGGCATAAACCAGACTTACCCCTTTAGTACATTCTCAATTTCACTGTACAACACCTTGATCATGACTATAAAACCAGGGTTGAACCCAAAGCGTTCTAGAACCTTCCACAAATATTCATGCTCAACCCGGTCAAAACCCTTTTCCTGGTCTAGGAAATTCAGACCAGTCTTTAAGCCCAATATCCTGGAGACGTCAAAAATGTCCAGAATTAGGAATCCATTGTCAAGAATTGACCTGCCGGACACACAGTACATCTGGTCAAAGTGAACGATCTGCTCCATCAGTTTCATCAGTCTATGCTGTACAATGTACAGCAGAATATAAACTATTAATGAATCCTGTGATGTTACAAAATCTGAAGATTTTTGATTCTTGTGATTTTTGTGTTTTTAATTGTTCCTTCTGTATTTACACTATAGATCACTTCCTGTACAGCTGGAGAATCTCTCTCTCTCTCTCTCTCTCTCTCTCTCTCTCTCTCTCTCTCACCCTCTCTCTCCTCTCTCTCTCTCTCTCTCTCTCTCTTTTTATGTATATCTTATAGATATTATTGTTCTGATAAATTATCTTTTCTTTCCCAGAGTGTGTGTGTCTGTGTGTGTGTGTGTGTGTGTGTGTGTGTGTGATGTCAGTGTTCTGATATATTATCATTTCTCTCCCAGGTTGCGTGGGTGTAATCTCACAGGTGAAAGTTGTAGAATTCTGTCCTCAGTTCTCACATTAAACTCCTCCAGTCTGAGAGAACTGGACCTGAGTGGGAATAAACTGTATGATTCAGGAGTGACGCTGCTCTCTGCTGGACTGGAGAATCCACACTGTACACTGGAGATACTGAGGTCAGATCATCACTTACACACTGTGTTTATTATTGTAAATACCAGTGAGATATTTCAGTCTTTACTAATGTTTGTATCAGTAACAACTAATAATAATAATGTTGGTTATAAATAGATACATATTCTCAGAGTATTTATTTTTATAAACTGAACTAATAGAAAGATGAATAAATAGAGTATCATCTGTTTAAACTGCATATTATTCCTGTTTTATACACTATATTTCACCCTTTTTTATATTTAATTCATAACTAAATGTATCTTACTTTGTAAAAAAGTGATATTATTGGTAAACATTTCACTATTATTATTATTATTATTATTATTATTATTATTATTATTATTATTATCATCATTTATTATTTTATTATTGTTTTCCTGCAATATTTGGATGCCTCCCAACTTTAACTATAGAATTACAGTATCTAATTGTAAAAAATCACATTTATATTAAATATTGAAATCTTATTCGCAATTTGCATCTGTTTGTGTGTGTGTGTGTTTGTGTGTGAGAGAGAGACAACAATGATAATAACAGGAAAATTGTAAAGCACCACAAACACAATGTACAGCAAAATGTAATTAATTAATCCTGTGATGTGAGAAAATCTGAACAAGTTGAAGGTGTTTTGATTCTTGTGTTTTTATTGCTTTTAATTGTTCCTATTCTATTTACACTGATGTGTGTATGTGTGTGTGTGTGTGTGTGTGTGTGTGTGTGTGTGTGTGTGTGTGTGTGTGTGTGTGTGTGTGTGTGTGTGTGTGTGTGTGTGTGTGTGTGTGTGTGTGTGTGTGTGCGTGTGTGTGAGATGTCAGTGTTCTGATATATAATTATTTCTCTCCCAGGTTGTGTCAGTGTAATCTCACAGATGAAAGTTGTAGAATTCTGTCCTCAGTTCTCACATTAAACTCCTCCAGTCTGAGAGAACTGGACCTGAGTAGGAATAAACTGCAGGATTCAGGAGTGACGCTGCTCTCTGCTGGACTGGAGAATCCACACTGTACACTGGAGATACTGAGGTCAGATCATCACCCAGTTTTCCAGATTTATAAATGACAAACACTGAAATAGACGTGTAACAATCTGGAGTTTCTTCTTTTTTATGTGTGTGTGTGTGTGTGTGTGTGTGTGTGTGTGTGTGTGTGTTAATGTATAATTGTTGATCTATTTACAGGTTGGAATGTTGCAGTATTACAGGTGAAGGTTGTGCTGCTCTGGTTTCAGCTCTGAGAATAAACACATCATCACACCTGAGAAAACTGAATCTGAAACACAATAAACCAGGAAAATCAGGAGTGAAGCTGCTCTCTGATCTACTGAAGGATCCACACTGTACACTGAAGATACTACAGTGAGTTATATACACACACACACACACACACACACACACACACACACACACACACACACACACACACATGACTGATTATTATTAACATATAGACAAATCTTATAATTTTACTCTTTTTGTCTTTACAGATATAATCAGTGAGATTCCTGATCTCAGCCGTGTTACAGCACCCCCTAGTGAAAAAAGGGTTAAGGGCCTTGCTCAAGGGCCCAAGAGCGGCAATAACAGGGCTCGAACCCCCGACCTTCCGATCAGTAACCCAGTGCTGTAACCACTGAGCTCCTCCTGCTACGATCATTATATAGAAGATGAGGATAAACTCTTACAGTATAAAGTTTTCTCATGCAGTGAGAATCAGATGATGTACAACATGTCAGAACCGTTACTTCTGTAGTTGTTGGTGAAAATGTTCCATCTGAGAGATTTAAACTCGTCATTAATCTTTTCTTATAAACAACAAAACTACAAACTCTTAATGCACATGTTCTGTCCTTCAATGCCATTTAATACTTTCATATACAGAATGTTGATTTTATTGTTTACAGGTAAAAGAAAATGACATTTATAATACACTATAACAGATATAAATGATATTATCATGATAATGCAGTAACTTGGTCAAAGTGTTATTTACATGTTTATACTGTAATACTGTTATGTGTGTATCTGTGTAGGAAAACATGAATAAAATTGTTTGTGTGTGTGTACATGTTTATATTTGTAGATAATATTGGTAATATGTCTTTTATTAGAAATATTATCAGCTGCTGATGTATTGATTATTGATCAGCGTTTCTCAAAGCATTTGGAAGGTAGATTTGTAAAAAAAATGTAAAGTACAGAAATGGTCAAATGAAGTAAATTATAAATAAAAAGAGAATGCAATTATTTGCAAATCCCATAAACCTTTATTTTATACATAAGATAATATTAAAAACATCACATTTAAACTGAGAGTATATAGGATCATTTATATTTTAGTATATAGATATATAGGAGTATATAGGATCATTTATAATTTAATGTCCACAACATGTATTAATGTGTTAAAAGAAAACAGCTGTGTGAACATTTTTTGCAATTTGGGATAATTGGTAACACACACACACACACACACACACACACACACACACACACACACACACTTTGCCAAGGCACTTTACACCTAATAAACAGAAGATGACGAACATCTCGATCTCATCATTGCTTTGTCTTTTTAATTAAAAACTTTATATTAACGTCTGAACTGCCCTGGATAAGAGTGTGTGCTACATACTGTAAATGTAAAAATTCTGATCATCAACCTGGTGATCCTCCACCATCTACGTACACACCTTCCACCATCCACCTGCACACCATCCACCAGCTACGTACACACCATCCACCATCTACCTGCACACCATCCACCTGCGCAACATCCACATCCACCTGCACACCATCCACCATCTACCTACACACTATCCACCAACTGCCTACACACTATCCACCATCTACCTCCACATCATCTACCTACACACCGTACACTCCTGCCTGTACACCATCGGCTCCTGCCATACTTGACCCCTTACTCTGACCATCTTCACTCTCTGCTCTGCGATTCTCTCGTCGAGGTTGATGTCTCTCGCCTCTTTATTGGCCTCACCAGACTGGAACCGGGCATGCTGATTATTCATCAGGTACAGGTGTAACTTATCTCTCGTTCCATCCGGCTCTGCCCTCCACTCCCGACGTGCTGCACAGCATTTAATAAAGATGTCCATACTTTCTGGCAGCACGTATATCTGTGATCAAACCTTTTCGTGCATGAAACTGATGAAAACTCTGATGAGATTGAAGGGTTTTTTATTTGCTTTTGTTATGATTTTAATAGATGTGTTCTTTGCATAATGCTCATTTACATACTTGATTTATAATGCAATAACTGGAGTGATAATCTACACAGTAAGAATGTTTAATGCTTGGCTTATGTTTAAACTGCCATATGGTTAAGGCTGAATATTAAAGGTTTGTAGAGACGGAGAGAAGCAGGGAGTTTTCCTGTTTTAGGGAGTGTGCGCTGGATAACTTGTTTTTGCAGAAGCCAAGGTCACAGCTGGGTACAGCTTGAACAAAGAGTACATTTGTGAGAAGAGATAGTTTTTAAATAAAATGTCATGATTTACGAAACGGCAGAAGGGAGGGGGAAGTTCTTTGTGTGTGTGTTTCACTCTACCCACAGGCTGTGTACTTGAGTGAGATGGAGTCAGATGAGAGCAAAGTAAAAGGGGTGGAACCAACTGAAGAAGAACGACGACACACATATAATATATATATATATATATATATATATATATATATATATATATATATATATATATATATATATATATATATATATATATATACTACTGTTTTTTTATGCTGGAGTCGTCGTTGCCTGATGAGGACTTGAGACGACCCAGCCGGCTGTATCTTTCCATATCTGATCAAATAAATAGTTAAATTTATTCCTGTGTCCAACTCGAAATTTGAACATGCTTTGGACACCTTGGATGTCCTTCAGTAGTAAAGGTAGATAGTAGTAGTAGAGGTAGAGGTAGATATAGCTAATGGTAGATGTTGGTTGATAACCTTTAAGGACAAACAAAAAATTTACCAGAAAATTATATTAAGCTTTTATAAAAAAAAATAAACGCAAGATATTTCATTTAACTGTAAATAAACACATTTTGAAGCAATTTCAGATTAAATCAAGAGTATCCATTTCAGCATAACAATGTTCAGCACGCTTAAACAAACCACTTGATTTCAACTTGCTTGGATACTAAAGCAATATTTTACAAACATAATCAATTCTTTCATTAATCTCAGCAATCTAATTGTAAACATCCCAAATTTCACATCACAGTCCATTTTACAACCAGTTAAGTCTTCAGAGCATTGATCACGAGATGGTTGTGTTTGCTGTTATAATTCCTTTGTCCACAAAGCATTTCTCCCAAGCAGGTGTGCTGATAATCAGGCTGCTTCAAGAAGTTCAGTGAGTTCACACATGAATCCTTCTGCCCCCTATAGCATTGGAGGAGGCTTGAAACTGAGTGAAGGAGTGAATGTGCTTTCAGTGTACCGCCACTTTTGACGTGACAAATATGAATGATTTATGTGTATTTATCCCTGACGATGAATCCTGGATCGACTGTGGCAAAGAAAAACTCCATTATATGGAATCAGGAAAAAAAAAACATGAGAGGAACCGAAATGAAAAAGGGAACCCATCCTCATGTGGGTGACAAGAATGATTAGAAATAATACAAACACCAGAGAGTGAGAAATACCATGAACATTGGAGTGTGTGATTGTGAGTAATGTCCGAAGACAAAGTAGTCAAATCTCAGCATAAAGAGGGATCCAAAGGGAGCTGGTACATCTCTAGATCATTCAGGATGTTTGTGGACACACCACACCTTCATCACACATACCTTCATCATCATAACTGTGTATATATATAACTGTATATATAACTGTGTATATATAACTTTGTATATAACTGTATATATATAACTGTATATATAACTGTGTATATATAACTGTATATATAACTGTGTATATATAACTATGTATATATAACTGTGTATATAACTGTGTATATACTGTGTACTATATAACTGTGTATATATAACTGTATATATAACTGTGTATATATAACTGTGTATATATAACTGTGTACATATAACTGTATATATAACTGTGTATATATAACGGTATATATAACTATGTATATAACTGTGTATATATATATAACTGTATATATAACTGTGTATATATATATAACTGTGTATATAACTGTGTATATAACTGTACTGCGTATATAACTTTGTATATATAACTGTGTATATATAACTGTATATATAACTGTATATATAACTGTATATAACTGTGTATATAACTGTGTATATATAACTGTGTATATATAACTGTATATATAACTGTGTATATAACTGTGTATATATAACTGTATATATAACTGTGTATATAACTGTGTATATAACTGTGTATATAACTGTGTATATAACTGTGTATATAACTGTGTATATAACTGTGTATATAACTGTGTATATAACTGTGTATATAACTGTGTATATAACTGTGTATATAACTGTGTATATAACTGTGTATATAACTGTGTATATAACTGTGTATATAACTGTGTATATAACTGTATATATAACTGTGTATATAACTGTGTATATATAACTGTATATATAACTGTATATATAACTGCGTATATAACTTTGTATATATAACTGTGTATATATAACTGTGTATATAACTGTATATAACTGCACTTCCATAACTGTACTGCACTTCCATAACTGTTTTGCACTTCCATAACTGTATGGTTCAGCTCAGCCACAAAAACTGACCTCCGGAGACTACAACGGATAGTCCGGACTGCTGAAAGAATTATCGGTTCTACCCTGCCCACTCTTCAAGAACTATACTCCTCCAGAGTGAGCAAAAGGGCTCATAAAATCACTCTGGACCCCTCACACCCAGCACACTTTCTTTTTGAACTGCTACCCTCTGGCCGACGCTTTAGATCATTAAAGACCAGAACACCAGACACCAGAACAGCTTCTTTCCTCAGGCCATCAGCCTCACGAACAGTTAAACGTTCTCCTCACTGTGCAATAATATATGTGCAATACTTAATCTACTTACTCTTAATCTACCCATACTTATTTATTATTTATTCATATAGTATTCACTTTTCTATATCTTATACAGATATCCACAATCTGTATATTGCACCTTATAACTTTTACATTGCACATTGTATTATCTGCTGCTCTT
>JACRUU010000002.1:4293941-4334636 GCA_030449085.1 Kryptopterus vitreolus | reverse complement strand
GCGCACACATGACACCCCCCCCCCCCCCCCCCCCGCGGAGGAGCAGAGAAAAGATTTGTGAGGTAAATAAGTTTTTAAACTATTTGTTTATTTCTCTAAATATAATATTGTGTTGTTTATTTAATATACGTGTCGTTGGCGCGTGTATCCGGACATAAAAGTCATTTTATTTATCATTTTATTTCATTTTCCACAAAACTCATCATTTCAAATCAGCCGTATAAAATATAAATTAACGCTCCAAAATAACAACAATAATGTAAATAACAATAAATAATTCAGGATTTTACATTCATTTATAAAAGTCATTTATAAAAGTCACAGTTAGAATTAAAAGCGCTAATCTTCCTTTTTTAACATAAATACATTTAAATTCGATTACTTAAAAATATTGTCTTTACGGTTAAAAGACGTGTTTTCACTCAGATATAAAAAATAAATATTTACACCAGAATGTTTAGAATATTTTCTGTCAAATTAATGTAAATAATCATGATTTATAAACTAGCATTAAGAAATTAGCGGCGTGCGCGTGCAGCCATGCGGAGTCACGTGTTTACCACAAACACCAAATTTATAATTTTTAATCATGTTTACCACAAACACCAAATTTATATTTTAATCATGTTTACCACAAACACCAAATTTACATTTTAATCATGTTTACCACAAACACCAAATTTACATTTTAATCATGTTTACCACAAACACCAAATTTACATTTTATTTTTAACAAACACCAAATCATGTTTACCACAAACACCAAATTTACATTTTTAATCATGTTTACCACAAACACCAAATTTATATTTTTAATCATGTTTACCACAAACACCAAATTTATATTTTAATCATGTTTACCACAAACACCAAATTTATATTTTAATCATGTTTACCACAAACACCAAATTTACATTTTTAATCATGTTTACCACAAACACCAAATTTACATTTTTAATCATGTTTACCACAAACACCAAATTTACATTTTTAATCATGTTTACCACAAACAACAAATTTACATTTTAATCATGTTTACCACAAACACCAAATTTACATTTTTAATCATGTTTACCACAAACACCAAATTTATATTTTAATCATGTTTACCACAAACACCAAATTTACATTTTTAATCATGTTTACCACAAACACCAAATTTACATTTTAATCATGTTTACCACAAACACCAAATTTACATTTTAATCATGTTTACCACAAACACCAAATTTACATTTTTAATCATGTTTACCACAAAATTTACAACATGTTTAACAAACACAAAATTTACATTTTTAATCATGTTTACCACAAACACCACATTTATATTTTAATCATGTTTACCACAAACACCAAAGACGCTGCTGTAAGGAGCAGCCAAACGTATGTACGGCCCTGCACAGCCGTGGAGAGAAAGCCGATCTCGCGAGTCGTCTTTTGGGCGAGCCTCGGCTCAGCGGCGGACGGGATCGCGTCCACGGGACCTGGAAGCCCTAGTAGCTGGAACAGTTGGAAACGGGACCTGGATTGGAAGATCACACAGAGTGACGGTTAGTAAGGTCGTTATCGGAATAGCGAATGTGTCCCCGTCGTAACGGTAGCGTCACGAGCCCGGACGTGGAAGGAATGAAGAGCCGGGCTTAAATAGCCGCAGTTACTGATGGCTTCACGAGGCGCAGCTGAAGCTTATCAGTAGCTGGGTGATTGGGAACGCTGCAGCGTAGAGCTGGGAGGAGACTTGGTCCTGACATCACACCCCCCTCCAGGGACCGCTCCAGAGGGCCTAACATGACGGCGGCGCGGGGGGCGACCTCGCCCTCGAGGACCAGGCCAGTTGGGATGTGCCCTGTGGAACTCCTCCAGCAGAGTTGGATCCAGAATGTCCTCCCGGGGAACCCATGCCCGTTCTTCGGGGCCGTATCCTTCCCAGTCCACCAGATATTCTAGCCGTCGCTGGCGCCGTCTCGATCTTAGAAGATCCTTGATCTTGTAGGCCAGCCCATCTTCCGTGACGAGTGGCGGAGGCTGCTCTTCTTGGCGCACAGGATCTGAAGGGACTGGATCGATTTAGGGCTTGAGGAGCGATACATGGAAGGTTGGGTGGATTCTGTAGGAGGCTGGAAGTTGGAGGCGGTAGGAGACTGGAGTGACCTGCTGAAGCACAGTAAACGGGCCGATAAATCTGGGACTTAGCTTTTTATTGGGAAGGCGGAGTCGGATGTCCCGCGTTGAGAGCCAGACCTTCTGGCCCGGAAGGTAAGTAGGCTCCTACTTTCTCCGACGGTCTGCCTGCCGCTTGTAGTTGTGTATTGCGCGCTGGAGCTGGCGGTGAGTGTCGGCCCAAACTTGTTCACTTTCCCGAAACCAATGGTCCGCCGCTGGAAGATCTGATGGAGTGCCAGTCCAGGGGAACAGCGGCGGTTGGAAACCTAGGACACATTGGAATGGGGTTAAACCGGTGGATGAATGTCGGAGTGAGTTCTGCGCATACTCAGCCCAGCCGATGAACTGGCTCCAGTCGTGCTGTCTGTTGTGGCAGTATGTTCAGAGAAAGCGTCCGATCTCTTGAATCCGCCTCTCGGTCAGCCCGTTGGATTGTGGGTGGTACCCCGAGGAGAGACTTACTGCGACTCCCAGTAGACCTAGGAAGCCTCTCCAGACCCGGGAGACGAACTGAGGCCCACGGTCCGAGACGATGTCCTCTGGCAGTCCGAAATTCTGGAACACCCACCTGAATAGATGGTGAGCCGTCTCGAGCGCGGTCGGCGCCTTCGCTAGAGGAATGAGACAGCAGAATTTGGAGAAACGATCCACTACCACCAAAATGCACGTGTTACCTTCTGAAGGTGGCAGGTCCGTGATAAAGTCCACCCCGAGATGGGACCAGGGGCGGTTGGGAACGGGTAGTGGCATGAGTTTCCCGGCGGGTAGCTGACGCGGGGTCTTGGACATCGCGCATTCACGACATCCGCGGACGAATCTCCGAACCTCCACCGCTAGGGAAGGCCACCAATAGCACTCGCGGAGAAGGGCGGTGGTGGCGTTAGCCCCCGGGTGGCCTGAACCGACGGAGGAGTGGGCGGAGCGGATGAGCGTGGCGCGCCTGCCTCGGGGCACGTACTGACGGTCTGGGGGGCATCCGGGAGGTCGTCGCGAGGCAGGGGTCTCTGAGGTGATGGGCGACGTCCACTCTATGGGGTTCACGAAAAGGTCTGGGTGGAGGATCGGATCAGGATCTTCGGGGCCCTCCTGTTCTGGAGTATGTAGACGAGACAGGGCGTCGGCCTTGACGTTCTTCGACCCGGGCCTGAAAGAGATGGTAAAGTTAAACCGGGTAAAGAACAGAGCCCATCTTGCCTGTCGGGGGTTTAGTCGTCTGGCCTCCCGAAGGTACTGCAGGTTTTTATGGTCCGTGAGAACGGTGAAGGGGTGAGCAGCTCCCTCCAACCAATGCCTCCACTCTTCCAGGGCCAGTTTTACTGCCAGGAGCTCCCGGTTCCCGATATCGTAATTCACCTCGGCCGGAGAGAATTTCCGAGAAAAATAGGCACAGGGGTGGAGTCGTGTCGGTTTGCCTCGACTCTGCGACAGCACAGCTCCCACTCCAGTGGTGGAGGCATCCACCTCTACAGTGAACGGGAGGTCCGGATCCGGGTGGACGAGCAGGGGAGCTGTGGTGAACGCCTGTTTGAGTGTCTTGAAGGCCCCTGAGGCTTCAGAATTCCACTTCAACTGTCGAGGCTTGCCCCTGAGAAGAGAGGTGAGAGGGTGAGCTAGAGAACTATACCCTTTGATAAACCGGCGGTAGAAATTGGCAAATCCAAGGAACCGTTGGAGCTCCTTCACGGAGGTGGGCTCCGGCCAAGTAGTGACCGCCCGAACCTTCTCCTGGTCCATTTGTACACCCTGTGCGGCGGAGATGACGTATCCCAGGAAAGACAACGACGTCTGATGGAAGGCACACTTCTCCGCCTTGAGGTACAGCTGCGAGTCTCGGAGGCGCTGGAGTACACGGGTGACGTGGTTCCGGTGTTCGCTGGGGTTTCTGGAATAGATCAAAATATCATCTATATAGATCATTACAAATTTCCCCAGCATATCCCTGAAAACCTCGTGCATGAAGTCTTGGGGGCATTCAACAACCCGAACGGCATCACCAGGTATTCGTAGTGGCCTGTAGGGGTGACGAACGCCGTCTTCCACTCGTCTCCCTTGCGAATCCGGATGAGGTTGTAGGCACTGCGCAGGTCCAGCTTAGTGAAGACGGATGCGCCTCGCAGCTGTTCCAGGGTGGCCGGTACGAGAGGTAGGGGGTACCGGAACTTTACCGTGATACGATTCAGGGCACGGTAGTCTATGCAGGGTCGAAGGCCACCATCCTTCTTGCCTACAAAGAAGAAGCTAGAGGCTGCTGGTGAGGTGGATGGACGAATGAAGCCTTGCTCAAGGGCCTCTTCGACGTACGCCTCCATAGCTTTTTTTTGTTCCGGCAACGATAACGGATAGATCTTACCCCGCGGCAGAGGTTCCCCAGGCACCAGGTCAATCGCGCAGTCCCAGGGCCGATGCGGCGGCAGGCCGCGCGGGGACTGAAAACGTCCGAGTACCCGGAGTAGGAGTCGGGAATCGCTGGAGGTTCGGGAGAGTCCAAATCCATGACATCGGCTGTGGCGACGGGCACTCTGGTGACTAAGGGCAGATCAGGGAAACAGCGGTGAAAGCATTGGTCACCCCATTTTAATATGTCACCTGTTTCCCATGAAACCACGGGGTTGTGCTGTACCAGCCAGGGGCGACCCAGGATCACGTCTGCCGTGGATCCCTCCAACACCAGCAGATGGAGCTGTTCCACGTGTAGTAGCCCCACTTGAATGTCCACCGGCCCCACTTCAAAGCGGACGCACTTGCGGGTTAAGGGTCCACCGGTTACGGATCGCACCTGGTACGCGATCTGGGTCTGCAGCGGTCGTAAACCTAGCTGTCGGCTGAGGTTCCCCGCGATGAAATTCCCCGCGGAGCCGGAATCGAGCAGCGCAGAAACGGTCACAGAACATGTAGGGCTGGTAATACACACAGTGGTGGTTAGTGGCTTCATATGAGGTGGTAGTGGAATAATGGCACTCACCGCTGCTCGTGGAGGGCGTAGGGGGCACTCCTGAATGCTATGGCCGGATCGACCGCAGTAGAGGCAGAGTCCTCTAGCCATCCTCCTCCGGCGCTCGGCAGGTGATAACCGCCCTCCATCCAGCTGCATCGGCTCTTGCGCAAGCTTGCCGGGAAGCGCGTCGTCGCTATACTGGAATGCGGTACGGGAGGCATGCAGGTCTGGGGGGCAGGATCTCAGCCGGGCGGAACACCGGATCGCGCGCTGAATGAAACGCTCCAGTCCCTCCGAATCGTCCACTGCCGCTAGCTGGAGGCGCAGAGTTGGCTCTAAGCCCATGTGGTAGGTGGTGAGCAAGGCATGCTCATTCCGTCCGCTAGCGGCGGCGTAGGTCCGGAACAGGAGTGTATAATCCTGGATTGATCTGTTGCCCTGGGAAAGCCGGTATAGCTGCTCACCCGCAGAAATATCCGTCTCAATCCGACCAAACACCTCCCGAAAGTGAAAGTAGAATGATTGACAGGTCTGAAAGGCGGGACTTCCGTGCGCGCACAACGCCTCGGCCCAGCGGAGGGCGGGTCCATTGAGGAGCGAGATGACATACGCAACCTCTGACCTCTCTGTGGGGAACAGGTTAGGTTGCATCTCAAAAACCAGCGAACACTGGAGCAAAAATCCGTCACAGTCCTCCGGGGCGCCGGAAAAGGGCGCGGGTCTGTTCATTAGGCTCGGGACCATTGGAAGAGCCCCGAGAGGAGGAACGACGCTGGGCGGTGAGGCGGTGCGGGGCGCTGCGGATGCGCCGGGTGGAGCGGCGGCTGCTGCAGGAGCGATCGGAGGCGGAGTCGCTGCTCCCGGTGCGTTCTCCATCCTTTAGATTGCTGTTCCGGTCCGGGCTTCTGTAACAGATGGACACACAGGCACCGGAATAAACTTAAAGGTGGTTTATTTCAAAGGAGGAGAACATAAGAGATGCTGCTCTAAGGAGCAGCCAAACGTATGTACGGCCCTGCACAGCCGTGGCGAGAAAGCCGATCTCGCGAGTTGTCTTTTGGGCGAGCCTCGGCTCAGCGGCGGACGGGATCGCGTCCACGGGACCTGGAAGCCCGAGTAGCCGGAACAGTTGGAAACGGGACCTGGATTGGAAGATCACACAGAGTGACGGTTAGTAAGGTCGTTATCGGAATAGCGAATGTGTCCCCGTCGTAACGGTAGCGTCACGAGCCCGGACGTGGAAGGAATGAAGAGCCGGGCTTAAATAGCCGCAGTTACTGATGGCTTCACGAGGCGCAGCTGAAGCTCATCAGTAGCTGGGTGATTGGGAACGCTGCAGCGTAGAGCTGGGAGGAGACATGGTCCTGACAACCACAAACACCAAATTTTGATTTTTAATCATGTTTACCACAAACACAAAATTTACATTTTTAATCATGTTTACCACAAACACCAAATTCATATTTTAATCATGTTTACCACAAACACTAAATTTATATTTTAATCATGTTTACCACAAACACCAAATTGAAAAATTTAATCATGTTTACCCCAAACACTAAATTTACATTTTTAATCATGTTTACCACAAACACCAAATTTACATTTTTAATCATGTTTACCACAAACACCAAATTTACATTTTTAATCATGTTTACCACAAACACCAAATTTACATTTTTAATCATGTTTACCACAAACACCAAATTTAATATTTTTAATCAAACCCAAATCATGTTTACCACAAACACCAAATTTACATTTTTAATCATGTTTACCACAAACACCAAATTTATATTTTTATCATGTTTACCACAAACACCAAATTGAAAAATTTTTAATCATGTTTACCCCAAACACCACCCCCCCCCCCCTCCCATAAATTTACATTTTTAATCATGTTTACCACAAACACCAAATTTATATTTTTAATCATGTTTACCACAAACACCAAATTTACATTTTAATCATGTTTACCACAAACACCAAATTTACATTTTTAATCATGTTTACCACAAACACCAAATTTACATTTTAATCATGTTTACCACAAACACCAAATTTACATTTTTAATCATGTTTACCACAAACACCAAATTTACATTTTAATCATTTTAATCATGTTTACCACAAACAACAAATTTACATTTTAATCATGTTTACCACAAACAACAAATTTACATTTTAATCATGTTTACCACAAACACCAAATTTACAAAATTTAATCATGTTTACCACAAACACTAAATTTACATTTTTAATCATGTTTACCACAAACATTTTAATCCAAATTTACATTTTAATCATGTTTACCACAAACACCAAATTTACATTTTAATCATGTTTACCACAAACACAAATTTACAAATTTACCACAAACACTATTTTTAATCATGTTTACCACAAACACCAAATTGAAAAATTTAATCATGTTTACCCCAAACACTAAATTTACATTTTTAATCATGTTTACCACAAACGCCAAATTTATATTTTTAATCATGTTTACCACAAACACCAAATTTACATTTTTATCATGTTTACCACAAACACCAAATTTACATTTTTATCATGTTTACCACAAACACCAAATTTACATTTTTAACATCATGTTTACCACAAACACCAAATTTACATTTTTAATCATGTTTACCACAAACACCAAATTTACATTTTAATCATGTTTACCACAAACACCAAATTTACATTTTTAATCATGTTTACCACAAACACCAAATTTAAAATTTTTAATCATGTTTACCACAAACACCAAATTTATATTTTTAATCATGTTTACCACAAACACCAAATTTACATTTTTAATCATGTTTACCACAAACACCAAATTTACATTTTTAATCATGTTTACCACAAACACCAAATTTAATATTTTTAATCATGTTTACCACAAACACCAAATTTAATATTTTTAATCATGTTTACCACAAACACCAAATTTACATTTTAATCATGTTTACCACAAACACCAAATTAATATTTTTATCATGTTTACCACAAACACCAAATTTATATTTTTAATCATGTTTACCACAAACACCAAATTTAATATTTTTAATCATGTTTACCACAAACACCAAATTTACATTTTTAATCATGTTTACCACAAACACCAAATTTACATTTTAAATTTTAATCATGTTTACCACAAACACTAAATTTACATTTTTAATCATGTTTACCACAAACACCAAATTTACATTTTAATCATGTTTACCACAAACACCAAATTTACATTTTTATCATGTTTACCACAAACACCAAATTTATAATTTTTAATCACAAACACCAAATTTACATTTTAATCATGTTTACCACAAACACCAAATTTACATTTTTAATCATGTTTACCACAAACACCAAATTTACATTTTTAATCATGTTTACCACAAACACCAAATTTACATTTTAATCATGTTTACCACAAACACCAAATTTATATTTGAATAATGTAACAGGAAAGTTAATGCATTAACAACTAAATTTTTCTTCTTCTGTAATTCAGTTTTTTCCAGTAAAAAACACCATTTATTGTCAACACGTTATGGGAAATGTCTCTCCTCATTACACAGTGTTAATTACTGTAATATATTATATTTATACTGTTGGAGTTTAAAATACACTCAATATCATGTATGTTTGTGATGTTTTACTGTCTGTGACACTTATGTTTGTAGGAAGATTAAACTACTTACACATCATCTATGCATGGCAGCTCTGGATGCACAGGTACAAACATAAATGTAATGTAAAATAGGATTGAAAATCATAAAGTTTAGTGATATATATGTAGCTGTAAGGACAGTTCCTTAACAGCCTCCTTAATAGCCTCGTGTCATCTGCAGCCTAAGTTCAGAAGATCAGGATCCAATACGAGATCTCGGGAGCTTTCACAAATACACCAACACAGGAGATAAATCAAGCAAGGTTTATTTACTCAGCTCAACATAACATTGTCAAACAGCAGATTATATGGGAGAAAAGAACTTGCCCAAATCAAGGGTGGTTACAAACAAAAGCCAATCAGAAGGTTACACGGCAAATGTGTGTTCGAGAGAATGAGCATTCAGTGTGACGAAGCCAATCAGAAGGTTACACGGAAGATGTGTGTTCGAGAGAAGATGAACGGCCTCGGGAATGTGCACATCTTCGTGTACTGATAATGAATGTGTGCGGGGAGCATATACAGGAGGGGAGCTTAAGTGTGTGCGTCGGTTTACAACCCAGGATAACAGGTCTGAGGACGTTGCAGACTTGTTTTCGGCTCCTGTATCGGGCTGATACAGCGAGATAGGGAAGGCCAGGGTAGAGACAAAACAAGTTGCAATATTCTGAGGACGTATTTCATAAGATAGATGCACAACTATATTCTTTCAATCCCCTCTTAAATACTATTGTGTTTTAAGGGTTAGGTGCTTGAGGAACAGGAACATATGTATGACGGCGGGATGTCGTGAGGATGTGCTGTGGTGACTCCGCAAAGGAGTGTTACAAAAATAATAAAATACATTTCAGAATGTGTATGTGTAAAATGCGTCTTCTTTCTTTTCCTCCCTGGCAGGCTCGGCAATTGAGCGGATGCCTTAACGTTGTTCACCCTTTCGTGGTCTGACCTCGCAAACGAGGGGTTCTTCCTCCGTGACTCTCACAAGTCCTAGGCAGATTGCGCAGCCAGGCGGGTGGCTGAAAATCCTGCAAAAGAAGAACACAAGGCAGAGCATATAGGTTCGAGGAAGCAGTGGTGAATGGGTCTCAGGTTTCCTTCCGACGATTCGATAGGTAAGATCGTCCAGAGAGCTCATCCGGATGCCTTTTGTCGCACCAACAAGTCTCCGTTTCAGGTCAGTCCCGAGGGACATCGAGGGAGACCCTTCTGTCAGTAGAAGTAGTCAGCTGTTGACCTAGGCATACAAAAGAGTTACTTGAACAATTCAGAATCCGGCACAAATGGTCTTGTCGAGGGAAGATCTGGGCAGCTGTTTAGCCGCGACCCATGGATCCACTGTGGAAGAAGATCAGTTAGTACGGCGGTGCGCATGACGGCAATTACTTCCGCGGGCTCACTGTACAAAGGCTCCATCAGGGAGGTGTCCTTCCCTTGTCTCAAAATTTTGACCAAGACTTTGTCCCCTTCTGTAAAGGGATGTGTGTTTTCCTATGGGAGGTCAGGTTGGCGTTTGCCTACCCTGTCCCAGAATTCTCTGAGCCTGTCCAGCAAACCCGCAGCATACTCACTTAAATGTACATCCAAGTCAGTCGTACCCAAAGCCTGTCTACCTGTACTCCATGGTGAGGGAAATGGTCTTCCCATAACAATTTCGAACGGGGACAGGCCGTCTTGGGCTGTCTGGGGCATCATTCTCATATCAGCTAAGACCAGAGGGAGGAGTTCCAACCATTTTTATGCCCCCTGTCTTGCATAGCCTTTTTCAACTGATTCTTTATGGTGCGATTGGCTCGTTCCACAATTCCGGAAGACTGGGGGTGATATGGTACATGGAAACTCCACGTCAGATTAAGGACTTTACATAATTCTTGTGTGACCTTGGACGTAAAAGGTGTACCTTTATCTGAGTCTATCCCTACAGGGATGCCGTATCTTGGAATTATCTCTTTAGTTAACACCCGTACCACAGTTTTAGCGTTTTCTTTGGCACAGGGAAAGGCCTCAACCCATCTGGAAAACTTATCGACCAATACCAGTAGGTATCGATAGGGTCCTTGTTTTGGCATGTGTGTGAAATCAACCTGCCACTCTTGGAGTGGGCCACTGGGCAAGGGCAGGTGTTGATGTTTTGCGGTTGGTTTTGAAACGTTATTTTGTGCGCATACCAGGCAGCGATCCAAAATTCTATGTGTTTGTGAAGTGAGATGTCTGATGCAGAATTCTTTATTCATCATTTCCACTACCCCTCTTCGTCCGCGATGAGTGGGACCATGAAATTCGCGGACGAGAAAAGGCAGGCAGTGGGTTGGGAGGCAGATACGTCCTTCAGAGCAGAGATATCGGCCATCATCATTTGGTTGGGCACCGTGTTCCCCCCAATATTGGGTGTCGAGGGTAGTGGCAGAGGCCTGCAAAGAGACAAGGTCCAGAGCAGGTAGCAATGCACTACAAAGGGGCGATGCAGAAATCATGGCAGCATTAAGTAATGGCGCTGGGCAGCCAGAACATGCGGCCTGTTTAGCTAAGCGGTCTGCTAGGCTGTTACCTCTAATCTCTACCGTGTCCCCTCTTGCATGGCCCCGTGTCTTTACAATAGCAAGGGAATGCGGTAAATGGCAGGCCGTTATAAGGTCCTCAACCAAACATGCATGCGAAATAGGTTTACCATCAGCAGCAGTAAAACCACGGGACTGCCAAATGCGGCCGAAGTCATGCGCCACGCCAAAAGCATACCTGGAATCAGTATAGATAGTGACATCAGTGTCAGCTGCAAGGATGCAAGCACGGGTAAGTGCATAGAGTTCAGCCGCCTGCGCAGAGGAAAAGGGAAGAGAGTAAGCTTTGACAGAGATATTAGGTAAACGACAGACAGCATAACCCGTAAGATAGACTCTGTCTTGTGGCTTAGAGCAGGAGCCATCTACAAATAAGACATCACCCGAAGGGAGAGGAGTGGACTTAAGGTCAGGACGGATACTAGTCTCGTGCACAATTTCAACTAAACAGTCATGTAACTGATCATCCGGGAACATATCATCCTCGGAACACAGCAGCCGATGCAGAGCATGGGCCACAGTGTTCAAGGAGGAGGTAGGTTTGATATCCAGGTTATCGGTGGCCAGTAGCGTAACTTCATAGCCAGACCTTCGTTGTGACGACATGTGTTGTGTGGTAAGGTTACGTAAAATCTGGGTTACCTGATGCGAGGTATGTAGTATGAGAGGGTGTGAGAGGACAATTTTTTCAGCGTCTTGTACCATCACAGCACACGAGGCGACAGCACGTAGACACGCCGGCAGACCCTGAGCCACGGAGTCGAGAGTTTTAGAGAGGAACGCACATGGTCTCATCCCCCCCTCGTGCTCCTGGGCCAGCACCGCGGTGGCGGTGCCTGAGTGTGTAGCGACGTACAGGTGAAACGGCAGCGAGTAGTTCGGCAAGCCCAGGGCAGGTGCAGTGCAGAGTGCCTGTTTGAGAGAGTCATATGCAGAGAGCATGTCCGGTGTCCATGTCAAAGTCTGCGTCATCGGATCGTTATGTTGGATCGCAGACCGCAAATATTTGTCGTAGAGGGAACAGTCAGGAATCCACTGGCGGCAGTAATTCATAAGGCCCAGGAAGGCCATTAGCGCATGCTTTGTTGCCGGCCTTTTTGTGTCCATGATAACCTGTACGCGTTCCGGAGTCAGCTTCTGGGAACCCTGCGAGAGTTCATAACCTAGATAGGTAACATTAGGACGACAAAATTGCAGCTTAGCCTTGGATACCTTAAACCCTTTTTGTGCCAGGAGGCGTAGCAGCGCTACGGTGGCGTCGGTGCACTGCAGGGCAGTTCGGGCGGATACCAGCAGGTCATCCGCGTACTGGAGGATCAAGGAGCCATCGGGGAGGTGCAGATCAGCCAGCGCGTCCCTAACAGTAGCCGAGAAGACAGCAGGCGAGTCAACAAAGCCCTGAGAAAGGCGTGTCCAAGTGTACTGTCGCCCCCTGTGCGTGAAGGCGAAGAGAGGCGACATAAAGTCTGGCACTACGTTATCAGGTGTTTGGACTACAAGTTGTGATCCAAAGAAGGTGAGGGAGAGATGTAAAGCACTCATAAGATCTCTGCCAAGAAGGTTAAAAGGGCATCCAATCACGAGGAGTCTCATCAGATTCAGGCTTAGGGTATGACTGACTACCACCCATCCTGCTTCTGATTAGGAATGCAGATGACAACAAGTACAATACGCGCGTCTTCCTAACTTTCTGCAAAAGTTTAAGGTTATCACTATTACTTGACTAAGTAATCAAGTTTTTCATTCCCGTCTTTCAGGGAGATTACAGTTTCATTCCCGTCTTTCAGGGAGATTACAGTTCTATCGAGCCGACCAGGTATATGAGATAAATTAGCTCTTACCTAGTCTGGTCGATCACGTCGAGGGTCACCAAATTGTAAGGAAAGTTCCTTAGCTGCCTTGTTGTTACCTGCAGCCTAAGTTCAGAAGATCAGGATCCAATACGAGATCTCGGGAGCTTTCACAAATACACCAACACAGGAGATAAATCAAGCAAGGTTTATTTACTCAGCTCAACATAACATTGTCAAACAGCAGATTATATGGGAGAAAAGAACTTGCCCAAATCAAGGGTGGTTACAAACAAAAGCCAATCAGAAGGTTACACGGCAAATGTGTGTTCGAAAGAATGAGCATTCAGTGTGAAGAAGCCAATCAGAAGGTTACACGGAAGATGTGTGTTCGAGAGAAGATGAACGGCCTCGGGAATGTGCACATCTTCGTGTACTTATAATGAATGTGTGCGGGGAGCATATACAGGAGGGGAGCTTAAGTGTGTGCGTCGGTTTACAACCCAGGTTAACAGGTCTGAGGACGTTGCAGACTTGTTTTCGGCTCCTGTATCGGGCTGATACAGCGAGATAGGGAAGGCCAGGGTGGTAGCCTTGAATAGAGAGAAAACAAGTTGCAATATTCTGAGGACGTGGCACAAGTCCGTCCTTTTGGTTCGACTCATCGAAGAAAGAAAAACACAATTGTATTTCATAAGATAGATGCACAAATATTCTTTCATGCATGTTCTCCCCGTGTCTCAGGGGGTTTTTCTCCGGGTTCTCCGGTTTCCTCCCCCGGTCCAAAAACATGTATGATAGGTTGATTCGCACCTTGGAAAATTGCCCATCCCCCCCAGGAAAAAGACAACATCCCCCCGCATCATTTGTTTATAAAATTATTATAAGTACACCTCTGCATAACACTCTATCCTTATTAATGTATAAGAGAATAAAAAAAAGAAATATGGACCAACTTACAACAAAGAATAGATTTATTAACTGTAACAGAAAAGATTTAAAGTGCATCTGAAATTTAAAAAAAAATCCTTATTTAAACCTTAAATTAATTAAATTAGTTAAACCTTAATTAAACATTTTTTGACTGACCATGTCAAACCATATGATACTGAAAAAAAAAAGACATAAAATAAATAAATAATAATGCATTCAAACTGATCACCAAAATGAACTCAGGCGCACAATATTAAAAAAAACTTTAATCTGCAAAACACAAATATATCAAATAATTTGATCTGATTTTTTTAATCAGAGATAATGTCTGGATTAATGGCTACAATGAGCACGTTTTGCAATGCACAGCTTTTCGAAGCGGGGTTTGAAGCAGGACACAGCGCTACATACGCTTCGTCAGATTTCCTCGTCTTAGCTTTCGGGAGACTTTCGTTTGTCTCTTTATCTCCTTCTTTCTCCGCCTGTTTTCTCATCCCTGTTACATATGTTTTCATGATGTCACTTGAGGCTCTGCTACACTTCATGCTCATACTCTTTACTGTGTGCAAAGCGGGCATGCTCAGTGCAAATAAAACCCCTACAGCACCGAGAGAATGCTCCCTGCGAACACTCTGCCAATGAGAGCGCCAATGTAGTGGAGTGGTATTGCACTTTATTCTAGTACAGTAAAAAACAAAACAAAATAGAAGAATAAAAAAAGCATGTTCCCCGAGGTCAAAAGCGTCCCCCTGACGGAGCCTCGCGCCCCACTATTTGAGAATCACTGGATTAGATTAACGTAGTCCACTTTTTACTAAAACTTTCCATTTTAAATTCATTAATTGTTTATTTATGTTTTGTTTTTTGCCCGTTTGTTGATATATTAAAACAGGACCAAATTGCTGGATCTTGTAGAAAGGTGTGATTGGGGAGGGGTGGAGATCAGGGGTTTAAGGTGCTGGGTTACTGAAGGGAAGGTCGGGGGTTCGGGCCCGGGTATCGACAACCTGCCACCCCTGTGTCCTTGAGCAAGACCCTTAATCCTCTGTGCTCCAGGGGGCGCTGTATCATGTGCTCTGACCCCAATGACCAATAACAAGCTGGGATATGCGAAGAAACAATTTCAGTGTGCTGTAATGTTTATGTGACAAATAAAGGCTATTGTATTCTATTCTAAGTCTTTTCTTTACAAATTATTAATTGCAAGTTTTGAATAAAAGTGTAATTTGGACTTCTAAAAACCCTTGATATTTATTTATTGATAAATTACTATACATCTTGTCATTAATGGCTCTGTAAAATGAAGCTTTAAAATTGAGTCAAATGAAATAATAACATGCATTATAACTCTACAGAACAAAGCTTCAACATCAGTAATGGTACCAAAAAATCAATATGATTACTGACTGAACAACTAACACATTTCTCTGTTTCTTCTTCTTAGAATTAAAGCTGAACACTGGCCCTGACGCTTACTGGAAAAACAGCATGTCTGAAGAATCTGTCTCCCAACGACACACAGTTCACGCCTATGGTGGTGATGACATCACTCTGCCTTGTTTCCTCTCTCCTTTAATAAGTGCTGTTGACATGGAGATCATGTGATTTAGAGGGACATATTGTTTATGTGTGTATGAGAATGGGGAGGTGAGGGAGGGGAAGGGTTACGAGGGCAGAGCGAAAGGAAACGTGTCTGTGATGCTGAGGAACGTTCAGGAGTCAGATGATGGAGAGTACAGGTGTACGGTGACCTGTCAAAAATGCCAGATGGAAAACAGCGGCGTTTCCCTGCAAGTGTCAGGTAATAATCGATGAAGAAACATCAATGAGATGGTTTATATTCTGTGTTTATTACGTACAGTCAAAAGTATGTGCTCCCAAACGTTTTAGCACACAATTGTACAATTTGCCCCCTAAACCATTACAATTTTCACAAAACCTTTCAGCATGACACACCCGTATGCATAACACATACTTCCTACAGAGATGTATTTGTAGACCCTGTGTTTCTCTTCTCAGGGTTTAAACTGGTCTCTAGCTTCAGTGATTTTGACTCACCTGGTACATTTTGTGGTGATGATGCCACTCTCTCCTGTTACCTCTCTCCTAAAGTCAGTGCTGTTTCCAAGGAGATCAGGTGGTTTAACGGGACAGAGTGTATTTGTGTGTATCAGAATGGGTGGGTGAGAATGGAGAAGGACTACGAGGGAAGAATGAGTCTCTTCACCCATGAGCTGGAGGAAGGAAACGTGTCTGTGATTGTAACAGATGGACACACAGGCACCGGAATAAACTTAAAGGTGGTTTATTTCGAAGGAGGAGAACATAAGAGACGCTGCTCTAAGGAGCAGCCAAACGTATGTACGGCCCGGCACAGCCGTGGCGAGAAAGCCGATCTCGCGAGTCGTCTTTTGGGCGAGCCTCGGCTCAGAGGCGGACGGGAAGGTGTCTGCTGGACTTGGAAGTCCGGGTCGCAGGAACAGACGGATGGAGAGAAGGAGCCTCGGCTCAGCGGCGGACGGGATCGCGTCCACGGGACCTGGAAGCCCGAGTAGCCGGAACAGGTGGAAACGGGACCTGGATTGAAAGATCACACAGACTGAAGGTTAGTAAGGTCGTTATCGGAATAGCGAATGTGTCCCCGTCGTAACGGTAGCGTCACGAGCCCGGACATGGAAGGAATGAAGAGCCGGGCTTAAATAGCCGCAGTTACTGATGGCTTCACGAGGCGCAGCTGAAGCTCATCAGTAGCTGGGTGATTGGGAACGCTGCAGCGTAGAGCTGGGGGGAGACATGGTCCTGACAGTGATGCTGAGGAATGTTCAGGAGTCGGATGGTGGTATATACACATGTGAAGTCTGTTACAGGAAAGACAAGGTGGAAAAAATCGGTTACCTGCTGCGTGTACCAGGTAGCTGTTCGTTCAAGACATAACATATTCAAAGATGCCAAGTGTTTATTGTCTGTTTCTGAAGTTTTGTTTTATTATTAACAAATGCGGCAAAAATCATTTATAATTTTTTTACATTTAGAAACAACATTATTTTGACCCCCAATAACATGCCTGTGATGAAGCACAGTATTGTTATAGTGATTATTATATCATTCTTAACAAGGGATAAACCCAGAGAAATGAGTTGGAGCCAGACTAATGCACTCTGATTAGGGTGACCTCTGCTGGTGTGAAGGTGCATGTCCTGATTCCTGTCAGACTTCATGTTTGACTTTAGTATGTCTGTCTGACTTTTCCCATAATTCGTTTTCATTATTTGCAGACTGATTAAATATCTTAGTGGAGATTTGGCCAGGATTCACTTTTCACTTTTGAGAAACACAAGACAACCAACTAATGTTGGTGCTACAGTATAATCTATCAGATTTATATCATTTCCTTGCATTCAATAATTTGTGTACTGATTAAATAAATAAATATACAGTTTTATATTAAGTTTTGAATAAAAGTGTAATTTGGACTTCTAAAAACCCTTGATATTTATTTATTGATAAATTACTATACATCTTGTCATTAATGGCTCTGTAAAATGAAGCTTTAAAATTGAGTCAAATGAAATAATAACATGCATTATAACTCTAAAGAACAAAGCTTCAACATCAGTAATGGTATAAACCTGTTCCTATAAGTTTAACGCTGATGTGCGAGCCAGTGGCGACTCTATCGAGGACAGACTCTAAGACACTATGAGAAAGAAACCTTGAGAGGAAACAGAGTTAAAAGGAAACTCAAGACATTGACTGTCATTACAGTTCTAACATCAGATCTTCACTGATGGACACATCAATGCAAATATATTCATGGCAGCACATATACCTGGGATGGGAGGTGGTAACACAGTGGTTAAGGCGTCAGCCTTTGGTCCAGAAGATCGCAGGTTCAAATCTCAGTCACCACCAAACTGCTACTAGTGGGCCCCTGAGTGAGGCTCTTAATTTCTCAGATGTAAGTTGCTCTAGATAAGGGCGTCTTCCAAATGCTGTAAATGTAAATATACAGAAAACACTAGTGGGCCTAAAACAAACTACTGTAGTAATTGCATAGAACTTTTACAGATGATATTTTAATGATATTGATCAGTTAACTGTGATATAAACCAGGAGAGGCCATCTCCATCGCTTATTTTCTATTAAGGAGAATGTTATGATCATGGGGGTCAAACTCTGAGGTATAGAAACCTGGGAAAGGAAACACAACCATGTGATGAGCTGTAATACTGGCTGAGTTCATGAATGTTTGTCTGGTGTAAATGTGACGGATACTTTCTACGATCTTGGAGAAAAAATGTTTGTTTAATATTTGCTGTCAGGGTAAATAAATATGCAGTTATACAATTTACAACTCATTTGTGATCAGTGTTGCTGAATGAGGAAGTCCACTTTTTATAATACGGATAGATTTTACATAATAATCTTTCTTAAACTCGTTATTTTTCAGTATCATCTGGAAATGCCCCGTAAACCCTTTAATGATATCAGAAAAAATGTTTATTCACATTTTTACTTATTTTCCAGCAGGACATCCCTTCAGAAACAGAGCTGAATTTTAATGTAATTATTTACATAATAACTGATATATTTCTATATATATTTTAGAATTAGAACTGACACCTTGTGATATATTCAGAATGAAGCCTTACACCCTTTGTGCTTGTGTTGGTGACGAAGCCACTCTGCCCTGTCATCTCTCTCCGAGAACTAACGCTTCTGCCATGGAGATCAGGTGGTTTAAGGGGACAGAGTGTATTTGTGTGTATCAGAATGGCCGGGTGAAGGAGGGGAACGGTTTCTCCTCCCAAGAGCTGGAGAAAGGAAATGTGTCTCTGATGCTGAGGAATGTTCAGAAATCAGATAATGGAAAGTACAAGTGTGAGGTGACCCACCGAGAAAAGACGATGGGAAACTGTGGAGTTTATCTTTGTGTGTCGGGTAATAAACGATGAGCAATTGTGATAATGTATGTAATGTATGTACCTGGGAGGTGTGTAGCCCAGTGGTTAAGGTGTTGGACTCTGGACGGAAGATCACGGGTTCAAACCCCACCACCGCCAAGCTACCACTAGTAGGTTCTTGAGCAAGGCCCTTAACCCTCAATTGTTCAGTTGTAAGTCGCTCTGGATAAACTACACAAGTTCTAGTTTTAAAATCTGTGTATTTAAGAAGATTATTTACATTTAAAAAGATTGTCCTGATTTTATTGATTCTGTTTTGTAATTAATGTAAAATTATTTCCCCTTTTTATTAGTGACCAATTTCAGTAAGTATTACATTATTATTATTATTATTAGAACATTTAACACTAAATTTGTGAGCACAGCGAGCAACAGCACAGCCCAGAGCGAGCAGCGAGCACAGCGCAGCCCAGAGCGAGCAGCGAATATAAAACCAAAATGGTACGTAACATGGCTAATGTTCAGCTTGTTCAGTGTGTTGAGTGTGGGATGTTTAGACAGTCTTCCTCCGTCATTACTGATAAGTTTACCTGCGATAGGTGTGCGCTAGTTAGCAAACTGACGGAGAAGATCTTAGCATTAGAGGAGCGCATCCAGACCTTAGAGAGTGGTAGCAAGAAAAAGTGTAGAGTACCTGTAACGAGGAGTCTGGATGCCGCAGGGAGAGCTAGCCAGTCAGCGACTCCGGCTTTAGAGCCCTCACAGCGGGGCGAATGGGTGACGACTCGGCGGCATACTCGTTCAGCCAAAGCTACGGCTAAGGCTAGCCCACCGGAGCACGCCAATGCGATTCACGTGTCCAACAGGTTTGCTCTCCTCAGTGAAGCACCCACTGAGAAACCTGAAGGTACTCTGGTTATTGGAGACTCAATAGTGAGACACGTGAAATTAGCCAGGCCTTTAGGGGCACCAGCGGCCGTAATTAAGTGTATGCCAGGAGCCAGAGCACAGGACATTTCAAGTAGTCTTCGGTCTGCAGGCCAGCGTAAGTTCTCTAAGATAGTTGTCCATGCAGGAGCTAACGATATACGCCTTCGCCAGTCAGAAACTAGCAAGCGTAACTTCATAGAGGTGTTTAAATTAGCGAAGGCAATGTCCGATGTTGTAATATGCTCTGGCCCTATCCCAATGAGACGCGGCGACATAGCTTACAGCAGGTTATGGTCGCTAAACCGCTGGATGTCCAGGTGGTGCTCCGAAAACCACGTGGGCTACATAGACAATTGGAAAACTTTTGAGGGTAAACCTGGCCTGTTAGGGCGAGACGGTGTCCATCCCACCAGGGAAGGGGCCGCTCTCCTTTCCTGTAACATAGCACATTAGTCTTAGGGTAGGACTAGTTAATCACTGACTACCCAGAGTCCAGGCCAAGGAGCAGACAAACCGGCTAATCCAACCGTCTGCTAGCTGTACAGAGTCGTCACTCAGGTTATATAAAATTGAGACTGTATCTGTTCCTCGAGCGAAACCACAAATCTCGAAAGACTCAGAAAGTCTGTTTTAATAATCTAATTTAATGTAGATACCTCTTATTCAGATCTTACTGAACACACAGCCTCCACCTCTGTTCTGAAGTTAGGTTTATTAAATATCAGATCTCTTACATCTAAAGCAATCTTAGTTAATGAAATGATCTCAGATCAGGCGTTTGATATCCTGTGTCTAACAGAAACATGGGTTAAACAAAACGAGTATGTAGCATTAAATGAAGCGAGTCCTCCAGCATACAGCTACATACAGCAGCCTCGCCTAACTGGTAGAGGAGGAGGAGTCGCACTTATCTATAAGGATAATTTAACTATTGTACATAAGCATGGACACAAGTTCACTGCCTTTGAAGTTCTCCATACTAACATTAGTATAGCCATCAATAATAAGGTGAGACAGTCGCTTCCATTAATTATCATTTACAGACCCCCAGGACCGTATTCTGAATTTCTTAGTGAATTTGCAGATTTACTATCAAACCTGGTCGTTTCTGTTGATAGAGCGTTAATCGTCAGAGATTTTAATATTCATTTTGAGAACACAGACGACCCGCTGAGGACAGCATTTATGTCCATACTCGACTCAATGGGAGTCAATCAGTGTGTGATAGGACCCACTCATAAAGCAGGTCACACCTTAGATTTGATATTATCGTTCGGGCTAAGTGTTACTAGCATAGTGACTGTCCCGCAGAACGAAGTTATATCAGACCACGATCTAATTTTATTTAAAGTGTGTTACGGTAATGATGTACACACAACACCGCGCTATCAAACTAAGCGTACTTTCACATCTTTAACTGCTCAGAGTTTCGTTAGCGATCTCCCAAAATTATCCATGATCATTGGATCCCCCTCTGACCATGTAGAACTCGATCAGGCGACCGAATATCTAGAGTCAACCTTCCGTGGCACCTTAGATAATGTTGCACCAGTTAGAAGAAAAATGGTTAAAGATAAGAAACTTGCCCCCTGGTATAATGACCAAACGCGCTCCTTTAAAACAGAGCTGTTAGAAAATTAGAACGAAAATGGCGTCAGTCTAAACTGTTAATATTTAAAACAGCATGGAAAGAGAGCACCAGAAAATATAAAAAAGCCCTGAGTGAAGCTAGATCAGCTTACTTTCTCCACTCCTTATAGAAACTAATAAAAACAATCCTAGATTTCTATTTAACACTATAGCAGAGTTAACTAGGAATAGGAACACGATAGAAATCTCCACAGTAACAACATGTAGTAGCAACGACTTCATTAATTTTTTCAATAACAAAATAACAAATATTAGGGAAAACATTCAGGCCTTAAATCCCGATTTTTTCATTGATTCTGGTGATAAACTAAATACACCAGACCAGATCCTAGATCATTTTACTCTTCTTGAAGAGAATGAATTAATTTCACTCATCTCTTCTGCTAAATCGACAACGTGTGTATTAGATCCCGTACCGACACACTTTCTGAAACAGGTAGTAGCAGCAGTATCAGAACCCCTGCTGACAATAGTAAACTCTTCACTCAGCAGTGGGTATGTTCCAAAATCCTTTAAATTAGCAGTCATTAAGCCACTAATTAAAAAACCTGACCTCGACCCCAGTGAGCTATCAAACTATAGGCCGATATCAAACCTCCCCTTCATTTCAAAAATCTTAGAAAAGGTAGTTGCACAGCAGTTAAGTTCGTACTTACTTAAGAATAACATACACGAAGTCTTACCAATCAGGATTTAGACCTCAATCACAGCACAGAGACAGCACTCGTCAAAGTAGTGAATGATCTCTTACTGGCCTCTGATCAAGGCTGTGTCTCTCTGCTGGTATTACTCGACCTCAGTGCAGCCTTTGACACCATTGACCATAAAATTCTCCTTCACAGATTAGAAAAGGTAGTAGGAATTCAGGGAACAGTCCTTGTCCTGGTTCAGGTCTTATTTAACTGACCGCTACCAGTTTGTAGACTTAAATGGTGATTATTCTGTGCATTCCCAGGTACAGTATGGTGTGCCACACAGGGTTCGGTATTAGGCCCATTGCTCTTTTCTATTTACATGCTTCCTCTGGGCAACTTAATTCGTAAATACGATATTAGTTTCCATTGTTACGCTGATGACACACAGTTATATGTCTCAGCTCGACCAAATGAAAAAAATCAGTTAAGTAAAGTGGAGCAATGTGTGAAAGCCGTAAGAGAATGGATGTTAAGTAACTTCCTCCTACTTAATCCGGGTAAGACAGAGGTTCTAGTACTCGGACCACATGCAGCTAGGAGTGAAATATCAGACCAAACAGTAACTCTAGATGGTCTTTCTATCACACCCAGTACAACTGTAAAAGATCTGGGTGTGATTATAGATTCCAATCTCTCATTCGAAGCTCATGTAGATAATATTACCAAGATAGCATTTTTCCATCTCAGAAATATCGCTAAGATTAGGAATATATTGTCAATTAATGATGCAGAAAAACTAGTCCATGCTTTTATCACATCCAGGCTGGATTACTGTAATGCTTTACTGTCTGGATGTTCAGCACGGTGTATAAATAAACTTCAGTTAGTTCAGAACGCGGCAGCGAGAGTGCTCACTAGAACTAGGAGATATGAGCACATCACCCCTGTCCTATCCACACTGCACTGGCTCCCAGTGAAATTCCGTATAGAATTTAAAATATTACTTTTAACTTATAAAGCACTGAATGGTCTCGCCCCACAGTACCTGACAGAACTATTAGAGCCTTATGTTCCACCACGCCTGCTTCGATCAAAGGATGCAGGCTGTCTGTCAGTACCACGTATTAGGAAAATTACAGCGGGGGGCAGAGCTTTCTCCTACAAAGCCCCAAAGTTATGGAACTCCCTCCCTATTAATGTTCGAGAATCAGACACAGTCTCAGTGTTTAAGTCCAGGGTGAAAACTTTCTTATTTAACCAAGCTTTTAGTGAATAGTCCTACCTTAGATAAAGGAGTAGATCTGGGGGACACATGGATGTTGAGTATTATAGTGATCTGGTGTGTTTAGTTGCTGTCTGCCTCACTCTCATTAATCACTCAGGTTTGTGGTGGTGAGAGTGACTGTTTGCTTACACATCAGGAAGCTCTCATGTCTGTGTTTCCCTCTGATTCTCCTTTTAATTATGCTGTTATAGTTTATCCTGCCGGAGTCCACGTCTGCACTCGACACTACATATACACACTCCCATACTGCAACCATGACCTTTACTAACCACTCATTTCATTTCTCTCCTTCTTTCTGTCTCCCTCTCTTTCTCTCTCTCTCTCTCTCTCTCCGTTGAGCTACATGTCCAACTGCTGAGCTGTCAGTGATCCAGACCCCCTCTACACTCTGTTCCTGTCAGAACCTCATGGTGACTCCGCCCCCGGTTGATGATGCTTCAAATTCGCGAATACACTCCACACTACACAATAAACATCCTCAACCACACACACACACACACAACACTAACAACCCAAATGAGGATGAGGTTCTCTGTTGAGTCGGGTTCCTCTCAAGGTTTCTTCCTGTTCCCAGGGAGTTTTTCCTTGCCACCGTCGCTTCGGCTTGCTCAACAAGAAACAATTAGGCCAAAACTGATTTTCACTTTTCACACATTAGTATTATGTAAAGCTGCTTTGGGACGATGACACATTGTAAAAAGCGCTTTATAAATAAAATTGAATTGAATTGAATTGAATTGAATAACCACTAAGCCACCGTGACTCCAGGACAAGGGATTATAATGGTTATTTCTTTTAATGGTCGAGTGTAAAAATGGTTAACGATTATAATGGTAACACACACAATGTAAGGGTTACAGTGCCAAAGAAAGAACCACAGGAAAAGAGGATTACTCTTGACCAGACGTCACCAAATGGCAGACTCCGGTCCGAATCTGGACCACGTGATATGTACAAATGGACCACCAAGACTTTTCACATAATGAAATAATTACATGGCAAATTAATAAATTAATAATAAAATCAGGTTTTTATCAGGCACATTAAAATGAATATAGAGGTGTTTGGGTCCTGCAGCACCACAGGTCTCTACTCACTGTTACTGTGGTCAGGCGTGCAGTAAACACAGCAGATGTGCAGATGAAACAACTGCATTCTCAAAAAAGTTGATGCTGAAAAACAACTTTAAGTTTAAGTGGGTGGAAAATAGACATTTATTCATTGAGCTGTTTGAAACTTGTGTGTCTCATTTTATTCGAGTCTCTTGCGGTTGTCAGAAGTGGAAACATTAAACGGCATTATGAAACACGACACTGTGGAGAAATTTACCCACAGCAGTCTGCAGAGAAACGAAATGAGCTCGAAGCCCAGTACGATGATCACTTTACAAACATTACAAGCTGCGTGTGAAAGACTTTAAATAGAAAGGAAAGACATGAACTGAGAGTAAATAATAAATAAACACCTCTTTCGGCTGCCACAGCTACAAGAAGATATGAATTATTAGCACAGGATGTTCAGACTGCTGTTCAGACAGATTTATCTTGTGACTGATATTAATGACAAGGCTTAACTTGTGGTGTACATTTTACCATTTTACTGTGCAGAGAAAAAAGATTTCACTGAGGACATGTTATGTGTTACAGCACTTACAATACACACCAGAGGAGAAGGCATATACTTTGCCATAAAAGAGAGACCTATATATATATATCTATATATATATATATATATATATATATATATATATATATATATATATATATATATATAGATATATATATATATATATATATATAGAGAGAGAGAGAGAGAGAGCGAGAGAGAGAGAGAGAGAGAGAGAGAGAGAGAGAGAGAGAGAGAGAGAGAGAGAGAGAGAGAAGAGAGAGACAGACAGATAGATAGATATATAGGGGACACAGGTGGTTTAGTGGTTAGCACGTTCGCCTCACACCGCCTGGGTCCGGGTTCGAATTCCTGTCTCGGCCATGTGTGTGTGGAGTCGTTGCCATGTTCTCCACCGTTTTCTCCGGGTTCTCCGGTTTCCACCGGTTTCCTCCCCCGGTCCAAAAACATGCACGGTAGGTTGATTGGCACCTTGGAAAATTGTCCCTAGTGTGTGAATGTGTTTTTTCATATATATATATATATATATATATATATATATATATATATATATATATATATATATATATATATATATATATATATATATATATTTTTGATATATAATATACACATACATGTAAAACACAACATGATGCAGGTTGAAGGTTCGAGTCCCAGCACTGCCGAACTACTACTAGTGAGGCTCTTAATCGTCAATGGCTAAGTTGTAATTCACTCTGGATAAGGGTGTCTGCCAAAAAACCCAGCCATTAGAGGTGCATAAGCCAGTGCTGGTCCCAAGCCTGGGTAAATGTTGAGGGTTGCATTAGGAAGAGTATTGAGAGTGTAACACTGTGTAACACATTACCCCTAATGGTAACAGCCGAAATAGAAAGTAGTAGAAGCAATAGTATTGGGCTTCAACATAACAACATTGAAAAAAGGTCACGCAGGTCTGAATGTACCTCAGTCCAGTCTAATTTATTTATATTAATAATCTACGCATCAAAACCTCAAATTGAAGTTAAATGTAACATGTTTAATATTTTAATAACAATATAACGTATTATTGTCAGGATGTTGGGAAAATGCTAGTGATGGCGCTTCTGTTTTCCACCACCAGATGTCGCCAGTGAGTCCCTTCGTTCTACTCCGCTGTCTGTAAGGATGTGTTTAGGGTCACCAACCTTTTTTTTGTAACTGAGAGCACCTCATATAAAGTACATTTGAAATACTCCTCTGAAATAACAAATTTGTCTCGTTTATCTAATCACTTGACAATTAGTTCGGTGTGTTTTGAAGTTCGTCCTTTTGTTGGTTTGTTGTTATTATGTGTGTTTTGAAGTTCTGTTGGTTTGTTGTTATTATGTCTGTATGATTCCTTTTGACTCTGGTGTGTTATGTGCTCTGTTATAATGTGGTGTTTTTCTGAATGTTCCCTGCGCCTTCTGTGTTTGCTTCTTTAGAGTTATTTGATATTATTTGCCATGTTCTGAAGTCTGCGTTTATACGCTTCCTTTTATGTATTGATGTTGTTACCAGTTATAATCATTTTTATAGCATTTGAAGTCGTTTCTTGAGAGTTCCCCGAGTCTCCTGTCCCTGATCTCGAGTTTCTGCCAATTTCAGACAAGGGTTCATTGTTTTGGGTTTGTGTATCCTGAGTCTCCGGCCTGCTCAAATATTCCCTTTGATGGTCTTTGTGTTTGAGTTTCTTTCTGTAGCGTGTAGAGATTTTTTTTTCTTTCCCTGAGAACATTTGTGAATTCCTGTCTTTTATTGTGGATTGTATTTTTCTCTCAGCCTCATTAGTAAGATCTGCTTTATACTTTTGAAACTTTGGGATTTTAGTTTCTGTGGATTTTTATAAAGAGGTATAACTCCTGACTTGGTCTCTGCATGTGGGTTTTTGCATTTCCCTTTTGCAGATTGGGTCAGAGCCCCAGTAAAAGCCAAAGATGAATATCAGGACTATTCAGTTGGCGGCCAGCAGGTCAAACCCGGGCCCTTGAGGTAATTTGTCCCGACCCTCCAAATATCTCTGTGTGATAAAAACATATCTATAATAAAGTTTATTTTAGTGGGAAAACGAAAAGGTGCAGCAATTATGAAGTGACATGTTGAATACGAGCTGCAGTTGACGGCTGTGCAAGGCGTGAGTCACATGAGTAAGTGGCGCCCTCTCTGGTGAGACGCGATGACTGATTTCTTTCTTTATATTTTTCCAGAAAAAGTTTAAAACATTGTGATCGCACCTCCACAGACACACATAACACAGATCTTTTCACATTAAGCCAAACGTTGGTCATTTTACTCCTTTTTTTATATTGACTTGCTTTATGTAAAACAGAGTTATTGAAGTATTTTTTTTCATTGACAAAAATGATGAATGGATTTAAATTTCTACCGGAAACAAGGATTTAAAAATAATAATAGTGAACTGTTTCCTGTGGTGTTTCAGCTTGCAGCAGTCAGTAAACGGCGGTTATTGCAGATGTGCTCTGGCACGGTTGTGTAAATCGGTTATGCTGTAAGACATGAATTACAGGTATTACAAGTATTTGAGATCTTGCAAAATAAATAAATAAATAAAACTATTACACATTACTGCAATTAAATTTCATTCCAATTTGGCATAAATCCCAAGATTTTATACATACACACACACACACACACACACACACACACACATATCTACTGTGTGTATATATATATATATATATATATATATATATATATATATATATATATATATATATATATATATATACACACACCACACACAGCCATTAAAATTTCATTCCAATTTATTTATTTACATAAATCCCCAAGATTTTATACACAGACATATATATATATATATATATATATATATATATATATATATATATATATATATATATATATATATATATATATATATATATATATATATATATATATATCACACATCTTCCCCTCAATGATTGCAAGCTGGCCAGGCCCTGATGCAGCAAAGCAGGCCCAAATCATGATGCTTCCTCCACCATACTTTACAGTTGGGATGATGTTGTCATGACGATATGCCGTTCCCTTTCTACGCCAGATGTAGTGCTGTGTGTTTTTTCCAAATAGTTCAATCTTACTTTCATCAGTCCACAAAACATTTTGCCAACACCGCTGTGGAGTGTCAATGTGCTCTTTTGCAAACTTAAGGCGTGCAGCAATGTTCTTTTTAGTAAGCAGCGGCTTCCTTGGCGGTGTCCTGCCGTGGATACCCTGCTTGTTCAGTGTTTTACGTATTGTAGACTCATGAACAGATATGTTAGCAAGTTCCAATGATGCCTTCAAATCTTTGGCTGTCATTCGGGGTTGTTTCTTTACCTCATTGATGTAGTCCACACCTCCAAACTTATTCTCTTAACAAGACTCCAGGTGTGCTAAAAACAATTAACTCCAATTAGCTTTTTTCAGGTCATTAACTCAAGGTTTCACTTACTTTTCCCACTGCCATTTTGAATGTTGAATGAGTGTGTTCAATAAAGACAAGAAAGATCGGATTTTTTTGTGTTATTATTTTTAGACACATTGTGTTTGTCAATACCAATGAATTAGATGAAGATCAGATAACATTTTATGACAAATTTATTCAGAAAACCATGAAATTCCAAAAGGTTCACATACTTTTTCTTGCCACTGTATGTTTGGTACAAAGAGCCATGACTGCGTTTTAATTATTATTTATTTATTTATGTTTATCTCGGAACAGCTTTACAGCTAAAGTTTATATATAGGAATGTATAGGCTTAAAGTTTATTGCTTATGTACATATAACCGTAATGAGGGAGTCAGTGGTAACTGTGGTGAAGGAAAACCTCCTCCAGATGGTGTGAAGAAGAAACCTTCAAAAGAATGAAACTCCATAAAGAACCACATTCTCGACACCATATATCCATCCGTTACGCTTCAGCATGAGGGAGGGGCATGATACGGTGGTGGGAGGTGAGAGCTCTCCACCACCACCACCAAACTGACACTAGTGGGCCCTTGAGCAAGGCCCTTAACCCTCAATTGCTCTGGATAAGGACATCTGCCAAAATGCCTTAAAGTAAAAAGTAATACAGTGAAAATAAGTCTATATATGAGCAGTACATACAGTAGTAACTGGAATCAGGTGTGTATAAACGCTGACGTGATCAAGATGAATTAATTTAGTATAATTCTTTAGATGATCTTTGGCTGAAGTTTTAAGGTGTCCATCAACGTTCCCTCTTCTATACCAGGGAATACAATAAACCTTTTCAATTCTTACGAAAAAAGTCCTAATGCGTCACAGAGGCTTTATAACAAGTCCAGGTCATGTGACAGGGAATAAGAATGGAAGAAAAGCAATCATTCACATGATATTTGGGTTAGATTTAAAGGTTAAAGGATTTAAAGGACCTTATCATGCATGTGTGACGTTAAAGCTTTCAGCCCGGAGTGACATGATACGGGTGTAGTCTGTTTCTGGGCTGAGAAAAAAAAGACCATATATGGTAATAACAGGGGCAGAAAAGCAAGGGCACGCCACAAAAAAGCCCAGAGAAAGTGTAATAATAGTGTTAGTCCTCAAAGTCATCATACAGATGTCACTTTACAGAATAACCGCATGACACAGTGTCATTCATATAATAAACTCTGGGCTCGTTCACTCGACACACTGCTATTGCTTATTAAAATACTATAGCAGTGTGTTATTTGACACTGGGTTTGTATAACGCCTTCCTGTTTATGGCCCCACTGTGTGATTTCAGAATGGAAACAATAATAAATGATGTTTCCTAAATGAATGCTTTACACCAGGCGTGTCCAAAGTCAGGCTCGGGGGCCAAATCTGACCCGTGTTTATATTTCCCACGGCCTGCAGTCTCCGTCATAAAATCAATAATATGTTTACCAACAGTATAAAATACAAGAAAAAGCTATTTTAAATTTCACCAGAAGAAATTTGCATCGGCACCTCTGCGTAAAGATCAGAGAAGAAGGATCCAAAGCTATAAAATTCCACTCTATTCATCAATGAAGGCAAAATAAAATCACATTTTATGGTTTTTATCTACCCTCGTTTTGTACTTCAGAATAAGATCAATGTTGTTGTTGTTTTCCTGTTGACAGGATGTGGATTTAGAGGTTTTTACAGTTTGCCATTTAATAGTGAATAATATATAATATTTCAAATCAACCTAGATACGTTTAATCTTCCTGAACGTTTATACGGCCTTAAAATATGAAAGACAAAATCATTTTAGTAAAAACTTATTTAGATTAATTTTTTGTTACATGTGAAGAAATGAAAAGTCTGCCATTTTCAATAAAAAAATTGTTATTTGCATGTAATTTTAATGTTAAAGGAATGTCAGACTGAACGTCCCCAACAAAGTTTCACCATATCTGGCCCTCTTTACTAAAAGTTTGGACACTCCTGTTTTGCATTATCTGTCTAAAAGTATTTTTTTTGTCAAGCAATTAAAATATTTAATCATAATTAATGATTTTTCCTGATTTGCAACTGGTGGTTCATCGCAACATAATCACACATTTATATCGGTTCTAAATGTACCTTAAATGAATCCTTTACAAGTGTTCTCTAAAATGCGCATGGACAAATATATGGAGCTTTATGTATGATTATTATTATTATTATTATTATTATTATTATTATTGTTATTATTATTGTTGTTGTTGTTAGTAAAACTAAACTCAACATAGAGTAATTGTTGTCAAAATCTTGTAAATGTTTTAAAGACCTTGACGTAAATTATCAAGCAGAGCGTTTGCTAATATACGTTTCCACACGGACGCTTTTATTTGCCGGATCATGTGGGATTTTGGTGCTCGATTTAAAACTTGTTGCAAAACTAATGTTTACAGATTAAAAATGGTTTATTTTTTTATATCCGAGTAAAGAAAGGCACTTGTAAATAAAAGTGTGTTGTGTTGAGAGTTCTAATAAAATAAATAAATAAATTATATATATATATATATATATATATATATATATAGATATATATATATATATATATATATATATATATATATATTATATATATATAAGACGGAATGGGGCACGGTGGTTTAGTGGTTAGCACGTTCGCCTCACACCATGGGAGACTCACACCTGCCAGGATCCGGGTTCGATTCCCGTCTCGGTCATGTGTGTGTGTGGAGTTTGTGCATGTTCTCCCCGTGTCTCAGGAGGTTTTTTCTCCGGGTTCTCCGGTTTCCTCCCCCGGTCCAAAAAACATGCACGGTAGGTTGATTGGCACCTTGGAAAATTGTCCCTAGTGTGTGAATGTGAGTGTGCCCTGCGATGGGGTTGGCATTCCATCCAGGGTGTATCCTGCCTTAATGCCCATAGACGCCTGAGATAGTCACAGGCTCCCCGTGACCCGAGGGAAGATCGGATAAAGCGGTAGAAAATGAATGAATGAATGAATGAATGAATGAATATATATATATATATATATATATATATATATATATATATATATATATATATATATCAAACAAATGCACTCTGCACTGATCATGTTTTAATAAAATCCACGGCTTTTAAATGGATTTGCGTTAATGGTTATTAATGTCTTAATTTTGACTAATTTTATAATTTTTTTTACCATCATACAAAGTCTTAAACACACAATTGTATAGTGTGTCTTTAATATTTGAGATCTACTGTATACGTTTCCACACGGACGCTTTTATTTGCCGGATCATGGCGGATTTTGGTGCTCGATTTAAAACTTGGTGCAAAACGAATGTTTAGAGATTAAACATGATTTATTGTTTATCTCCGAGTAAAGAAAGGACGTTGTGAATAAATGTGTGTTCAAAGTTATTTATTTAATGATTCATTACTAATTTAAAAAAAATCAAACAGAAATGCTATGGACATGAGCTTTGGGTCATGACCGAAAGGGCGAGATCCTGGATACAGGCGGCCGAAAAGAGCTTCCTTCGCAGGGTGTCTGGGCGCTCCCTTAGAGATAGGGTGAGAAGTTCAGTCACTCGGGAGGAGCTCAGAGTAGATCCGCTGATCCTCCACATCAAGAGGGAACAGCTGGCGTGGCTCGGGCATCTATTTCGGATGCCTCCTGGGCGCCTTCCACGGGAGGTGTTTCAGGCATGTCCCACCGGGGAAAGGCCTCGAGGAAAACCCAGAACACGTTGGAGGGACTATGTCTCTCGACTGTCCTGGGAACGCCTCGGTGTCCCCCGGGGGAGCTAGAGGAAGTGGCTGGAGAGAGGGAAGTCTGGGCATCTCTGCTTAGACTGCTGCCCCCGCGACCCGGTCCCGGATAAGCGGTAGAAGATGGATGGATGGATGGAAACAGAAATGAACTTGTTCATAAAATGCATCTCTTTAAAAGGGATTTGTGTTAATGCGTTATTAATGCCTCAATTTTGACTATTTTTATTATGTTTTTTACCATCATACAAAGTCTTAAACACACAATTGTATAGTGCGTCTTTAATATTTGAGATCTAATCACGGTGCCCGGCATGACTGTGCTTCTGTACACAAACCTGAGCTTCATAAAGAAACCGTTCTTGTTTGTGAAGGTCAGAGCGGAAAATATTCCCCAAACCAATGAACCCATTTGGGAATAACTGGGGACACATTTGGGACTCCGTAGCTCTTTACACCTTTTGAGGGATTTTCCCCTGCTGACTTGGTATCAGGTGTGCCATTAACCCCTTAATGACACGTGGGATTGGTGTTTTACTGTAGATCACATTTATACAGAACAAAATCGTTCACCAGAACTGTTTATATAATTATTTACTGAAACATTTCTACATTTCATTAGAATTCTGACTGACCTCTGATTCAGATGCTTTATAATCATCACTGAACCATATAGTATAGAGCTCCATGTTGTTTATATAAAGCTAATGCTGTTGCCATGATCTCTCTAATGCTCTTGTAGCTAAAACAACACTAATCCCTAAAACCACACCCCCTAAATCTAGTTGAAAGCCTTTGCAGAAGTTTGAAGGGTTTTGACACTAATAATGGCCATGATTGACAAAGAGATGTTTAATACGTACACGTCCCCCTAATGCCAGTGTTTTTCTTATTTTTTTTAATAAGATCCCTATTTTAAACAGGGAGATCATTGAAAAATCTCATGTGATGTGTGTGATTCGAGTTCAGTAACACCTCTGTAATGAGCAATGCTTCAGTCTCCACATTTGCTCCGTACAAATATCACCTTATTAAAGCTCCACTACTGATTTCTCTTGTAGTATACTTGATACCAGCAGAGTGTACAAGCAGGTACCTGGAGGTTTGGATGGAGGTTTCAATCTCGTCATTCTCTCTCCATTCGCTCTTGTGTGGTGGAAATTCATAAATTAATGCAATATTTGTCAACAAAAAGAGTAAATCAAATGGTCTTAGCAAGAGTAAATAAACGAGCGAGCCACACACGTCAATAGCGTATAAAAGCAACCCAAGAGAGGAGCAGCGTTCACTTCTGCTTTTGTCTCTCCTTTATATACCATCCATCAGGAAGTCTTACTCTTCTCCAAATGTCCCATTTTCTCCTGACTCATACAAAACAGAAATAATACAGAATGCATGTCTGAAGTGGAGCTCATGTGCAGATGTTTTACCGCTAACTTACTTCTTAGGTCCTTCTTTTAGATCACACATCTGTAAAAGTGACCTAAGACTGAACTCACGACCTCTTTCAAAACCACGTCTGGCATGTACATGGGGTCATAAGATACAAAATGAGTACAATTGATACACATCATTCTAAAATATTGTCAAGCAGTTGATTGTGATTTCCTCAGAGTATTTGTTATATTCCCGAAGTGATTAAGAGCTTCATTAGTCACTGGAACACCAACAGCACTGGTGAAAACCTTCAGTCAAATGAATGGTCACACAGGAATAAATACAGTTTACACTCTCACAGGCTCGGGCTGGAGTCCCGGCGCTTGGAGTTTGTGTTACCGTCAATGTATTCTGAGATAAACGAGATTTCAGATAAAACAGCAGCGATGGTTCAATAGTTACAGATAAGAAGGTCAAAAACATCATTGCTTTGTTGTATCCTATTCATCAAATGGAAGAAAGACAGAAAAACACAAATATGCTTGTCATTTTTTATTAGATGAGTATTATTATTTATTTATTTATTTATTATTGGGGCACGGGGGTTTAGCGGTTATCACGTTTGCCTCACACCACCAGGGTCCGGGTTCGATTCCCATCTCGGCCATGTGTGTGTGGAGTTTGTGCATGTTCTCCCCGTGCCTCAGGGGGTTTTTCTCCGGGTTCTCCGGTTTCCTCCCCCGGTTCAAAAACATGCACGGTAGGTTGATTGGCACTGGAAAATTGTCCCTAATGTATGAATTTGTGTGTGTGTGTGTGTGTGTGTGTGTGTGTCTGTGTGATGGGTTGGCATTCCATCCAGGGTGTATCCTGCCTTATCAGACGCCTGAGATAGACACAGACTCCCCGTGACCCGAGGGAAGATCGGATAAAGCGCTAGAAGATGAATGAATGAATTATTATTATTATTATTATTATTATTATTATTATTAACATTTGCAATCATCAACATTTTACAAATTTTAAAACAAAATTAAATGGAATGCCTGTTTGGTAAAAAAAAAATATTATGGAAATGAATGCAATACACTTATTATTTCCTTGTGTAAATTAAGTACTCAATTAAATTGGCACAAATGAAGTCAATTAAATTAAAAGACCAATTAAACGAAATCGATTATAATAGATTGTGTAATACAGATGAGTAAATGCGTGTTTTGTATGTAATTTTCTAAAGATATGTTCTGCTGTAAGTGTTCTACTTCTTTCAGCAAACGTCCTTCCAAATGCCTTGATTTGTGGAATTGTCAGGATTTTCTCTTTTTAACAGAAATTCTTGAAGCTGGAAATAAAAAGGTAACGAATCCGGAGTGCTAATGTAGGTGTTGGACTGGAAGATAACAAGTTCAAATCCCACCACCAAGCTGCCACTAGTAAGGGCCCTTGAGCAAGGCCCTTAACCCTCAGTTGCTCAGTTGTAAGTCGCTCTGGATAAGAGCATCGGCCAAATACTGTAAATGTAAATGTTAGCCGTTGTTTTTTTATGGATTACTGAGCGTTAGGTTTTTATTGATTCTTCAACGTTTTCATGCATCCACAAAATAAAAATAATAACAACAAAAATGAGATGAAAGTCCGGTGGAGAGTAAACAAACTTGTGGTCCTGCAATCGGAGTTCCTTTAGGACCACGTGTGCACTGAATCATTGTACTGAACATTCTCAGTACACATAGGGGAGGTGGTGTAGCTCAGTGGTTAAGGTATTGGACTCTGGACCAGAAGATTAGAAGATCCCATTACCACCAAGCTGCCATTAGTGGGCCCTTAAACAAGGCCCTTAAACTCAGTTGTAAGTCGATCTGGATAAGGCCTAATGCTGTAAATACGACTGAGTAGGTGAATAGTAAATGTACAGTGTCTGGGTGGATTTAAAACATGTCTAGGTGTGTCTGACTGCTGGGTTTAGTGGTTACAGTAGATGGTTTGAAGAGTCTGTGGTAGGATTCGTTTCATGTGTGGAGTGCAGGTGATTACAGAAAAACTGGCCATGAGTCTTTCCGGACTCGGAGTGAGTCCCTGATCCAGTTTTTCTTGGGTGGAGTCAGCAAAAGGTGGTTCTAACGCATTGCATTCTGTAAAGTTTCTCAACCGCCATAGGGTTAGGGTTTGGCTAAAATGAGGTGGATTAGATCCGTCTCCTTCCTTTGTACAGCAAACCTTTGTACAACTCTATCTTTTAGACATTTGGTTCTGCTGCAGGAGGTTCATTCTTGTTTTATTATTTGTCAATCATTGTTTACACATCTAGAGCTGAAATTCTTATCCAGGCTTAAGAGTTTCATTTGCAGATGCTCTAATGTCTATAAATCGGACAAGTGTGAAATCAAAAAGTGAATTAATTACATAGAACATGTGGAACAGGCATGACCAAAGTCCGGCCCGGGGAACAAATGCGACCCGTGTTCAAATTTCGGAGTCTCCGTCATAAAATCAATAATATTTGGCCCGCCAGTACTGTTTAACAACAGTATAAAATACAAGAATACAAAAAAAGCTATTTTAAATTTCACCAGAAGACCTGTAACCGCACTCTCGCGTAAAGCTCAGAGAAGAAGGAGGCAAAGCTATAAAATTACACTGTATTCATCAATTAAGGCAAAATAAAATCCATTTTATCGTTTTTATCTGCCCTCATTTTGTACTTCAGAATACGATCAATGTTAATGTTGTTTTCCTGTTTACAGGATTTGGATTTAGAGGTTTACAGTTTACCATTTCATTCATTCATTCATCTTCTAGCGCTTTATCCGATCTTCCCTCGGGTCACGGGGAGACTGTGTCTATCTCAGGCGTCTATGGGCATTAATGCAGGATACACCCTGGGTGGAATGCCAACCCATCACAGGACACACACACATTCATACACTAGGGACAATTTTCCAAGGTGCCAATCAACCTACCGTGTATGTTTTTGGACCGGGGAAGGAAACCGGAGAACCCAGAGAAAAACCCCCTGAGACACGAGGAGAACATGCACAAACTCCACACACACATGGGAATCGAACCCGGACCCTGGCGGTGTGAGGCGAATGTGCTAACCACTAAGCCACTGTGCCTCTAAAGCTTACAGCACATGGTATTCCCAGGCGGTCTCCCATCCAGGTACTAACCAGGCCCGACTCTGCTTGGTTTCTGAGATCAGACGAGATCAGACATTCTCAAAGTGGTAAGGCCATCAGCCAGTTTGCCATTTAATAGTGAATAATATATACTATTTCAAATCAACCGAACTATGTTTAATCTTCTTGAACATTTTCTATGGCATTTATATGGCATTAAAATATGAAAGACAAAGTCATTTTAGTAAAAACTTTAGATTTATTTATTTTATGAGTGAAGAAATGAAAAGTCTGTCATTTGCAATAAAAAAACCAATAATTTGTTAATTTGCATTTAATTTGAATGTTGAAGGAATATCAGACTGAACGTCATCAACATAGTTTCACCAAATCTGGGTCTTTTTACTAAAAGTTTGTACACCCCTGCTGTAGAAGAAATGTTGAGAGAAGGCAGATACAAAACCCCTTCTATAAAGTTTTATCACTCAGTCTATTTTATTGAAGTAATTAACTGTTTCCTGATGAGCCGTTCTGTCAGCTTTTACATTTTAATTTCCATTCAGAGTAGCCTCGTGTCTCCATCCCGTCTCTGTGAGGAACATCCTCAGCTGCAGAAAACCTCCAGTGATCAGGATCATTCAAATATACAAGAAGAAAAAAAGCCAAATCTTTTTGTGATTATTCATTTCTGCTGGAAATTCCCTTTGCAGCTTTTACACACGACACAAATTCTGCGTAAGTGAAGAATCTATGACTGTTACATCACATCTTTATTTATCACATAAACATTACAGCACAGTGATGTTCCTCATTTACATACTGAAACGTTAGAACACTGGGATCAGGATGAAGGGTCAGCAATGATACAGCACCCCTGGATGACAAGGGTCTAACTTAAGGGCCCAACAGTCGCAGAACTGAAGCTTTAACCTCGTAACCTAACGTAAAATGATTAATAAGTGAGGAACAAATACAATGTGTTCTTAAAAAATACCAAAATGGTGTTTCTCAGAGCAGATTATGGGATCACACCACCAGGGGATTCAGGAGGACATGAAAATACAACCAAGACATTTTTCTAATGCTTTGTTTTAGTGAAGTATTTTTTTTGTTGAATAAAGTAGGAAAATGTACTTTTATAAAAATATAAAAAATATAAAAATAAAAATCTTCTGCATACCAAAGTATTGTAGAGTCAGTGTAGAGTCAGATACGAGGCCAACATTCCAACAGGTACAGTGCAAACGAAACAATAATCCCAAGCAGACAAGCAAGTAGAACGACAGAAAAAAGAACAATTATATATATATATATATATATATATATATATATATATATATATATATTATATATATATATATATCTAATTTTATATTTATTTTACTCTGGAAATTATTTTAATTCGTAATTTCATTTGAATTCTTAATTTAAATTTCTTGTTAATTTCAGTGTTACTTTTTTAGTTGGTTGTTTCAATTCGTAAAATATGGTACGTGGCTCCTTTAAGAATTATGTTTCCAGTTTTGTGGTTGCTTTCCATATAAACTGGTAATATGTTATTTTTTTATATATATACACACACATATATATATGGACATACGGAAATCCGAAATCAAACAAAACAGGATTTATTAAATTATAAACATAGGAGATGCTCATACGGAGCGGCCAGACAGGCTAGGGAGGCTTGCGAGCTTCAAGCCGTGGTACAGGAAATACAGGAGAGCAGGTGCGGCGGCGGACGAGGACGCGTCCGCTGGACTTGGAAGTCCGGGTAGCGGGAAAGAGGCGGGAACGGAACCAGATGGGAACGGGACCTGATTGGGAAATCAGACAAAGGTTAGACATAACACGAGGGAATGTTTGTGTGTCCGCTTCGTAGAATGCATTTACACGTGAGTTTACGAGCCCGGACAGGGAATGTAGGGATGACCAGGCTTATATAGGGAGAGGGAGGATGGATGAGGAACAGGTGAGGCCAATTAGGGTTGTGTGTGTGGGGAAAAGAGCAGGGAAGAGCGAGGAGAGAGAGGGAACCATGACAATATGTGTATAATATATATATATATATAGACTATATATATATATATATATATATATATATATATATATATATATATATATAGTATATATATGGTTTTGCCCAGTGGTCTTTAGGATTTGTAATCTTGAATATTTTCAAAAGTAACTGTAATTTAATAAAAATTTGCCAGTACCTGTAACGAATTACTGTTACTTTTATTTTGTAATTAAATTATGTAACATCGTTACATCTAACTACTTCCTCCCCGACACAAATATAAGATGACAAATTGCTTATGTATGGAAATTTTCTTATGTGTGTGTTTAAGTTAAAAAAAAATAAATAATGCATGCTTACTTTATTACATAATTATATATAATATATTATTTACATAATTATTTATAAAATAGATTCTTTTTGGATCAAAGAATCTATTTTCATCAATAACGATTTAATAATTGAATAAAGTAAACATGCATGAATAAAAGGTAAGAAGTGAAATCTTTGTAAAATAGTATCCTATTGTAACCTTTTAAACAAAAATACATAAAGGGACTCATTCTTCCACCCCAACACACACACACACACACACACACACACACACACACACGTGATTGTTGACGTCTTTGCTATCTAAAGTGTCACTGTGATTCAGCAGTTTCCTTTCCTGTGTGTGTGTGTGTGTGATAGAAAGTGCGCTCAAGCATGCCTAACTATAAAGGTGTACTGAAAGAACCCCCCCCCCCCCCCACACCACACACACACACACACACACACACAGAGATCAGGTGAACCTCACAGCATGAGTCAGCAGAATCACACTCCCATTAGCTCATCGCTGTAAACACTACCTCCTCTGATGTGACACTCTCAGACACAACGCTCTGACTCCGTTCACGAGGGTTCGATGGTCGTTACGGTCGTTACGCAGGTCCGGGGCGTGTAACCCGAGACGCGTATTAATGTCTGCTTATTTATAAAAGCGATCCGCATGATCGCGCCGCAACGTCCCACTGCTCTGTCCTGGGTCGAGGCGTCGAGGAAAACTGAGCCGTGTGATCACGCGGGCCAAGATCACACACACACACACACACACACACACACACACACACACACACACACACACACACACACACACGAGTAGAAGGATATAAAGTTTCCATTTCTGATCATCTCCAGTAAAATACAACAGTGTGTTAGTTTGTAAAAAGCCCAGAGTTTTATTAAGGACTATATATAGATATATGTAAATACAACAAGAAAAACATGAACCTGTTAGAATTATTAATGCACCATGTAAACAAACAATATCACATGTTTTAAACCTGAAGGTTGCTTTGGACATCCATTATCCATAACAATAAAAAAAAAACCCACCTTGATTGTGTAGATCTCTCCATCCATCACCTCTAACGGTGTCCTGTGGATCCTGAAGGAAAGCCGTTACTAGCAGATCTTTTAAGTCCTGTTGGTTGTGAGGTGGAGCCTTCATGGATCATCAGGTGTTTATCCGGAATGTCCCGCAGGCCCTTGATCGGATTGAGACCTTGGGAATTTGAAGGTCAACACCTTGTCCTCAATCCGACCCTTGTTGCAGCGGGGATGTGCTGAGGACCATGCCGTTTGGGAACGCCATTACCATGAATACCATGTGTTATTTACCTTAAATCTACATAACAACAAAACAACAACAGGACCGAAGGAGTCACGGAAGATCTTCCCATCATGTTTGTTCTCTGAAGATCCATATACGAATATTACAACATGGAACGTTACAGTACATAGTGCAAAAGTATTCACACCCCTAAATATTCCCACATTTTGTTACCTTTTAACCACAGATTTTATATGGGATTTTATGTGATGGGATTATATTATGGGATTTTATGTAAT
>JACRUU010000002.1:4278941-4291441 GCA_030449085.1 Kryptopterus vitreolus | reverse complement strand
AAAGATATAACAGTGTAAATACTTTGTATATTTATTAACAGTCATTATAAACAGTTATAAAACATTATAAACATTATAGACAGTTTAATATTTATAGGTGACCAGAAGCAGTTTAAGCATGTTAAGAAGAAAGCGAGAATTCTACCCGGAAGTTTCAAAATTGAATTTAAATTCTAAAAGATGTTTTGTTGGAGTTTATTTTAAAAGGACAGTAAAGTTCATTCACAAAAAACAAGAACAACAAAATCATCAGCATGAATAAATCTGAAACACACATTAAATAGAGGAAATAATGTGCAGATCTGAGGGGAAGTGACTTTTCTCACGCATGTTCACATCCTCATCTAATCAATAGCAATATAACTCCTTTATCGGGAATGAACACGTCGTTGTAGAGGAGGTGCAGGTGGAGGAGCTGCAGGTGGAGGAGCTGCAGGTGGAGGAGGTGAAGGTGGAGGAGGTGAGGAGGAGGTGATGGGTGGAGGAGGTGAAGGTGGAGGAGGTGAATGTGGAGGAGGTGATGGTGGAGGAGGTGATGGTGGATTAGTTGAAGGTGGAGGAGGTGAAGGTGTTGATCAGGAGTGATGAGGATGGACAGGATTAGAAGTGACTTTATTACAGGGACATGTATGTTTGTATAAACATGATTTGATCCATTACTGTCTAAAAAAAACAACATGTCATGCAGTAATACTATATAGTGATAATAGTGGTAATACGGGAGATGCTCCGGTGCTGAACGTCAAACAAGTCAAACAAGATCATGATGGGAAGAACAGGAGCTCAATGTGGGCGGAGAACATACACAATCTGATTCTACTGAATGGTGTTATTCTTCATTATTTACTGCACCGTGTCTTTATCACATGTTGTTAGTTTTACGCGCCAGGTTGAATGCAGGATTAAAAACCTTCTATTGTCACTGTACTGAGAAGTCACTAAAGATGCTTCCAGACATGAAACACTCATTAGAGGAGGAAGAAGAAGAAGAAAAGAAGGGAAACCACTGGTTAAATGGTTCCTCATGAAGTAATAAATATAGATATTACACTGGAATCTCCATCAGGATTATAACAGTAGAACATTAATGAGTTCCTATAAGATCACTTCCTCGCACGATTTCTTCTTCATACATTCTTCATTTTTTTATTTTTCACCACTGGCAGATTCATTCATTCATTCATTCATTCATTCATTCATCTTCTAGTGCTTTATCCGATCTTTCCTCGGGTCACGGGGAGTCTGTGTCTATCTCAGGCGTCTATGGGCATTAAGGCAGGATACACCCTGGATGGAATGCCAACCCATCACACACACACTCATCACACACACACACACATTCATACACTAGGGACAATTTTCCAAGGTGCCAATCAACCTACCGTGCATGTTTTTGGACCGGGGGAGGAAACCGGAGAACCCGGAGAAAAACCCCCTGAGACACGGGGAGAACATGCACAAACTCCACACACACATGGCCGAGACGGGAATCGAACCCGGACCCTGACGGTGTGAAATATAAAATATAAAAGGACTATTTTTTGATGCTGGATTGTTTATTTATAATCGTGGTATTTCTGTGAAGCTTCTTTGGGTGATAAAAGTGATAAAAGTGCTTTATAAATAATATTACAAATATTGAGGGACGTTCTTCATTCACTGTGTGACAGTTTGCAGTTTTATGTGTTGGTGTAAGGAGCAGGGTGGAGAGAAACACACACACACACACACACACACACACACACACACACACACACACACACTTCAGCGTATCGTCAGTCTGGGAATTCAGTGTAATTAATAGTGCGGCTGAAACTTGAATCCGCTCTTGAATCTATAGGCGCATGAACAGATGAGTCTAGGCGGAGACGTGAGCGCCGCGTCTGATTTCGGATCTGTAACACACAGATACTGAGAGTCATGGACATGTTTGTACGTGACAGATGCAGATCTGATTCGTCTGCTGTCTGATCTGTCTGATGCTCTGAAGCGATGGTGGATTTCAGAGAGTTTATTGTAACAGTGTCATGACGACACTGATCTGACGTATTTTATGGCACTTTAGATGATATTCTTTTTCAAAACAAACAAACAAACAGCCAAAAAAAATCATCTAACAAACATGTAACTTTCTTAACAAAAAAGCACTGAATGATGTAATAAGTTGAATAAATATATCATTTAAACAATATACAGTGCTGTATACGCAAACAACATTTCCCCATGACCAATGTGCTGCAACATAAATGAACTGTAACATAACTGTAAACAAAACAGACAGAAAAATAGAAAAACTAATGAGAAAAAAAGAGAAAAAAACAGAAGACAAGACAATAAACAATTCATGTTGTCCATGCTGCAAAAATGGATTTGCAATGAAAATAAATAATATAATATTTGAATGTAAACAATGTGAGCACTCACAGGTAGATAGTGTGCAAACCAGCAGCACAGAGCTTTTTGTTTGTTTGTTTATCCATATATTGTGTGTGTGTGTGTGCAGTGCAGCGTCTCTTGTATAAAAAAAAACCATCATGTGGTATCTGTTGTTCACCTCTAGAGGGCGCTCTGGCAATAGATACTGACATACAACCTGGAAAAACAGATATATGGATCTTTACTGATACTGTCAATGAAATCATAAAAATCAGCGTCCACTGTTTATGGTGATGTTCCACAGGGTGTGTTAAAGATCTCCCACCATAGAGACGTCAACACTGACTGCACCTTTTGCCTTGACAGGAGGCGTGTGGTGGAAATCTTCCACTCCCACGTAAAGTGTTTTCTTGTGGAGCTGGAATTCCTGGTTTAAGTGAATGGAAAATATCATGTTACTGCTTTTACACACTCTCTCTATCTATCTTTATTTGCCTTCTAACTTTGTGGTAATATTTTAGAAAAACACACACACACACACACACACACACACACACACACACACACACACACACACACACACACACATGGCTCGGAAAAAACAGCCAGGCATTGCAAGTCTTTAGTAAATATCATGCATATTCTGTGTGACGGCTCTCGTGGATATTTGGTGAAGGAAGAGGGGTGAATATGTGGGTTATATGTGGGCAGGTGAGTGAGAGTGACATCATGTCTGGACTGGATTTAATGGTGGTGTCCAATGGGACAGAGGGAGATCACTCACGGTACGACACCATATTACATCTCTCGCAGTCTACATTTATATTTACATTTACAGTAACTGGCAGACGCCCTTATCCAGAGTGACTTACTACTGAGGAATTGAGGGTTAAGGGCCTTGCTCAAGGGCCCACTAGGGCTGGTGGGGTTTGAACGCGTGATGAGTCCAACACCTTAACCACTGGGCTACACAAACCTTCCTAAAAATGGAAGGTGGTGTAGCCCAGTGGTTAAGGTGTTGGACTCTGGACCAGAAGATCATGGGTTCAAACCCCACCACCAAACTACCACTAGTGGGCCCTTGAGCAAGGCCCTTAACCCTCAATTGCTCAGCAGTTGTAAGTCGCTCTAGATAAGGGCGTCTGCCAAATGCTGTAAATGAAAAATAAATAAATACTGCACACTGGCTTTGATGGAATGTCATGAGTCAGAACATCATTGATTTTAAAATATCATAGCTTTGTTTGTTTGTTTGCAGGGATTTAAATAATACACAGCGTCTTATGAAATACACCGATTACAAAAATCCTAACGGCACCAAATCACACACGGGAGAACCCTCATTATTTACGCTATCATGTCAGAAATCCTCATGACTCTGCTTTTTCCAGTTTTCTATTGTTCTGATCTTGAGTGTGTTTTTTTTTCTTTATCCATTCTTAAGTCTTTCCCAGTGACGTCATTAGTGACAAAATATAGAGTCAATTCCCTCATTTCTTTCTCACATGGTGCACGTGGTGTTTGGGCCCAGCTGGTCTTTGGGACCGCCGTGTTTTATTTTTAGTTCCATGATGTTGTGTTACATGTTACATGTTGTGTTTATGTGTTTATGTCCTGCATGTGATTCTCCGTGTTCTCTGTTTGGGTTTCGGTGTGTTTGCATTTCTCTGTCTTGTAAGAAATGTGCTGAGTCAGGAGTTTGTGCTTCGTGCCTTCGCTCGGGTTTCACTCTCTCCGGTGGCTTTTTGAGCCTTTTCAGCTTCTGTTGTCTTATTTTGTATAATCACACACACACACACACACACACACACCACACACACACACACACACACACACACACACACACACACACACACACACACACACACACACACACACACACACACACACACACACACATATATAAGGCACGGTGGCGTAGTGGTTAGCACATTCGCCTCACACCGCCAGGATCCGGGTTCGATTCCCGTCTCGGCCATGTGTGTGTGTAGTTTGCATTTTCATGTTCCCCGTGTGCCTCATTTCGGGGTTTTTCCGGGTTTCCGGGTCTCCGGTTTCTCCCTGGTCCCGGTTCTCACGGTTCAATCGGTTGGTTGGCCTTAACCTGTAAGATGCACGGTAGGTTGATTGGCACCTTGGAAAAATTGTCCCTAGTGTATGAATGTGTATGAATGTGAGTGTGTGTGTGTGTGTGTGTGTGCCCTGCGATGGGTTGGCATTCCATCCAGGGTGTATCCTGCCTTAATGCCCATAGACGCCTGAGATAGGCACAGGCTCCCCGTGACCCGAGGGAAGATCGGAGCCAAGCTGTATGAATGTGTTGAATGAATATGAATGAGTGTATATATCTATATATATATATATATATATATTGGATATATACTTGATTGTACATATTGCGGCATGTATATATATATATCTATAAGATATAATATATATGTGTCGGTATATATATATATATATATATATATATGTATATATATAGATATAGTATATAATGTGTGATGTATGATGTAGCCTTTCTTACGTATACCGCCAAGGCCTTCTTGCTGCCCATCCAGAAGCTTATCTTGTGCACCGAGGATTTAAATGCCTTAGACGCCTGTTAGATAGACGGATAATCAGAGCCTGAGATATATACTGTATAAAGCGGTATTTGAATAGCATATAGAATGAACATATTGTGAGATTATATATATATATATATATATATATATTGTATTTTATGACCGGATATATTATAGATATATATCTATATATTGATATATATGACATATAGCCCGATATAGTATAATAAGTAGATAGCCTTTATTTGTCACATAAACATTACAGCACAGTGAAATTCTTTTCTTCGCATATCCCAGCTTGTTGTTGGTATTTTTGGGGTCAGAGCACAGGGTCAGCCATGATACGGCGCCCCCTGGAGCACAGAGGGTTAAGGTTCTTGCTAAAGGACCCAACAGTGGCAGTTTAGTGGTGTTGGGGCTCGAATCACCAATCTTATGATTATATATATATTCACAATTAAAACCAATTCCCAGGTAAAATGAATACCAATGACCCACACAAATTCTTACATTCCAAAGCATTCTTATGTTTTCATACATTAAGGGCAAAAAATACACACATTCTTCACTTAATTAGAAGTACAGATGTTTCAAAATATGCAGGTAAAAGTAAAAGTACCGACATCATTCTTTATTCAAGTAAAACCAAAGAAGTTTGTGCTCTGATATGTATTTAAGTAAAAATAAGTATCTGTTCTTAATGTGGCTTAAATGAATCCTTTACAAGTGTTTAATTCTCAAATCAAATCAAATGGAGCTTTTCATACGACATGCAGTGAAATGCTTTATACGACTGTCCAACATGTAAATATGAAACATAAAAGTATTGTGTGGTAATAAGAAAGGAATAATAAATAGAAAAGAAAAATAACTATATAAAAAAGTAAGAGAAATAAATAAATGAATGGATGTGTGTGTGGCAGATTTGATGGCGTTAAAGTGTGTAAATAAATGCAATAGATGTCTATTCTTAATAAAATGTCCAGATTGTAATAATAATAATAATAATACAGGGACATGGTGGTTTAGTGGTTAGCACGTTCGCCTCACACCGCCAGGGTCCGGGTTCGATTCCCCTCTCGGCCATGTGTGTGTGGAGTTTGTGCATGTTCTCCCCGTGTCTCAGGGGGTTTTTTTCCTCCGGGTTCTCCGGTTTCCTCCCCGGCCGGTCCAAAAACATGCACGGTAGGTTGATTGGCACCTTGGAAAATTGTCCCTAGTGTATAAATGTGTGTGTGTGTGTGTGTGTGTGTGTGTGTGTGTGTGTGTGTGTGTGTGAGATGGGTTGGCATTCCATCCAGGGTGTATCCTGCCTTAATACCCATAGACGCCTGAGATAGACACAGACTAGTAGAAGATGAGTGAATAATAATAATAATAGTAATAATAATAACAATTCACTAATTCTTATTATTGAAACCAAATTAAACATGAAGATAAAATATTCTTGTAAATGTTTAATGACGGCGTTTTAATGGATGTAAATCCTTTCCATACGCGTTATAAATGATTCTTCGATGGACCTTTTTAAAGATATTTTTATACGACATTGTGAGAATAAATCGTGTTGGATTGAAGGTTTTAATTTTGCCTCTTTTATATTTATTTAATATTTTTATATTTTACTCTTATTTAATAAATAAAAGGTCATTAAAAAAGTGAATTTTGAGAGACTATTTAATACAAATTGAAGTAAAATTTTGTGAGATAATGAGAGTAACGATGATTCATGTTTCCTGTTTCCTCCACATTTACCAAATATATTAAAACAAAAGTGGTTTTTAAATAAAGTAGAACAGGACAGATATTTGTGTAAATATGTAAAATTATAAGTGTGGATGTGGTGTGGATAATAAGATCCCAGCACCACGAAGCTGCCAATGCTATAATCCATAAACTGCGCTAATGTGGAGTGTAACATCACAACCTCTACATGAGGGACATTCCCGTTCCTGGCTTCTAGGAGCCTGTGGAGTTTAATGTAAGAGGATCTGTTGCGTTGTTTATCCGATACCTGGCTGAAACTAAAGTGTTATATTAGGGTAAAGGTAATATCTCAGCATGTCAGGAAGCTGGAGATGTCTCGCCCCTGGAGCGTGAAGGTTCGAGGCTTGTTCAGGTTGATGAGATTGGAGCCTTTTGACACGAAAAAGCAGGAATTGCTAAAACTCTCATACTTTCCTATTTACTGTAATGTTCCTATTAACTGTAACGCTGTTCCTCTGTGTCTGTTTGTGTAGATGTGGTTGTATCTTCTGCTCCTGCTCTGTGTGCGGAGGTGTGAAAGTTTCCCCAATGGGAAAGTTTCCGACAGTTGTAGCAACATGCGTCCTGTCCACGGAACTGAGGGTCAGAAGAGTGCGGCTCCGTACACCGTCACGGCGGACAAAAGCAGCTATAAAGAAGGAGATATCATCACAGGTACGTCATCGCGCTGGACAATCACATGCTGCTACACTTACACTAGAAATGCGAACGTTAACATTCACATCACAACAACATGACAAATGGATTTAGAGGATTGTCTTGACCCTTCTGAGGGTTTTCACCCAAACACACCCGTCCATCCATCCATCCCTCCATCCATCCCTCCAACCCTCTCTCCATCCATCCCTCCATCCATCCATTCATCCATCCCTCCATTCATCATCCATCCATCCATCCATCCATCCATCCATCCATTCTCCATCCATCCATCCATCCATCCACCCATCCCTCCCACATCAGTCCATCCATCCATCCATCCATCACTCCATTCATCCATCACTCCATTCATCCATCCATCCATTCATCCCTCCATCCGTCCATCCATCCATCCATTCATCCAACCCTCTGTCCATCCATCCATCCCTCCATCCATCCGTCCATCCATCCCTCCAACCCTCTGTCCATCCATCCATCCCTCCATCCATTCCTCCATCCATCCATCCATCCATCCCTCCATCCATCCATCCATCCATCCATCCATCCAACCCTCTGTCCATCCCATCCATCCTCCATCCATTCATCCATCCATCCACCCATCCATTCATCATCCATCCATCCATCCATCCATCCATCCATCCATCCATCTCTCCATCCATCCCTCCATCCATCCATCCATCCATCCCTCCAACCCTCTGTCCATCCATCCCTCCATCCATCCCTCCATTCATTCATCCATCCGCCATCCATTCCTCCATTCATCCATCCATCCATCACTCCATCCATCCATCACTCCATTCATCCATCCGTCCATCCATCCCTCCATCCATCCATCCATCCATCCAACCCTCTGTCCATCCATCCATCCATCCGTCCATCCATCCATTCATCCATTCAACCCTCTGTCCATTCCATCATCATCCATCCATCCATCCATCCATCCATCCATCCATCCCTCCATCCATCCATCTCCATCCATCTATCCATCCCTCTCTGTTATATCTCTAACTTTATCTCTATGAAAAGAATAAAGCATATCTGGTGATTCTGGTGAATACAGAAATCTTCCAGCAAATCAAACAAACACTTAATAATGACTTGTTATATTTAGAAGACCAACATTACAAAATGTAGAAGCAGAAGAACCAAATTCTAACCTTTTAATGGGGAACATGTGACCCGGATCATGACCTGTAGAATGTGAGTGAGAGCTTTAATCATGCGCCAGCGCTACGACCGAGTCCACCACGTTACATTTAATAACATTTTATCCGTCTCAGGCCAAACATTGAAAAACTGGTCAGCAGTGCAAAATTAAAAGTCTAATGGGCCCTTCAGAAAGGCCCTTAGCCCTCCAGGCACTTTGTCCTATGGTGGACCATGTTCTCTATTAATGCCATTTCTCAACAAATGTGCAGTGAAAATGTTACTTCAATGTTTTACTTCTTTGATTTTATTTATTTATTTGTCTTATAAAAATGTTCAATAAGTCTTTATCCCTGTGTTGGGAAAGTTACTTTGGGAATGTAATAGATTACAGATTATAACTGACGCTATTCCAAATATAATATATATATATATATATATATATATATATATATATATATATATATATATATATATATATATACATGATAAGAATGATATTGATTGTGTTTTCCGTTGCAGTGAGTCTGAGTGCGAACTCGGCGGGGTTTACCGGGTTTCTCCTCCAGGCGAGGTTGGTGGGAGGTAACGGCCCTTTGGGCACCTTCACTTTGGTGGGCTCTAACTCTCAGCTCTTAAACTGCGCCGGACAATCTGTAAGTCTCGTATCATTTTATAATTATTGTAAAGACTTTTGTGAGAAGGTTTAAACAAAAATAAACATGTATTTTGGGTTTGGCTTTCAGAACTCGGCCGTCTCGCATAATAAAGGAAACGCCAAACAGCAGATTGAGAGTAAATGGAAAGCACCAGCGTCTGGAAACCTCAACAACATCGAGTTCAGGTACACAGTCTGGGTTCCGTTCCTGTCCTTTATCTCGGACTGCTAGACAAAGGGTTAGGGAGGGGTGGAGATCTGGGGTATCGCCAAGCTGTAATATACGATTTTACAATATGTAATTAACGCTGGGCAAATGAACACACACGTGCCCCCTAGTGGCGAAATCAAGGAAATACATGGACAGAAAAATACAGATAAATAATCTGTAAATAATACTGTAAATATATATATATATATATATATATATATATATATATATATATATATATATATCATAAAATATAATATAATATTGTATATATATATAATATAAAAAAAAACCTTTGATAATAAAATGTAAGATAATAAATAAGCTGATCTTAATGTGGTCTATTTCTATTGGTCGTGGTTTTATCTTGTCCTTTTAAAAAGTCTTGACCAGTTAAAGTCTTGGTCTTTTTTTTGTGCTCTTGTATAACGTAACCCCCTGCACTGTTTATAACGTAACCCCCTGCGCTGTTTATAACGTAACCCCCTGTACTGTTTATAACGTAACCCCCTGTACTTTTTATAACGTAACCCCCTGTACTTTTTATAACGTAACCCCCTGCACTGTTTATAAAGTAACCCCCTGCGCTGTTTATAACGTAACCCCCTGTACTGTTTATAACGTAACCCCCTGCACTGTTTATAATGTAACCCCCTGTACTGTTTATAACATAACCCCCTGCACTGTTTATAACGTAACCCCTGCACTGTTATAACGTAACCCCCTGCACTGTTTATAACATAACCCCCTGTACTGTTTTATAACGTAACCCCCTGCACTGTTTATAACGTAACCCCCTGCACTGTTTATAACGTAACCCCCTGCGCTGTTTATAACGTAACCCCCTGTACTGTTTATAACGTAACCCCCTGCACTGTTTATAACGTAACCCCCTGTACGCTGTTTATAACGTAACCCCCTGCACTGTTTATAAAGTAACCCCCTGTACTGTTTATAACGTAACCCCCTGTACACTGTTTATAACGTAACCCCCTGCACTGTTTATAACATAACCCCCTGCGCTGTTTATAACGTAACCCCCTGTACTGTTTATAATGTAACCCCCTGCACTGTTTATAACGTAACCCCCTGCGCTGTTTTTTTATAACGTAACCCCCTGTACTTTTTATAACGTAACCCCCTGCACTGTTTATAACGTAACCCCCTGCACTGTTTATAACGTAACCCCCCGCACTGTTTATAACGTAACCCCCTGCACTTTTTATAACGTAACCCCCTGTACTTTTTATAACGTAACCCCCTGCACTGTTTATAAAGTAACCCCCTGCACTGTTTATAACGTAACCCCCCGCACTGTTTATAACGTAACCCCCTGCACTTTTTATAACGTAACCCCCTGTACTGTTTATAACGTAACCCCCTGCACTGTTTATAATGTAACCCCCTGCACTGTTTATAACGTAACCCCCTGCACTGTTTATAACGTAACCCCCTGCACTTTTTATAACGTAACCCCCTGTACTTTTTATAACGTAACCCCCTGTACTGTTTATAACGTAACCCCCTGCACTGTTTATAACGTAACCCCCTGTACTGTTTATAACGTAACCCCCTGCGCTGTTTATAACATAACCCCCTGCACTGTTTATAACGTAACCCCCTACACTGTTTATAACGTAACCCCTGCGCTGTTTATAACGTAACCCCCTGCACTGTTTATAACGTAACCCCCTGCGCTGTTTATAACGTAACCCCCTGCACTGTTTATAACGTAACCCCCTGTACTGTTTATAACGTAACCCCCTGCACTGTTTATAACGTAACCCCCTGCACTGTTTATAACGTAACCCCCTGCGCTGTTTATAACGTAACCCCCTGCACTGTTTATAAAGTAACCCCCTGTACTTTTTATAACGTAACCCCCTACACTGTTTATAACGTAACCCCCTGCACTGTTTATAACGTAACCCCCTGTACACTGTTTTATAACGTAACCCCCTGTACACTTGTTTATAACGTAACCCCCTGCACTGTTTATAACGTAACCCCCTGCACTGTTTATAACGGAACCCCCTACACTGTTTATAACGTAACCCCCTGCACTGTTTATAACGTAACCCCCTGTACTGTTTATAACGTAACCCCCTACACTGTTTATAACGTAACCCCCTGTACTTTTTATAACGTAACCCCCTGTACTGTTTATAACGTAACCCCCTGTACTGTTTATAACGTAACCCCCTGCGCTGTTTATAACGTAACCCCCTGCACTGTTTATAACGTAACCCCCTGCACTGTTTATAACGTAACCCCCTGTACTTTTTATAACGTAACCCCCTGCACTGTTTATAAAGTAACCCCCTGCACTGTTTATAACGTAACCCCCCGCACTGTTTATAACGTAACCCCCTGCACTGTTATATAACGTAACCCCCTGCACTGTTTATAACATAACCCCCTGTACTGTTTATAACGTAACCCCCTGCGCTGTTTATAACGTAACCCCCTGCACTGTTTTATAACGTAACCCCCTGTACTGTTTATAACGTAACCCCCTGCACTGTTTATAACGTAACCCCCTGCACTGTTTATAACGTAACCCCCTGCACTGTTTATAACGTAACCCCCTGTACTGTTTATAACGTAACCCCCTGCGCTGTTTATAACGTAACCCCCTGCACTGTTTATAACGTAACCCCCTGTACTGTTTATAACGTAACCCCCTGCACTGTTTATAACGTAACCCCCTGCACATGTTTCCTCCTCAGTGTCACGTTTGTGCGTGATTACTCCACGTTTTGGGAGAAAGTGACCAGCGCTCAGATCAGCTACAGCGGCACGTCGGTGAGAATCGACTGCACAACACAACACTTATACACCTCCGTTCTCACAGTGTTATTACTGTTGTTTTAATGTGGTGGATAGAAAGAAGCAGAAGGACAAACAGAAGAACACCGATAAAAAAACAAGACATACAGGGACGGATTACTTAATTTAAATATGTAAACAAAAATTACATGGCCTACGATATAAAGAGAGAGAGAGACAGCCAAAGGTTGAGACATAAAGACAGGAATAGATACAGAGAGACAGGGATACAGACAGACATGAATAGAGACAGACAGATAGGAATACAGACAGACAGAGAGAAAGAGAG
>JACRUU010000002.1:4253941-4273941 GCA_030449085.1 Kryptopterus vitreolus | reverse complement strand
TGTGTGTGAAGTGTGAATGTTTTGTGATACAGGGCTCGTGTATGTAATGTGTGTATGTAATTGGGTATGTAATTGTGTGTATGTATTGTGTGTGTGTGTGTAAGTGTGAGTGTTTGTGTGATACAAGGATTGTGTATGTAATTGTGTGTGTGTGTAAGTGTGAGTGTTTGTGTGATACAAGGATTGTGTATGTAATTGTGTGTGTGTGTAAGTGTGAGTGTTTGTGTGATACAAGGATTGTGTATGTAATTGTGTGTGTGTGTAAGTGTGAGTGTTTGTGTGATACAAGGATTGTGTATGTAATTGTGTGTGTGTGTAAGTGTGAGTGTTTGTGTGATACAGGGCTTGTGTATGTAATTGTGTGTGTGTGTAAGTGTGAGTGTTTGTGTGATACAGGGCTTTGTGTGATTGTGCGTGTTGTGTGTGTGTGTGTGTGTGTGTTGTCAGGGGTTGATGTTAATTGAGTGGATGATGACAGCAGTAGGGTATGCTAGTTGCAAGCTTCCTGAAGCCAGCCGCTCCGGACACAAATCTGGGGAAGATCTGTGGTTTATGGTGAGTAAAACCAGTAACTAAAAATCACTTCTGACTTTACTGTCATTTTAACACTGTAAACTGCAGTGTGTGTGTGTGTGTGTGTGTGTGTGTGTGTGTGTGTGTGTGTGTTGTTCTCAGGTCCATGTGTTGTTGATGTTGCTCACAGTGGCAGCAACTATCATCGCATTTATCCTGGTATTTTCATATGCACAAGACTGGAGTGGGGTAAAACTACACACTATACTGTATACACACACACACACACACACACACACAAATACCAACACACTTCACTACACGACTACACAACATCAAATCGAACCTTTCAATTACACACACTTTAACTACGCACTATACTGTATAACACATACAGTATCTTATATATAGTATTAGTAAAAGTGAGTGTGTGTGTGTGTGTGTGTGTGTGTGTGTGTGTGTGTGTGTGTTGGGAGCTCATCCAGTCATGGGTGTTTGGTGATGATCCTCAGTTTTGCGAGCCCATTGGTGCCATGTTTCGCTGCACACCACAGAGAGAGGTGAGAGAGAGGTGAATGGATGGATGGATGGACAGATGGATGGATGGATGGATGGATGGATGGATAGATGGATGGATGGATGGATGGATAGATGGATAGATTAATGGATGATGGATAGATGGAGGATGGATGGATGGATGGATATGTATATAGATAGATGGAGGATAGATGGATGGATGGATGGATAGATGAATGGATGGATGGATAGATGGATGGATAGATGGATGGATGGATGGATGGAAAAAAGATGGATGGATGATGGATGAACAATAGATGGATAGATGATGGATGGATGGATAGCTGGATGGATGGATGGATGGATGGATGGATAGATGGATGGATAGATGGAAGATGGATAGATGGATGGATGGATGGATGGATGGATAGATGATGGATGGATAGATGGATGGATGGATGGATGGTGGATAGATTATGGGTGGATGATGAATGCAGTGTGATCGACACAGTTGATATGATCTGAACTGTTGGCTGGCAGGAGGTTTGTGTTTAACTGGATTCATTCCCTCAATGCGTTGGCCATTAAAGGATTAGCAGGTGAGGAAACGTCTCTCATCTTTCTTCTTTCATTCTTTTAATTCTTTAATTCATCTCGTTTAATTCTTTAATTCATCATTCGTTTACATGAATATGAAACGTCTCCATGTGCTGGTCAGTGGCGGCGATCTTCACCGGTCTGATGCTGGCTGATACCTCCGACTCTCAGTGGATGCCTAAACTGATGGGGGGATTCGTGGCCTGGGAGGCGCTGCTTTTCCTGTGCCAAGACCTATACCACAAATACAGACAAAAAGGTCAAAACACACACACACAACAACCTCACACAACTCTCACACAACTTCACACACAACCTCACACACACAACCTCATACTCTCACACACATAACCTCACACTCTCACACACACCTCACACACACAAACTACACACAGCCTAAACTCTCACACACACCCTCACACACAACCTCACACAGACCTCACACATCCTCACACACAACCTCACACACACACCTCACACTCACACACACCCTCACACACACAAACTCACACACAGCTTCAAACTCTCACACACACCCTCACACACAACCTCAACACACCACCAGACCTCACACATCCTCACACACAACCTCACACACACAACCTCACACACACACACGCAGACCTCACACATCCTCACACACACCCTCACACACAACCTCACGCACAACCTCACACTCTCACACACACACTCACACACAACCTCACACACACCCTCACACACAACCTCACACACAACCTCACACTCTCACACACACCCTCACACTCTCACACACACTCTCCTACACACCCTCACCTCTCACACACAACTCACACACACCACCCTCCACACAACTCAAACCACCCGCACACTCTCACACACAACCTCACACACACACACACCTACACATCCTCACACACAACCTCACACACACAACCTCAAACACACCCTCACACTCTCACACACACCCTTACACACAACCTCACACACAACCTCACACTTTCACACACACTCTCACCCTCACACACAACCTCACACACTCTCACACATACAACCTCACACACACACCCTCACACTCTCGCACACAACCTCACACACACACACCCTCACACACACACTCTTCTACACATCCTCACACAACCTCACACACACACACACCTCACACATCCTCACACACATCCTCACACACATTCTCACACACAACCTCACACACAACCTCACACACACCTCACACACACTCATCGCCTCTCACACCCTCACACACAACCTCACACACACTCATCGCCTCTCACACCCTCACACACAACCTCACACACACTCATCACCTCCTACACACTCTTATTCACTTCCACACAGTTTTATTGCTTTATTATTTTCTCATAAAAATATGATTTTGTTTCTTTCAGATTCAGATGACTGCACTGTTGGAGGGTGTGTTGAGTGTGTGTGTGGTGTGTGTGTGTGTGTGTGAGAGAGAGAGTGAACTTCTCTGTGTATGTTCTGTATTTACACTATATGTACTGTTCCATGTTCCTCAGGTGAGCACCAGCACACTCCTGCTCCTGCTCTTCTTCACGGGGAACCTGGCGTTCCTGGTGGCTCTGCTCGTCGGCATCGGGAAAGCGTAACCATGGGAACAAGGGACTTATTATTGAACCTCTGAATATGAATAAATGAATAAGCAAACTCAGGATTTCTGCTTTTGCAGTCAGGTGAATGGTCTGTAAACACACAACGTTCCCAGACTCGTCTATTTATTCTCATCTTCTTGAATAATGTCTTCAGAATCTGTTAGTTTATTTTCAGTTTGAGAGATGTGTATTCATTCCATCAAACTCCACCGGTGCTGTAACGAGGTCAGTGTTGTTCATGTTCAGGAACAGCAGCATTTCCGAGTGTTTTATTCCTCTTATATCACTGTTACAATTTATTTATTAATAGTATAAAACCATACTTACTTTTTAATGCTCATGAAATACGTTTTTTTAATTATCGCCGCTATAAATGTTGATTCTCCAGCCGTTAGTTTTTGTTACTTTCTTTTTAGAGAAAGAATAAATAAATAACATAGCTTGGTGAGTGGCCAAAAATATAATAATATATAATAAAATATAATATAATATAATATAATAGTCATGTCAAAAAAATCCTCCTGGTTGCTTGTGAATATTAACTAAAAATAACGGAGTTTAATTGTTTGGAAAAGGCCTTATAACCCTTCTCAGCAACATGCTGTGACTCTGTGTAATCCTTTTAATGTCTTTTCTTCTCGGCACTATGTGAACACACACCGGAATTCACATGAACATCAAAATACTACAACAACCACGGCTTCTTTTTTTATCGAGGCGGAAACGCTCACTGATCAATGACTTTGATTAGAGGCACATTATTAAACATCATAATCCCTATATAAGGGAGGAGAAAAAAACCATGTGCGTGTCGCGATTTCTGTTTGAATCTTTTTGCCTTGAGAATATTTGCCTTCAGAATAATGACATTTATGAATTGATCATATTCGGAATGACGGATGCAAATGTTTGATATCGTGAGCTATTTTTGTAACCATGAAAGCACATCTTTTAAACACGAACGAACTGGAGCTGGCAATAAAACTCCTCCCCTTCTTTTGTAATTAAGGGTGCACAAACTTTCGCTCCTGATTTTTTATCTCTTTTCATTGTATAGATCAGAGTTATGCAATATATATACACGAGAGGTTTTTTTTTGTATTTCTATCATGTTACTATATTATTGTACTGCCTTTTAAATCTTAATTTATTAAGATATGATACATGCCATTGTTTATATACATATATAATTAATATATTTTAAATGTAACATAATAAACTCTTTTCCAGATCACTCTTTCAGTCTCTTTCCTCCTTGGGATGTGGTATATATATATATATATATATATATATAAATACGGATTCAAAAAAAGTTGTGACACTATACAAATCGTGAATAAAAAATGAATGCAATGATGTGTAGGTGCCAACTTCTAATATTTTATTCAGAATAGAACATAACAACACGAAACAAAAGTTTAAACTGAGAAAATGTACCATTTTAAGGGAAAAATATGTTGATTCAGAATTTCATGGTGTCAACAAATCCCAAAAAAGTTGGGACAAGTAGCAGTAAGAGGCTGGAAAAAGTAAATTTAAGCATAACGAGGAGCTGGAAGACCAATTAACACAAATTAGGTCAATTGGCAACATGATTGGGTATAAAAAAGAGCTTCTCAGAGTGGCAGTGTCTCTCAGAAGCCAAGATGGGTAGAGGATCACCAATTCCCACAATGTTGCGCAGAAAGATAGTGGAACAATATCAGAAAGGTGTTACCCAGCAAAAAATTGCAAAGACTTTGCATCTATCATCATCAACTGTGCATAACATCATCCAAAGATTCAGAGAATCTGGAACAATCTCTGTGAGAAAGGGTCAAGGCCGTAAAACCATACTGGATGCCCGTGATCTCCGGGGCCCTTAAACGACACTGCACCACAAACAGGAATGCTACTGTAAAGGAAATCACAGAATGGGCTCAGGAATACTTCCAGAAACCATTGTCAGTGAACACAATCCACCGTGCCATCCGCCGTTGCCAGCTGAAAATCTACAGTGCAAAGAAGAAGCCATTTCTAAGCAAGATCCACAAGCTCAGGCGTTTACACTGGGCCAGGGATCATTTAAAAAGGAGTGTGGCGAAATGGAAGACTGTTCTGTGGTCAGACGAGTCACGATTTGAAGTTCTTTTTGGAAATCTGGGACGCCATGTCATCCGGACCAAAGAGGACAAGGACAACCCAAGTTGTTATCAACGCTCAGAAGCCTGCATCTCTGATGGTATGGGGTTGCATGAGTGCGTGTGGCATGGGCAGCTTGCATGTCTGGAAAGGCACCATCAATGCAGAAAAATATATTCAGGTTCTAGAACAACATATGCTTCCCATCCAGACGTCATCTTTTTCAGGGAAGACCCTGCATTTTCCAACAAGATAATGCCAGACCACATTCTGCATCAATCACAGCATCATGGCTGCGTAGGAGAAGGATCCGGGTACTGAAATGGCCAGTCTGCAGTCCAGATCTTTCACCTATAGAGAACATTTGGCGCATCATAAAGAGGAAGGTGCGACAAAGAAGGCCCAAGACGATTGAACAGTTAGAGGCCTGTATTAGACAAGAATGGGAGAGCATTCCTATTTCTAAACTGGAGAAACTGGTCTCCTCTGTCCCCAGACGTCTGTTGAGTGTTGTAAAAAGAAGGGGAGATGCCACACAGTGGTGAAAATGTCCTTGTCCCAACTTTTTTGGGATTTGTTGAAAATGAAATTCTGAATCAACATATTTTTACCTTAAAATGGTACATTTTCTCAGTTTAAACTTTTGTTTTGTGTGTTATGTTCTATTCTGAATAAAATATTAGAAGTTGGCACCTACACATCATTGCATTCAGTTTTTATTCACGATTTGTATAGTGTCCCAACTTTTTTGGAATCCGGTTTGTATATTTTATATATTAATATATATATATATTATAATATATATATATATATAATATATATATATATATAATAAGACTCTTAATTACTATGTAGTATCTACGCCTTCACTCTGAGTTGTGTAGCAATGAACGAACCCGAACAACAAAAAAGAAGAAAGAAAGAATAAATAAATAAGTTCAGGCATCACTCAGCTTCCGAAAGGTCCACCCAATGCACCTGCTAGCTGCTCATTTACAACAATACGATCGCCTCACTATATTAGTGTATATTACGTATGGAACCTTACGAGCGCATCGCATTCCCAAATCCGTAGTACGCAATAAAGCGCATTTTTATGAATGCAATGCGTTCCGTATAACCTAAACACAGTATCACCAGTTTATATGGAACCGGAACAGAATTCTTAAAGGAGCCACGTCCCATATTTTACACTTCAAACCAACAATAAACAAATAACATTATAATTAACAAGATATTACTATTAAAAGAATAATTTCCAGAGTAAAATAAATATTAAATAATCAATAATTTTATTAAAGGGAGAGATTTGGAGAGAAATGTATATAATTATAACATAGTTACAGTTACAATATTACAAACATGAAAAGTATTTATTATGTACATTGAAAATGTGTTATTAATTATTTTTACATATTTAATGGGGTGTAAACTGACTATGGACATAATGAAAAATGATTTTACAAAATAGGAAAATAAGCTGAATTAATGGCTTTGGGAAAACACTTTTCATTTCTTGTGCTTCCCATTTCAACGGAGCAACCACACACACACACCTCCACACCACACCCACACACACACACATATATATTATATATATATATATTATATATCAAACCCCGATATCTCTCAGCATACGCCACCAAGAGGAAAAGAAATCACAACCTGGATCTTCATATTTATCGTTTGATCTCTCATTATTACGTCATGACGTTCGAAAACGATGTGATGATCTATAATTTGAGAGAACAGTCACAGTGAATGTGTTTGTACTTCACTATAAAGAGTATCAATGTTCTCACAGGAATGTTCTCCGTTCTTCCCTCGGGTCACGGGGAGTCTGTGTCTATCTCAGGCGTCTACGGGCATTAAGGCAGGATACACCCTGGATGGAATGCCAACCCATCACACACACACACACACACACAACACACATTCATACACTAGGGACAATTTTCCAAGGTTCCAATCAACCTACCGTGCGTGTTTTTGGACCGGGGGAGGAAACCGGAGAACCCGGAGAAAACCCCCTGAGACACGGGGAGAACATGCACAAACTCCACACACACATGGCCGAGACGGGAATCGAACCCGGACCCTGGCGGTGTGAGGCGAACGTGCTAACCACTAAACCACCGTGCCCCTCCACAGTAAACATATACAAGGCAAATCTCCCTTGCTTGATGATATTAGATATGGGAAGAAACAATAAGAGGAACAAGACTTGAAAGGGACCTCGTCTTCATCAAAGAATGTTTATTTATTAGACTTCCATCATTGTTAATGTTATCGAGTGGGAGGGACGGGTGGAGATCAGTTGTTTTAAGTTTACTGATCGGAAGGTCGGGGGTTCGAGTCCAGGTATCGCCAAGGTCCTTGATCAAGGCCCTTAATCCTCTGTGCTCCAGTATCATGTATCATGACTAACACAGGTCAGAGCGCAGGGTCAATGTTTATATAACGAATAAAGACTATTCTATTCTAAATGTGTGTATATATATACATATATATATATACATATGTATATATAAGTGAACAGATAGAAGGATTAAGAAGGGCAGTAATGGAGAAAGTGAAGGATTAATACACCATGTTTGAAGTGTGTGATTATTGTGCGAGGTCGGATGTTGACATGGTGTGTTTTGTTGCTGGAGTCGTTTCTCCGCCGTGGCTCTCGGTGCTGAACGTTATTCCTCACATCTCTCACGCCCACACACTCCATCCTGAGGGACTCGTAACTGAAGGAAAAATGAACCCGTGCATTGTGTTCGGCTTGGAGCGATCTAATTATCACGTAATCACACCTCCCGTGCACAACGTTCCCCTAAAGCCCCGTGTGAACACACATACAGCAAACATCCACCATTGTGTACAAAGATAGAAGAAAAGGGATGTTGATTGATTTCTCACAGAAGAACATCACGAGATCATAAATGACACACAGTTGTCGAGTGGGTTCAACAAGACAAGAAAACCCACAGATCTCGCAGGTTCTCACAAGACCCAGTGCAATTTCCATCCTCAGGTTCCTCCAAATACACCATCTTCACCAGAGAGACAATCCCATGTAATGTATTATCACCCACGCACACCCAATGTACCCCATATACTGTTTATCTTAAATACATACATTATATAGATTTATATAATACTATTAGAAAGATACACTGACCTTGAAATGACCCTGTATGTTGTAAATGGTGTTTTTGGGCATGTATGATCTCTGTCGGGGCACGGTGGCGTAGTGGTTAGCACGTTCGCCCTCACACCGCCAGGATCCGGGTTCGATTCCCGTCTTGGCCATGTGTGTGTGGAGTTTGTGCATGTTCTCCCTGTGTCTCAGGGGGTTTTTCTCCGGGTGCTCCGGTTTCCTCCCCCGGTCCAAAAACATGCACGATAGGTTGATTGGGACCTTGGAAAAATTGTCCCTAGTGTATGAATGTGTGTGTGTGTGTGTGTGTGTGTGTGTGTGTGTGTGTGTGTGTGTGTGTGTGTGTGTGTGTGTGTGTGTGTGTGTGTGTGTGTGTGGTGTGTGATGATTTGGCATTCCATCCAGGGTGTATCCTGCCTTAATGCCCATAGACGCCTGAGATAGACACAGACTCCCCGTGACCCGAGGGAAGATCGGATAAAGTGCTAGAAGATGAATGAATGATCTCTGTCTTCCTTCAGGAGAAAACATGTAAGCACTTTTATACCATCTGTCCAGCAGAGGTCACCCTTGACTAAGGATTAAGGTCCTAAAGACAGCGCAGTGAAATAACACAATCATATGGAGCCAGCCATGAAATGAAGGGCTTTTGAAATTGGGATTTAAACCCACGATCATCTCAGAGGTCAAATTCCTGCTCTGATTATGATTAGAATCCAAAGAGAAAATATATAATATTCGATACATGGAATCTTGACCAAATACTGTAACAATAAGAAAAATATGCTATTGCACCATCTGAACAGCAGAGGTCGCACTCTAATTGGATTATTGTAGTTTAGAACCGTGCCATTGGTTTTAATTGACCTTGGGAATTGAACACGTGATCATCCGAAAGCGCTGATTGTTGATCACGTCCTTCAGGTGATGTAAGAAAAGTTGTTTATTTCAGAGTCACATTGAGAGAGCGATATATTATTGGAATGATAATAAACTACAGTGTTTACCTTCAAATGTATGATTTATTCCAGCTGTGATGTTCCTATTATCATTTTTATCGCTTAATCAAATCAGTTTACGTGAAAAGACTTTAATGTGACACACCAATCTCTGAATAGAACGACCTTAACGACTCAAACGCTGATTGATATTTATTACAATGATCAGGAACCCAAAACCTTCTACAATAAAATGGTGTGAATAAGTACAAAAGTTTCTTCATCGTTTATTTATCTATATTTCTCTATTATTGTCTCTATTTCTCTATCTATATATCTCTCTTTTGATGATGAAGTGTATGATGGGATGAGAAGGTAGCGGGTTCGAGACCCGGTATTGCCAAGCTGCCACTCTTGGGTTCCTTAACCCTCAATGGTAAGTCGCTCTGGATAAGGGTGTAAATGTAAATCAGAGACAGGGTTAAAGGGAGTCCATCATTAGTCTGGAGCCCAAGGTTCTCCATCTCACTCTCCTCCCGGTGGGGTTTTTTTAGGTTTGAGGATAGTGAGGAGCCGTCACGCTAGAATTCAATTCTAACTACGGATATCATCTCAAAACAGATAAAAAAATGAAAAAGCTTGTCCTGTATAAGTTCGTCCCTTATGAGTGAGCCGGTGGTGAGTGTGGAGAAGCAAAAAAACACCCTGAAATGGAAGAAACCTTGAGAGGAACCCGACTCAAGATGGAACCCGACTTCATCTGAGTGACACCGAATGTCCGTTCGTGACAAATAAACCATGTTGATGTGATCAAATGTAATGTAAACTGGGCCACTGGAGCGAGTCCCAATCCATTCTCCAAGCTCCCGAGTGGCTCCGTCTCTCAGATCCCAGGGGCCGAAGATGAGGAACATCCGAGCAGAGTGGCCTCCAATCCATGAGGATACCATCCAGAGGCATGCTGGGAGAACTGGGCAGGTCCAAGGAGAAGGGCGAATGAGCTCCATCTCGTTAGGAAGCCACGCCTCCTTGTTATCTGTGATGGGCTGCACCGTCTCGCTTCTTCTGGTGGTGTAGTTGGGACTGCTTTCCTGTTCTGGTAGACGAGGCCCATCGTCACGTCACCAATAGGAAAAAAGTTCATGTTTTTATCCACAAAGAAAGTGATTTTGTGAATTTCGTTGAGTCAATAGTAAAATATGTGCTTTTTGTAGTGAAATGTAGTGAAGTTAAAATCTTATAAAATACTCCAATAAAGTTTAGATACATTTGTGAGAAAGTAACAAGTACAGTAACTAATGACATTTACTTCATTCCTGTCCAACACTGGATTTCTATGAAGTTCAGGAGCCTTGACCTGATACTGTATAGATATGAAAGGACATTCTGAGGGAGAATAAATGGAGCCCATGGTGGCGAGATGTTAGTGTTATGGAATCTCTCTCAGCAAACATCTGAACATCTCAAGTTTCTCGTGTCAAAACGCTTCCCTTCAAACAAACTCTGTTACTGTAAAAGTTCTCTTTCTGTACCTTTTCCAAACGTCTGCGGTCACAACATCACATTAAACCTCTTAATCTTAATCATATTAATGAAGCAGTCTTGACATTTCCCGCATTCTCTTTCCCAATACACAAACGCACAAACACCGCTCAGATCCTGCTTATAAATTAGAAGGTTGGATGTTCAAGTCCCAGCACCACCAAGACGCCCCTGTATGGTTCTTGACCAAGGCCCAGAATCATTTCCACTCCAGGGACACGGTACAATGGCTGCTCATAAACTCAGACCTCCGTTTCCCAGAAAAGAAAGACTTTCACTATCCTGTAATCTATAGTTTCTTTCCTTCCTACACTGAAATAGTTCAAATTTATATCCCTCCTTTTGGTTTCTCTCGTTAGGGGGCGCCACAGCGGATGGTCCTCATATTATATTTGGTGCATGTCTTACTCTGGATACCCTTCCTAATGCAACCCTACATGCCCTTTATAATGCCCTTATTTCCAGGCTTGGCACCGGCACCAGGAATGCACTGGCTTGTTCAACCCCAACAGCAGAACAATTTAAGGGTCTTATTTAAGGGCTGGGGTTAATGCATCACCTTGGGGGTGATGCAGGGGGTGATGCGAGTGGGTGATGTGAGGGGTGATGGGAGGGGTAATGAGAGGGTTGGTGGGAGGGGTGATGAGAGGGGTGATGAGAGGGGGGGGTGGATGGTCAAAACATGGTTTGTTTGTTTATGACAGTTTTATTGAAAGTGGGGGATTTATCACAGCAGCGTGATGGACAAGTGAAGGATTAAAAGCTCATCATGTGAAGGACGTTAATTTTCATAACTCTATACGGAACACAAATTACATCTCTTGACCTCTGTATTGGTTGATTTTTCCTCCCAGTAAAAAGCTGGTCACTCTGTACAACTTGTAAATGGAGCAGCTTTTTTCATACTGGGATTTGAACCCGTGATTTATCTACTGAGGAAATCAGCATTGGATCTGTTCCTGCTCCTTCCTAAGTGTTTTATTATTTTACACCACATGTAGAATTCTACATTCACTTTTAATTAAGTATGATTGAGTTTTTATCTGTTTATAATTGCACCAATTCTTGGGGGGGGACAGTATTGTGAGAGTTCATGTAAAGACATGTAGTGAATGTTGTTATTTTGTATATGATTAAATCCTCTCACACCCCCGACACTGCTGCACTCGCTCCACTGACTTCCTGTATCTCCTCTCACGCATCACATTCCAAACACTGACGCTCGTCTATAAACACCAAACATGGATCTCAGAAATCTCCTCATCACCTCCTGTAGCGCTCCATCGCTGCCTGAGAGCGTCTCGCACTGTTCGCCTGCTTCCACCTTCTCTCAGAGGAAGAGCTAAAGATCAGCTCAAGGCTCTTCTTCTCTGTTCTGGTACCGAGGTGGTGGAATGAACTTCCCCTGCACGTCCCGACAACAACAACTGCATCTTCAAAGACCTCCAACAACACCCATCCTAACACGTCTTCCTTCTCACTGTCCAGGAATAAACATCAAAAATACATCCCTCAACTGTGTTTATGTTTATTTTATACCTTACGTTTGTAATCAATCACACCTGAATGAATTTATGTAATACTGGTTTTGTTTTGTGAATCTCTGTAAACACCCACAAACAAATATTATAGTAATATAAATTCCTCCATCCTGTAGGGGGCAGAACACTACAGACTTTCCATCTGACTGATATAAGTGCGGAACTGGAGACTCCTTCCATACAAAAAAAAACAATAATTTTTGCATACAGAAAGTCACTGTACATCTCTGTGAATGAACTGTGGCTGCGTTACAGTGTGAGCTGCTGTGTATGGAAATCTGCTCTTCTGCTCCATCATACCATTGAATATTTTACCGCGATCATTGAAGGAGATGAAAATCTGTGCATTCCGCTGTAAAGAACGTACTAATTGTCACGTATATAAACTCTAATATAGACTGGCATCGAAGGTCATCTGGAACAATAGTAACAAATCAATTACTGACCCGGTGAATTTCTTCTGCGAAGGCCACAACGTCGTTCCACCAGATCTGAAGTGACTGTAAAACCGACCGCATATGCGAAAAGCAAACCGGAAATAAAGAACGACCTCGTGCTCATTGTTCCGTCGACAGAACGACTCTAAAGGAAAGGGAAAAAAGAAATACAGCCTTTGTTTGAATTGCAAATATGAAAAGGCGGCTAATGGCGAGCGGAAATATTTAATGAGATGATGTGGCGTTAATGGAGCAGCGAGATCTCTGGCCTGTTAGTGCACAGTCGGGGGTGATGGAGCTTTTTAAAGTGTGCTGAATTTGCAGAATGGAAATGTAAACAGCGCAGCGGGAGCGATGTCCGAGGTGGTGCCATCCTGAAAAAGGCTGCGAGAGATTGCTTTCAAATCATCCAGTAGATTTATGTTTGGAAAGCAGCGTGGGGCGAACACGGGGATGAGTCGCTGCCAGGAGATCAGTAATGAGCTCTACAATCGCTCTTTATTTAATAACATTATCCTCTTTACAAGCAGAACACTCAATGCTGCGTGTCAACAGTCGTAGCGGCTGAAATACAGTTATGGTGTTATTATATATGGTGTTACAGTATATGGTGTTATTATATATGGTGTTACAGTATATGAAGTTATGGTGTTATTAGATATGGTGTTACAGTATATGGTGTTATTATATATGGTGTTACAGTATATGGAGTTATTATATATGGTGTTACAGTATATGGAGTTATTATATATGGTGTTACAGTATATGGAGTTATTATATATGGTGTTACAGTATATGGAGTTATTATATATGGTGTTACAGTATATGGAGTATGGTGTTATTATATATGGAGTCACTTCCACTACTTCTACTTCTTCTAAACGTCACTCACAATAAATATTGATTTGGTTTAGATTTCTCTTTTGTTTGCTCATTTCGTAAATGGACAAAAATAAACAATCGTTATTTATATTTCTGAAAGCATTCTTTGTTTACAGCATTTTTTCACACCTAGCTAAAACGTTTGCACAGTACTGTATATATAGGGGGCACGGTGGCTTAGTGGTTAGCACGTTTGCCTCACAACCGCCAGGGTCCGGGTTCGATTCCCGTCTCGGCCATGTGTGTGTGGAGTTTGTACATGTTCTCCCTGTAAAAAACCCTCAGGGGGTTTTTCTCTGGGTTCTCCGGTTTCCTCCCCCGGTCCAAAAAACATGCACGGTAGGTTGATTGGCATCTTGGAAAATTGTCCTTAGTGTATTAGAGTGTGTGTGTGTGTGTGTGTGTGTGTCCTGCGATAGGTTGGCATTCCATCCAGGGTGTATCCTGCCTTAATGTCCATAGACGCCTGAGATAGACACAGACTCCCCGTGACCCGAGGGAAGATCGGATAAAGCCGTAGAAGATGATGAATGAATGAAGTATATATAATATATATATATATATATATATATATATATATATATATATATATAAAATTTAGAATAAACAGTAAAGCATAGAAAACATATTCAATGTTCAAACTGAGGAAAAAAATAATTTCATGGACAAAAATAAGGCCATTTTGGATTTGCAAAAATTTGCATTATATTTTGACTTTTGAAGAAAGATTTTGCGACTAACACACTTAATCGACTGAAGCTCAGTAAGATGATCACGGTGTAAATAACGTAAAGAGTCTCTTACAACTAAAAATGGACGTAATTTCAGCAATACATTAAAATTGGTACAAATTTCTTTTTATTTTTTAACAATTTCAACATCAAACTGCAAAACCGCTGAAAACGGGATTATTGACAGAACGTCATATCAAAAGTGAGACAGAAAACAAGGGAAATCTCTGTGCAGGAGGGAGTAAGAGTAGTCATGCGTGAACATGATCCAGAAACACCTCCATCCTCTCTGCACCAAAAACTCATTTCACATCCAATAATACAAGGTAGAAAAGTATTCCATGATGTTTCTGGATCATAAGATCTATTATAAGTGAGAAATATTGAATGTAAGTCACAATATACATGAAGCTATGAACATGCATTGTATATACAGATATTCATATATACAATATAATATGCAGTAATTTACAATGTATATTTTATATGTAGCTCGAATTATACAGAGCAGGTAGAAAATGACACGACACTGAGATATGGTAATGTATAAGTGCAGATATTCTCACAACATGACGCACTGGCACACAAAATAACGTTTTGTTATGTCATTCATACGTCTGAGTAGTGCTGGGTTTAAGGGCCTTGCTGAGACGCCCAGGAATGGCAGCGTGATGTGGTCCGATGCTTTAACCAGATAAACAACAACAACACAGTTAAGACCAGTGGGAGAGACATGTAACACATGGAATACACAAATACTGAAGTGCAGGGTAAGAACATTTATTATACAACAAATACAAAACATCAGGCAAAATGTCGGCAGCAGTATTACATGCTCAAGGCCAGAGCGGGAAAACAAAAATAACAATAAGCAGACAAATAAAGAACATAAACAGCTTTGATTAGGCTGGAAACACAAATACATGTTTTTGTTTGTTTTCATCACTAAAAGGCAAAACAGTGAATGTGTGAAAGTCCAAATAGAACATTTGTGTTTCTAACAGAAGATCTTATGTCTTATAGAGACCAGGAGAGAAGATGCGATCACACACACACACATACACACACACACACACACACACACACACACACGGAGGTGGACGTTGAATGCTTTGGGATTGTTCTGAAAAGTTAACCAAAGTGAACCAAGACAGATCCGTCCGTCACATCACTCCGGCTCACGGGAAGCGACTTCACCTACGAGACCATGCGAAGTCTATAAATCCTACATAACTGCTCTGAGATCAGAAGAACATCTTTGTAGAGTTTTATAAAGTATTTGAGATGAAAGGTGACGCGAGTGTATAAAGTTGTTGTTCATAGACATGAGCAGGAAGCAGTGAGACACTCGCCGTGACATTCACAAGCCTGACAGGTAAAGAACTGTTCTTCAGCCTTGTAAAACATCTGGCTGAAGGAAGGAGTGTAATAATAATATAAAGATGCATGTTGATGATGCTCTGCTACACTCTGTGGCCTGTTGGTAAATCTGTTCCAGAGACTGAGCAGCTTGCACCACCCACTGCAGGCTCTTATAATCCTGTGCTGGCAGCTTCCGAAGCAGACGGAACTGGGAAGGAATGTATTAATTAATGGCACCTTTGGAGCGATGTGTGAAAAACACCCATTAAAAGACCAACATTATTTCCAACCTTAAAATAACTGGATATAAACGAGACTTATGTAAGTACATTCTGAACAGTGTTCATACATTCCATATATAAGTTACATAAACACACCTTTAGATTTTACATTTACAGCATTAGGCAGACGTCAGTGGTTATCACGTTCGCCTCACACCGCCAGGGTCTGGGTTCGATTCCCGTCTCGGCCATGTGTGTGTGGAGTTTGTGCATGTTCTCCCCGTGTCTCAGGGGGTTTTTCTCCGGGTTCTCCGGTTTCCTCCCCCGGTCCAAAAACATGCACGGTAGGTTGATTGGCACCTTGGCAAAATTGTCCCTAGTGTATGAATGTGTGTGTGTGTGTGTGTGTGTGTGTGTGTGTGTGTGTGTGTGTGTGAGATGGGTTGGCATTCCATCCAGGGTGTATCCTGCCTTAATACCCATAGATGCCTGAGATAGACACAGACTCCAAGGGAACTGAGGGAAGATCGGATAAAAGCGGTAGAAGATGAATGAATGAATGAAATATAAAGGGATATAAAAGATTATAAAGCGTGTAATACATTTGAGGGATCTCATCAGGTTACATAGTGGATCTGTAACTAAAGTATATAGGTTATGTAATATGATGCCCTAAAGGTAAAACATTCCTTTGTTAAAGTACTAAAACAAACCCTATAGATGTGTCAAAAGATCATAGCAGGTTATGATGTGACTTTATTAAATGCAATAAAGCATGACGTGAACAGAACGCACCCGCCTCCAGCTGCTAGAAAACCCAGGGGACAGAAAGGGGCCGGGGCGAGACATTTAAAGGGCCCAGGTAAACAAGGCCCCGTTCACTTCAGCGTTCAGAATAAACTCATCAGGCATAACATTATGACCACCTGCATAATATTGAGTTGCTTCTCCTTTATTATAGGAGATAATCAGTGTTATTCATTTCAACACTTATAATGTTTTTATTATATCTGTTCAGTGTATCCGATATAAATATCATTTCAAATCTTTTTATTTATATAAAAAATTATATATATATGTACAGAAGAAGAATAGAATAGCCTTTATGTTGTCACATAAACATTACAGCACAGTGAAATTCTTTCGTTCGCCTATCCCAGCTTGTTGTTGGTAGCTGGTGATCAGAGTGCAGGGTCGGCTATGATACGGCGCCCCTTGGAGCACAGAGGGTTAAAGGGCAGTTTGGCCATACTGGGGCTCGAACCCGGCGGATCTTACGGCCAGCACCTTAAACCACTGAGCCACGCCCCCTCCCTTTACTTAATATTAATATTAAGTAAAATCAACACTAAAAGAATAATACATCCTGGACCTGCTCTCAGTGGCCTCTGGACCAAAAGATTGTAGGTTCAAATCCCACTGCCACTTGAGAAAAGCCCATATTTCTCAGATGTAAGTCTCTCTCTCTATATATATATATAAAATAAATAAATATATATATATATATATATATATATATATATATATTATTTTTGTTAATATACAATAGACCAAGTCTCACTCTTCTTGATTAATGAACTAGTGTATATGTTTGTTACAGTTAGAGGTAAGGCTCCGCCTCCAAGTCTGAGGCCAGTCGGTTGCTCTGCCTATAGCTAGCACCGGGTAGCAATAAGACTAATTGTAGGACTGCGAGGTGTTACTCTAAAAGTCTAAGAACCGATTTTGCTGAATTAAACATTAAAATAGTTGGTTGTTATATCGGTGTAAAGCCTTTTAGACCTGCTCATAAGCATTACATTTAAATTATATATTGGGAAATCAAGCTTTTTTTTTGTTTACAGACGTATACATTTGCTCGCCGTCACATTCCGTCTGTATTCATTCATTCATTCATTCATTCATTCATCTTCTACCGCTTTATCCGATCTTCCCTCGGGTCACGGGGAGTCTGTGTCTAACTCAGGCGTCTGATAATGCAGGATACACCCTGGATGGAATGCCAACCCATCACACACACACACACGCACACACACACACACACACACACACACACACACAAACACCACACCACCATTCATACACTAGGGACAATTTTCCAAGGTGTCCAATCAACCTACCGTGCATGTTTTTGGACCGGGGGAGGAAACCGGAGAACCCGGAGAAAACCCCCCCTGAGACACGGGGAGACACAAACTCCACACAAATGGCCGAGACGTGAATCGAACCCCGACCCTGGTGTGAGGCGAACGTGCTAACCACTAAACCCCCGTGTCCCTCCCGTCTGTTGTATTTATGTCTGAAAATGGATTGGACGGCCGATATCAGAACATAAATTCTCCATGCTGAGAGCGTCCCGCTGTTACGTCGACGCCGGTGCACCTCAGAAACAACCTGTGAACTGACATTTAACAGGAAAGGCTCCTGAACGTTCCCCTGAGCTGGCTTCACTCGCATGTCCGAGCAGATGTTTGAGTGAATGGCATGTGTCAGGCGGAGATAAAAGAGGGGTGTAAAACAGCTTGCCTTATGGGCACAACATGCAAAAAGGTCAGGTCTGGAATTCTGCCTCTATATTCTTTGTAGCACGGCCGAGCCGAGACGAGCACCTGATGACCTTCTACATCCTGCACTGCGTCTTTCACCACACCAATATTTATTGTATAAATTACAGCAGGTCCTGATCCACACCATGTGACCACCACATCCCCAACACAACAAACCTTAAACATGATCTATATGACCAATCAATGCTGTAGATGCACTAATAGACTTTCTGTCTCGGAATGTGTTTACACTGATGGTTATTGTTTGTTTTGTCCAGCTTATGACAAACAACAATGGATTTTTCGTCTGACTTGTTGTGTGTCTGTACTGCGTGAATCAGCATTTCACCCTCAGAATATTAAAACACCAATCCGTGACTATTTTGCAAAATCACTATTATCGAAGCCTTTCCTGTCGACGTCTGAAAAAAACAAAGCCTGGAACAAACAAATAAACAAACACCGGTCCATTGCAGATCACGTGCACACACTCGTATCAGCACAAGGATGGGGGAAGTTTTTTTTTTTTTGGGGGGGGGGGGGGGGGGGGCTTCCAAGGAGTCCAAGGAGTCCAAGGAAATGACATCCAAAACTCTGCGTAGCTCAAACACAATGTCCTCAGATTCGCAGTGTGAGATATCACACAGAGTAAAACCTGTAAAGCTGATGTTCTGGACTGCAGATGTTTATAAACTCGAGAAAGAGTACGAGGATCTGAATGTACGCTTTATTACAGCGTCGAGACAAACAGTAAACACACAAACATTAAACACTGATTGGTCTAAAACATCTCGTGTTTCTGTTTGTGCGCTTATAAATAAATCCACCCGCTAATGTCACTGTGACCTAAAGCAGTTATTACCATCTATGACCAGAACATCCAAAAGCCTTTTCTTATAACCTGGATGTTTTTGTTCTGGTTATTCCGAGAACATGTTTTCTTTTATTTCCATGACAATGAGAGATCAGTGGGTAAGGCAGTAGGTTCTGGATCGGGAGGTCGCAGGTTCAAATCCCACCATTTTAAGTAACTCTGGATGAGGACGTTCAGGCTGTAAATTAAAGATTGACATTCTAAATTCATAATCTGCATGGACTTTATATATATATATATATATATATATATATATGTATACACATTCATCTTCTAGCGCTTTATCCAATCTTCCCTCGGGTCACGGGGAGTCTGTGTCTATCTCAGGCGTCTATTGGGCATTAAGGCAGGATACACCCTGGATGGAATGCCAACCCATCACACACACACACACACACACACACACACACACACACAC
>JACRUU010000002.1:4246441-4248941 GCA_030449085.1 Kryptopterus vitreolus | reverse complement strand
CCATTCAACCTACTGTGCATGTTTTTTGGACCTGGAGGAAACCAGAGAACCCGGAGAAAAACCCCCTGAGGCACGAAGAGAACATGCACAAACTCCACACACACATGGCCGAGACGGGAATCGAACCTGGAACCTGGAGGTGTGAGGCGAACGTGCTAAGCACTAAACCACCGTGTCAGTCATCCAATCATTCATTCATTCATTCATCTTCTATCGCTTTATCTGATCTTCCCTCGGGTCACGGGGAGTCTGTGTCTATCTCAGGCGTCTATGGGCATTAAGGCAGGATACACCCTGGATGGAATGCCAACTCATCACAGGACACACACACACACACACACACACACACACACACACACACACACATTCATACACTAGGGACAATTTTCCAAGGTGCCAATCAACCTACCGTGCATGTTTTTGAACTGGGGAGGAAACCGGAGAACCTGGAGAAAAACCCCCTGAGACACGGGGAGAACATGCACAAACTCCACACACACATGACCGAATCGAACCCGGACCCTGGCGGTGTGAGGCGAACGTGCTAAACACTAAACCACTGTAGCCCCACTGTCGGAAGAACAGTGGGATGAAAATCTACATAAATATGACATTCATTATACTATATGTATATATACATATTTAAACACATCTCTCCTTTTATTAGAGGTGGAATCTGAAACCTTTGGCCCCTCCCCCCACCGAATAAACCTTCTCTGGATCTGCAAAACATATTTAGACGAATTTAACGTATAATGTGTAGCCTAGTTGCACCACTAGGTGGCGCTAATATAACTTCCTTTATATTCGGGTGTTAGCAATTTATACCGTAAACCGGTATGTTGTGGAAACGTTGCCTGGAAAACATAAAATAGGGTCGATTATCATATTTTCGTATCCAAAAGTCGTAAGACTGTAATGAATATATATAAGCCACGTCAACCGCGTATAACAGGTGTATTACTACTTTTGGCATGACGCGGTGGGTTTGGGCGGAGTCTCGTGAATAAATATGCATCATTTCTTTTCATTAGAAAGTAAAAGTGCAGTGTAAAAACCAATGAAAAGGATCTGAATAGGGTGTGTTTTTTTTTGAGCGTCCAGCGAGTGATTGCACAGTTTCTATTTTCCTTTCCACTCCTTTATAGCGATTGAATTAGTGATCAGGAAAGTGTTGTCAGCAGGGAGTGGGTGAACTCCGGGTTAATGAGGCGCTCGATGTGTATTACCTGTAGGCTGTAGTTTCCCTTCTCACTGATTAACCTGGAGATAAATTTGGCCGTGTGCTGAAAATGTACTTTTTCTGCGAAAGGGAAGAAAAAAAACAAGAGGAGTAAATTAAGATGTTTTGTTTTCATGCGCAGTAACTTCATTAAGACGTGGGTTTTAGTGAAAGAGGTTTCGAGGGTGAATCTCACCGTCTGCGGTCGGATGGATGATTAGGAACTTCTTCTCAACAAACTGAGAGGCTCGATGTGCAAGATTGGTCATCTGGAGGTGTGTTTAAGAAATTCAACAAATTATTTCAACATGAGCATAAATAAACAAACAAACAAACAAATACATACAAATTCTGATACGATACACACGATTATTCTGATACGATTATTCTGATACGACACACACGATTATTCTGATACGATGCAGGCGGTTATTCGGATACGGCACACACGGTTATTCTGACACGATACACACGATTATTCTGATACGATGCGCACGATTATTCTGATACAATACACACGATTATTCTGATACGGTACAGATGCTTGTTTTGATACGATACACACAATTATTCTGATACAATGCGCACGATTATTCTGATACAATACACACGATTATTCTGATACGGTACACACAATTATTCTGATACAATACACACGATTATTCTGATACGATACACACGATTATTCTGATACGATGCGCACGATTATTCTGATACAATACACACGATTATTCTGATACGATGCACACGATTATTCTGATACAATACACACGATTATTCTGATACGGTGCAGATGCTTGTTTTGATACGATACACACAATTATTCTGATACAATACACATGATTATTCTGATACGATATGCACGGTTATTCTGATACGATACACACGTTTATTCTGATACAATACACATGATTATTCTGATATGATACACACGGTTATTCTGATATGATACACACGATTATTCTGATACGATACACATGATCATTGTGATACGATTCACATGGTTATTCTGATATGATACACACGATTATTCTGATGTGGTGCACACACTTATTTTGATACGATACACGCGATTATTCTGATATGACACACACGATTATTCTGATATGACACACACGATTATTCTGATACGATGCACACGGTTATTCTGATATGACACACACGATTATTCTGATATGATACACACGATTATTCTGATACGTTACACACGATTATTCTGATATGACACACACGATTATTCTGATATGACACACACAATTATTCTGATATGATACACAC
>JACRUU010000002.1:4236441-4243941 GCA_030449085.1 Kryptopterus vitreolus | reverse complement strand
ATCTGTATAATATACTGTATATACTGTGTGTGTGTGTGTGTGTGTGTGTGTGTCTGTGTGTCTGTATCTGTATAATATACTGTATATACTGTGTGTGTGTGTGTGTGTGTGTGTGTCTGTGTGTGTGTGTGTGTGTGTGTGTTTGTCTGTATCTGTATAATATACTGTATATACTGTGTGTGTGTGTGTGTGTGTGTGTGTGTGTGTGTGTGTTGTCTGTGTCTGTATCTGTATAATATACTGTATATACTGTGTGTGTGTGTGTGTGTGTGTGTTGTATATAATGTGTGTGTGTGTGTGTGTGTGTGTTGTGTGTGTGGGTGGTGTGTGTGGGGTGGGGGTCTGTATGTATAATATAACTGTACATACTGTGTGTGTGTGTGTGTAGGTGTGTGTGTGTATGTGTGTGTATCTGTGTGTGTGGGTGTGTGTGTATCTGTATATCTGTATATATACTGTATATACTGTGTGTGTGGTGTGTGTGTGTGTGTGTTAGGTGTGTGTGTGTGTCTGTGTCTGTATCTGTATCTGTATAATATACTCTATATACTGTGTGTGTGTTGTGTTTGTTTGTGTGTGTTTCCGTGGGACGTGTGTGTGTGTACTGTTGGGGGATCTGGGTGGCTGTGCTGTGTGTCATCGTGTATGTGTCTCCTGTGTCTGTGCACCTGTGTATATGTGTGTGTGTTGTGTGCATGTTTGTTGTGTGTGTGTGTGTGTGTGTGTGATTGTTGTACCATAAAGCTGGAAGTCAGTGATGGGGGAGAGAACAGCTCCACACTTGAGCATCGAGGCCTCAGAGCTGAGCAGGAGACTGGTGATGTATCCACCATACACCTGTAACACACACACACACACACACACACACACACACACACACACCATCATCATCACATGGCTCTGGAATCCATGTGGATTCAGTGATGGGGCAGCAGAGAGATTCCTGTACCTGTCCGTAGGCTCCGATCCTGGATGTGTCGATGTACGGCTCCTTCGCCATGACACTGGAAGAAAAGAGAAGAGCGATGAAGATCATCACCAAGAAGGAAATGGAGAGAATTTACACACAGCGAATTCAAGAACACTGCACATGACCAGGTGTCTCTCCAGGAGAGTCGCCTGGTCATGAGTGAGTCTCTCCAGGAGAGTCGCCTGGTCACCTGGTCATGAGGGAGTCTCTCCAGGAGAGTCGCCTGGTCATGAGTGAGTCTCTCCAGGAGAGTCGCCTGGTCATGAGTGAGTCTCTCCAGGAGAGTCGCCTGGTCATGAGTGAGTCTCAGGAGAGTCCAGGAGTCTCTCCAGTTGCATGAGTGAGTCTGGTCATGAGGGAGTCTCTCCAGGAGAGTCGCCTGGTCATGAGTGAGTCTCTCCAGGAGAGTCGCCTGGTCATGAGTGAGTCATTTTTGAGGGAGTCCCCAGGAGAGTTCATGAGTGAGTCATTTCTTAATTATTATTAGGAGAGTTGTTATTGTTTGTTTTCCAGGAGAGTTTATTATTTATTATTATTATTATGAGGGAGTATTATTATTATTATTATTATTATTATTATTATTATGAGTATTATTATTATTCTCCAGGAGAGTTATTGTTGGAGAGTTGTTGTTTTCCAGGAGAGTATTATTATCAGAAACTCTATGCATCTACATGGAAGTACTCATTAAACCTGTTTACATGTTATTGATAAGGATAACGCTGCTAATAATAATAATAATAATAATAATAATAATAATAATAACAACAACAACCCCAATAATAAATAATATAATAATAATAATAATAATAATAATAATAATAATAATAATAATAATAATAATAAATAATAATCAATAATATAATATAATATAAGCAATAATAATAATAATAATAATAATAATAATAATAACAATAATAATAATAATAATAATAATAATAATAATCAATAATAATAATAATAATATATATAAATATATATAATAATCTAATAGGGGGGCACGGTGGTTTAGTTGGTTAGCACGTTCGCCTCACACCGCCAGGGGATCCGGGTTCGATTCCCGTCTCGGGAATGTGTGTGTGGAGTTTGCATGTTCTCCCCCGTGCCTCAGGGGGTTTTTCTCCCAGGTTCTCCGGTTTCCTCCCCAGTCCAAAAACATGCACGGTAGGTTGATTGGCTCCTTGGAAAATTGTCCCTAGTGTATGAATGTGTGTGCATGAATGTGTGTGTGTGTGCCCTGCGATGGGTTGGCATTTCATCCAGGGTGTATCCTGCCTTAATGCCCATAGACGCCTGAGATAGGCACAGAGCTCCCCGTGACCCGAGGGAAGATCGGATAAAGCGGTAGAAGATGAATGAATGAATGAATAATAAAAATAATATATATATATATAATAATAATAATAATAATAATAATATATAATAATAGATATAATAATAATAATAATAATAATAATAATACATAATAATAATAATAATAATAATAATAATAATAAGATGATAATACTAATAATAATAATAATAATAATAATAATATAATAATACATAATAATAATAATAATGAATAATAATAATAATAATAATAATAATAATACAACCTCATAATGGTAACCCTAATAATAATAATATCATCCTCCTAATAATCCTACTATAATAATAATTAATCCTAATAAGATATAATCTAATAATAATAATAATAATAATAATCCTAATAATAATAATAATAATAATAATAATAATAATAATAATAATAATAATAATAATAATATAAGTATAATATATTCCTATTATAATATATTATTATTATTATTATTATTATTATTATTATTATTATTATTCTTATTATTATTATTATTATTATTGATACACAGGTCAGTATTTTGCCTGTGATGGAGGAGGAATGTGATCATCATGATGCTTCATAACTTCTCCACAAAACATGATAGAAGAATGAAAATGGTTTGATGTGAAAGTTTATAAATGTATTGTCACGGTTCTCTCTCTCTCTCTCTCTGTCTCTCTGTCCCTCTCTCTCTCCTCGCTCCGCCCTGCTCGTTTCACACACACACACACACACACACACAGACGCGCAAATCACCTCACCTGTTCTCTCGCTCTCCCCTGCTCGTTCCACACACACACACACACACACACACACACACACACACACGCACTCAATCACACTACTCAGGTGTTCCTGATTATCTCATTCTCCATCTCCCCTTTAAATAGCCCGGCTCTCCCTTCATTCCCCGTCCGGGCGCGTGACTTACACGTAACACTTAGGTAGTGTCGCGGACCCGTTCTATAGTTATCTTTATGCCTAACCTTTTGTCTGCTCCTGTTTTCCAGTTTCCAGTAGCTTTCCCGATTCCACGGACTTCCAAGTCCGCTCGTGATCTCCGGTCTTCCAGTGACCACGGCGCGCGGCGCGCAAGGCTCTCAAGCCTGTCTGGCCGCTCCTTAGAGCGGCGTCTCTTTTGTTGTTTGCCTTTGTTTCGGACTATTGAAATAAACTCCTTGTTTTTGGAATTCCCGTTTCACCGTGTGTCTGTGCAGCGCGACACCCCCGTTACATGTATCTTCACTTTAAGATTATTATACAATTGTACTTTATTAATACTTTGGATTGGCCTTTTGGTGGCTCATGAAATTATAATGCAGATTCCTTCTGGCCCGTTTCTGAGGACGCGTCTCAAAAGTGCATTATGAAGGCGAGTGTAAAAACAAAAAGCATCAGCTTTATTTTGGATGTGAAATAAAGAGATCATTATAGTTGGTGTATTTTACAGGTGCAGGTTATTGGATAAACGGGAATAAAAACCCTTTTGACAGTCCGGACAGTGTTGAGAAACTGTAGCGACTGTTATTTGTGCAGTTTCCTCATAAAGCATATTTATGTGGCACGTAACATCTTAAAAGCGTCTTAAATAAGATTTTAAAGCGTGCATTGACAATAAACTACATCTCCCACAATCCATGTGCGTGTTACCCGCGAAGTGACGGCGTCCCACCACTAGAGTGCAGCGTATCCCACATCAGCGTTTACCGAGGGCCATTTTTCCATCCCAGAATCCCAAATTCTATCCCAAAATGTCCAGGAAGTGAAAATGGATGCAGATGGAAGGCCAAGAAAGATGTGAAAGTGAAACATGTTTATGCTGAAGGAGAAAACCCTTGACCAAGACCCTTAACCCTATGTACTCCAGGGGGAGCCGTATCATAGCTGCGCTCTGACCTCAGCTAGCACTGCAACAGATGTCAACATCTGCATCGCACCAGAATAATCGCATGTACCGCACCAGAATAATCATCTGCATCGCACCAGAATAATCGCGTGTATCGTATCAGAATAATCGCGTGTATCCTATCAGAATAATCGTGTGCACCGCACCAGAATAATTATCGGCATCGTATCAGAATAATCGCGTGTAGCGTATCAGAATAATCGTGTGCACTGCACCAGAATAATAATCTGCATCGCATCAGAATAATCGTGTGTATCGTATCAGAATAATCGCGTGTATCGTATCAGAATAATCGCGTGTATCGTATCAGAATAATCGCGTGCACCGCACCAAAATAACCGTGTGCACCGCACCAGAATAATCATCTGCATCGTATCAGAATAATCGCGTGTATCATTCCAGAATAATCATGTGTGCCGTATCATGGTTGCGCTCTGACCTCAGCTACCAACAAGCTGGGATATGCTATGAAAGAATTTCGCTGAGATGTTTATGTGATAAATATAGACTATTCAATCAAAAAGCTGTGTGTGTGTTTTGTGTTATGAGGCGACGTCGCACATCAAACACTATATACTGTATTATAATTACACCTGGACATTCGAGGGACACCGTAATACTGATGTGGAACACGGTGATGATGAGTTTCACATTCCTGTTATAAAGTGATTCTTTCCATGAGAAAAAAATGAAAATAGTGACGTAAAAGTGTTTTATTGTTATTAATAAAAAGTGATAACATGTGGTGTGGAATCATTCTCAGTGCTATATCACATTTTATTAGAAGGATATGAAGCATAATCTCACACCCACTGTGATGCAATTTCCACCAGAAGCTGTATCATGGAAACGCGAGCCAATTAACACTTCATAGGAGATCCAGTTCTAGCGAGTTCTCCTTATGGATCTGAGACTGTACCTGAGAGCCCTCAGCTGGTCCTCCTCCTCAAACCGGCCTAGTCTGCGGTGCACTGTGTGGAGGAGATTGGTGCCCTGAAATCCGCTGCCACGCCCGTCGCACCGCACCACAATCACGCCCGCGCTGCTGACCAACACGCTCGCCCAGTCCACCTGAAACTGCTCCGACACAGACTGACTTCCTGGAGTGCCATCACTGAGAAATAAACAAACAAACAATTATCCCACCATCTTCCCTTTGATAAATAAAGAACATGTGTGATCCCTGCCTCTCTCGTCCCCTCAGAACCACAACATTATCCCTCATTTTGGCAAAAGTATTGGTACACGGGGTGATTAAAGTGCAGGAGTACTGATCAGAAGGTTGGGGGTTCAAGCCCTGGTATCGCCAAGCTGCCACTCTTGGGTCCTTGAGCAAGACCCAGATCTCCTGCCCCTCTATCTCCATCAGAATGAGAAGATTAACCCCCATGTTGGCAAAAGTATTGGGACACCTGACTTTTCCACCCTCTCCAAAATGTTACCGCAAAAGGCGTCACAGAATGGTACAGGACGTCTCCGCATGCATTTCTACCTTCACTTCACTCAACTATGAAGATCTTCTTTACATCGAAAATCTTCCCAGAGGATTATATGTGTTAAATAAGATCTCCAGAAGAGAAGATCTCCATAAACCTTTGGGTTTAAGGTCAAATTTCCAGCACCTTTGCAATAAAACGTGGCCTTGAAAAGAAATCAGGAGTAAACTGGTCATGTGAGGTCGTTTCCAAAAGTGCGGTTAAATCGTATCATAGTATAATTTGAGGATTTCGTCTGAAGAGCCCTGAGGACCTCGTGATGTACGAGACGAGGTGATGGTGAGACTCACACGAGCAGCAGGAGAGGGTAATGCGCCGTGTCCACGAAGCCGGCAGGTTTCAGGATCTGCATCGTCAAAACTGAAGAGCAAAAATACATCCAAGAGACGGTTCACTGATCCTCAGTCACGCTTACTAGCTGATTTACCATTAAAGAACATCATTACAGTCGCGCTCATAAGTTTGTATACCCTGGTATACTTCTCCTTTATTCATGGTTAGTGTTTGGCTGAAGCCATTTATCATCAAACAACTGTTTACTCTTTTTAAATCATAACGGCAACAGAAACAACCTGATCAAAAGTTTACACACCCCAGTTCTCAATACCATGTTTAACATCAATGACAGTCTTTCGTGGTGGTTGTGGATGTTCTTGTAAATTCTTGGGTTGTTTTGTGTGACCTGCAGGTTTGAGGTCCACAGAGTGGCTCCGTGATATTGAGGTTAGAAGACTGAGACGTCCCTCCAGAACCTTCACTGTATCCTGCTGGAGCCGGCTTGACTCGGGTTTGAGTTCGGGGTCATGTTGGAATGTCCAAGTAGGTCAATCCATGTGCAGCTTCTGGGTTCCACCAGCATGTTTTCTCAATAGGAATGGTGACGCTTTCATCATACACCCTTCTCATCACTCCAAACGCCAAAGGTTGGAGTTTTGTCTCTGTGCTGTTTGGTGTGTTGTAAGACGGATACTTATGTGGCATTTGTATTGTAATTACTTTCTTCTGGAAACCCCCAGAAGCCATCATCTTCTTTCTCGAAACGCCACAGCACATGTTTTTCAGAACCCCTCATTTTCCAAATTTTAGTGGAATTCTACGGCTTTTGGTTTCATCAGAACCCCCTAGGCTTTAGTTTGGACACTGCTGATTGGCTATCTTTTTAAATTCCCTTCTGTTTACCTTCAACGACCTTACAGCCTGGTCTGTTTAATATTTATCGCTGACGTCGAAATGCTAGCTCAGAGAGATGAGTGTTAAAACACCAAAAATGCAGGGAGGGGGAGTGACACACGTGACATCATCAAATTATCCAGCGTCCGACTCCCGTCAATGTGCCGAGCGTTTAGACATGTCACATGATCTTGTGTCCGAGTTTCACTGATATTTCGCATTTGCCTCCATGTGACGTCATGCAGCAGTCATATGATCACGACCGACTCCATCTCACCTACGAGTGTTTATGTCACATGTGCATGTCGGGTGAACACGGGCTATCAAATTTCTCCATTCATTCTCTATGGAACCGGAATGTCGCAGATTTCCCCAAATCCGAACGTGTGTGGGGATTCGGGAGGTATATGATGGTGATCCACTCCGGACCCCCTACGAGTGGATTTGCCATATGTGCATGTCGGACGCTCACAGGCCCGAACTGTGAGGCACCAAATTTCAACCCCATTCATTTTCTATGGGAAAAAATTCCCGCTTTTTGGTCCCGGGTTCGGAATTCCGTGATGTGATTCCTTATAAAAGTAACAGCACACCTCACACCATCAGCACGATATGA
>JACRUU010000002.1:4186441-4223941 GCA_030449085.1 Kryptopterus vitreolus | reverse complement strand
TGAATATGAAGTGTTAATAATGAAGTAATAGTGAATATGAAGCATTGATAATGCAGTAATAGTGAATGTGAAGCGTTAATAATGCAGGTATAGTGAGTGTAAATTGTTAATAATGCAGGAATAGTGAAAGTGAAGCGTTAGTAATGCAGTAATAGTGAATATGAAGTGTTAATAATGAAGTAATAGTGAATATGAAATGTTAATGCAGTAATAGTGAATATGAAGTGTTAATAATGAAGTAATAGTGAATATGAAATGTTAATAATGCAGTAATAGTGAATATGAAATGTTAATAATGCAGTAATAGTGAATATGAAGTGTTAATAATGTAATAGTGATAATGCAGTAATAGTGAGTGTGAGTGTGAAGTGTTAATAATACAGTAAGAGTGAGTGTGAAGTGTTAATAATGCAGTAATAGTGAGTGTGAAGTGTTAATAATGCAGTAATAGTGAGTGTGAAGTGTTAATAATGCAGTAATAGTGAGTGTGATATGAAATGTTGTTAATAATGCAATTGTTAATAATGCATAATAGTGAGTGTGAATGTTAATAATGCAGTAATAGTGAATATGAAATGTTAATAATGCAGTAATAGTGAGTATGAAATGTTAATAATGCAGTAATAGTGAGTGTGAAATGTTAATAATGCAGTAATAGTGAATATGAAATGTTAATAATGCAGTAATAGTGAGTGCAGTAATGAATATGAAGTGTGTGAGTGTTGAATAATGCATAATAGTGAATGTTTTAATAATGCAGTAATAGTAGTGTGGAGAGAATAAATCTGTGATTAAATAATGGTAATAGTGAATATGAAATGTAATAGTGAGTGTGATGTGTTAATAATGCGTATAAGTGTTAAATGTAATAGTATTTTATTCAGTAATAGTGAGTGTGAATATGAAATGCAGTAATAGTGATAATTGCTGACCTGTCTGTGCAGCCAGCTCTCACTCTCGTCCTCATGTTTCTACACAAACACAGAGAGAGTGATCAACACAAACAGCTTGTTTTTGTTGTAAATTGCAGGTTGCAGTGTGTTGTTTGGGTACCACACCTTGGTACACACTCCTGTAGTGGCTTCACACAGAGTGAGGATGGAGATGTTCTGCGCTCGGTTCAGCCAGTTCACCGCCAGCTTGGTGCTCGTGGCCCATTTCACCATCGTTATATAAAATTCCCTGTAAGAATAAAACAGGAGATCTTCCATATGGACTATAAGATTTATAACTGCTTTTTCCCTCTCATTTCACATTTATTCTCTATTCATGGTTATAATATTCTCCACTCTTCTGGGAGCTGTATTATTATTATTATTATTATTATTATTATTATTCTTCATTATTATTATTATTATTATTATTCATTATTATTATTGTTATTATTATTATTATTATGTTATTATTATTATTATTATTATTTATTATTATTATTATTATTATTATTATTATTATGTATTATTATATCATTATTAGTTTATTCATTATTATTATTATTATTATTATTATTATAATTATTATTATTATTATTCATTCCAGTTATTATTATTATTATTATTATTATTATTATTATTATTATTATTATTATTATTATTATTATTATTAATTTTATTATTATTATTTTTTTTTTTTTTTTTTTTTTTTTCATTATTATTATTATTATTATTTTAATTTTTTTTTTTTTTTTTTTTTATTATTATTATTATTATTAATTGTTATTATTATTATTTATTATTAATATTATTTTTTATTATTAGTTATTATTATTATAAATATAATTCTTATTATTATTATTATTATTCATTATTATTATTATATTATTATATTCATTATTATTATTATTATTATTATTATTATTATTATATTATTATTAATATTATTATTATTGTTATTATTTTTATTATTATTATTATTATTATTATTATTATTATTTCATTATTATTATTGTATTATTATTATTATTATATTATTATTATTGATTATTAGTATGATTATTATTATTATTATTTATTACTTTATTATTATTATTTATTATAGTATTATTATTATTATTATTACGTCTTATATTATTATTATTATTATTATTATTCCGATTATTATATATTATTATTCTTCCCTCGGGTCAACGGGGATTGTGTCTATTATTGCATTATTGGCGTCTATTATTATTATGCATTGGATTATTCCATTCCCTGGATGGATTACCATTCCCATATTCATTATTATTTATTATTAGATTATTATTCACCTTATATTATTATTCATTGTATTATTATTAAGGTGATTCATTATTATTATTATTATAGGTGTAACCATTATCATTATCCTATTATGCATGGTTATTGGATTGGGGAGGATTACCATTATGATTACCCGGATTATGATTATTAATTTATTTATTCCCTGAGGCACGGGGATTATTATTATTATTATTAGTCATTATTATTATTATTAATTATATTATTATTATTATTATATTATTATTGCCGAGATTCGTTTATCTTCTTCGATTATTATTGCTATTATTATTATTATTAGGATTATACCCTGAGTTTATGTCTTCTTCAAGTATTATCCGTGCTTATTATTATTATTATTATTATTATGTTTATTATTATTATTATTATTATTATTATTATTATTATTATTATTATTATTATTATTATTTATTTATTATATTATTATATATTATTCATTTATTATTATTATATATTATATTATTCATTATTATTAGTTTTTTATTATTATTATTATTATTATTATTATTATTACTTATTATTATTATTGTTATTATTATTATTTTAATTATTATATGTTTCATGATTATTATTATTATTATTATCTATTACCCGATTATTATTATTATTATTATGATTATTAGTATTATTAACCTCTGGTCCTCAGGTTTCTTCATCTGAATGGTATGTAGAGGTCCGTTCAGGTTCACGACGTACAGCGAGATCACCGGGTTCTCCTCTCCCGCCTGGAGTGAAAAATAAATAAATAAACAAACAAACAAACAAACAAACAAATAAATAATTAAATAAAATCTCCACTTTCTCACGTCTTCATTTTAACGACACTAATTATATTCCCATGTAAGTGACCATGCTACAAGGCTTACTTTGGGGTAGTGGTACTCTCGGCCGGTCGGGTACAGCGACCCGGTGAACATGGGCAGCTCCATCTTGGGCACCAGCGTGTTGTTGATGGTGGCGTACGCCAGCCGAGCCCCGTCAGGAGACCACCAGTGGGCCAGGTGGGACTGGAAAACTTCCTCTGTGTGAGTGAGAAGAGACGCAGCGTTCAAGTCTTCACCATTCATGTCTTCACCATTCAGATCTTCACCATTCATGTCTTCACCATTCATGTCTTCACCATTCAGATTCACCATTCATGTCTTCACCATTCATGTCTTCACCATTCATGTCTTCACCATTCATGTCTTCATTCAGATCTTCACCATTCATGTCTTCACCATTCATGTCTTCACCATTCAGATCTTCACCATTCATGTCTTCACCATTCATGTCTTCACCATTCATGTCTTCACCATTCAGTCTTCACCATTCATGTCTTCACCATTCATGTCTTCACCATTCATGTCTTCACCATTCATGTCACACACGAGTCACTGTACAAGAAGTAGGAGACCCAAACCTGTTCCAGCCTGACACTGGAGTGGAACCAGAGTAAAGCTCTGACACCTCACACCTCACCTCACTTCACCTCAGCCCTCCTCACCTCACCTCAGACCCCCTTAACTCACCTCACACCTCCTCTCCTCACCTCACACCTCCTCACCTCACCTCACACCTCACCTCAGACCTCCTCACCACACCTCATACTTCCTCACCTCACCTCACACCTCCTCATCTCCCCTCACCCTAGACCTCGCCTCACACCTCCTCACCTCACCTCATACCTTCTCACCTCAGGCCTCCTCACCTCACCTCATACCTCCTCACCTCATTTCACACCTCCTCACCTTGCCTCAGATCTCCTCGCCTCACCTCGCCTCGCCTCAGACTTTCCTCCCTCATCTGAGAAGAAAACTTCACAAAGATCTCCTGGATCTTCCTTTCCAGAAGAGTGGATTTATTATGGAGAATAAATATGGACCAGGAAGATCATATATCAATATTATTATGGTCAGGTGTCCACGATACTTTTTAAAAGAAGGTTTGAGAAAGATTCAGACAGAAAAAGCTTCTTCCTATTCAGTGGAATTGATTTTATCCAGCGTGGGTTCGACTCTCCGCGGGTCTGTACTCTGACAGATGTACCAGTGTCTACAGCGACAGAAATTAAAATCTGAATTAATGCCGTAACCATGGAAATGAAGGTCATCTCACTGCATATGTAACCCGCGAGAGGAACCTGAACCTTCACTAATTTATCTGGACTACAAAAGAAATAACACTCAAAGGAAGAACTGGATGTTTTAGAAGAACGTTACTGAATAAATCAGCTTTGGGGAAAAAATATAGGCTTTGATTGAACTGAATAAAACTGAAGTGTCATTATAAGTGTAAGAACCCCCCCCCCTCTATCCCCCCCCTCAACACCCCCCCCCCCCTCCATCGTTCTTTAATTGGACAGCTGATCCGTCATACGACGAGTCTCCGAACCCGAGTCTGTGTTAGAGACGCTGGGATATGAATTATTCAACGTCGTGTTTTTTTTATTCTTCATCACAACGGCTTGTTGCTGTTCAGCTGAGCGATGCGGAATCTGATGAGTTAAACTCAGAGAATAAAAAAAGCCGGCGATGCAGGACTGTAATCTAACATCTCTCTCCTTCTTTTCTTACACACACACACACACACACACACACACACACACATACACACACACACACGCACACCATACACACAACACACACACACACACCACACACACACACACACACACACACACACACACACACACACATATACACACACACACACACACACACCTATACACACACACACATATACACACACACACAGTCACACATATACACACATACACATATATATATACACACACGTATATACACACATACACACACATATACACACATCCATCACACACACACACACACACACCACACACATACACACACACACACACACCACACACACATACACACACACACACACACACACATACACACACACACACACACACCCACATACACACATATACACACCACACACCCCACACAACACACCACAGATACACACACACACATACACACACACACACACACACACACACACACATACACATATATATCACACACACACACACACACCTATACCCCCACACACACCGTATACACACACACACACACACACACACACACACACATATATATATACACACACGTATATACACACACATACACACACACACACACACACACACACACACACATATACACACACACACACACATATATACACACACACACACACACACACACACATACACACACACACACACACACACACACACAATACAACGCACACAGTACACTATACACACACACACCACACACACACATCACACACAATACACACACACACACACACGTCACACATACACACCACACACACACATACACGTATACACATTACACGCATATACACACACACACACATACACCACACACCTGAACCGAATATATACACACACCACACACACACCACATTTATATATGAAAAGGTTGAAAAGGCCAGAAGAGGGCACGAGTTTGCCTCAGAACATCTTCCTCAGAAATTGTATCTCAGAAGCTTTTCTATATAAACACTGCCAAAGATCCTCAGCACAATGTTTACCTCAAAATCTCTTCCTTAAATCCTCTACCTCAGAAATCTTACTTAAATCCTCTACCTCAGAATCTCTTCCTCAACTCCTCTACCTCAGAATCTCTTCCTCAAACCCTCTACCTCAGAAACCTTACTTAAATCATATACCTCAGAATCTCTTCCTCAAACCCTCTACCTCAGAAACCTTACTTAAATCATCTACCTCAGAATCTCTTCCTCAAACCCTCTACCTCAGAAACCTTACTTAAATCATCTACCTCATAACCTCATCCTCAACTCCTCTACCTCAGAAACCTTACTTAAATCATCTACCTCATACCCTCTTCCTCAAACCCTCTACCTCAGAAACCTTACTTAAATCATCTACCTCAGAATCTCTTCCTCAAATCCTCTACCTCAGAAACCTTACTTAAATCCTCTACCTCATAACCTCATCCTCAACTCCTCTACCTCAGAAACCTTACTTAAATCATCTACCTCAGAATCTCTTCCTTAAAACCTCTACCTCAGAAACCTTACTTAAATCATCTACCTCAGAATCTCTTCCTTAAAACCTCTACCTCAGAAACCTTACTTAAATCATCTACCTCAGAATCTCTTCCTTAAATCCTCTACCTCAGAAACCTTACTTAAATCATCTACCTCATAACCCCATCCTCAACTCCTCTACCTCAGAAATCTTACTTAAATCATCTACCTCAGAATCTCTTCCTTAAAACCTCTACCTCAGAAACCTTACTTAAATCATCTACCTCAGAATCTCTTCCTTAAACCCTCTCCCTCAGAAACCTTACTTAAATTATCTACATCAGAGTCTCTTCCTTAAATCCTCTACCTCAGAAACCTTACTTACATCATCTACCTCATACCCTCTTCCACAACTCCTCTACCTCAGAAACCTTACTTAAATCATCTACCTCAGAATCTCTTAAATCTCTTAAATTCCTTAAATCCTCTACCTCAGAAACCTTACTTAAATCATCTACCTCAGAACCTCATCCTCAACTCCTCTACCTCAGAAACCTTGCTTAAATCATCTACCTCAGAATCTGTTCCTTAAATCCTCTACCTCAGAAACCTTACTTAAATGATCTACATCAGAATCTCTTCCTCAAACCCTCTACCTCAGAAACCTTACTTAAATTATCTACATCAGAGTCTCTTCCTTAAATCCTCTACCTCAGAAACCTTACTTAAATCATCTACCTCATACCCTCTTCCACAACTCCTCTACCTCAGAAACCTTACTTAAATCATCTACCTCCGAACCTCCTCCTCAACTCTTCTACCTCAGAAACCATACTTAAATCATCTACCTCAGAACCTCATCCTCAAACCCTCTACCTCAGAACCTCTTCCTCAACTCCTCTACCTCAGAACCACTTCCTCAAATCATCTACCTCCGAATCGCTTCCATAAATCCTCTACCTCAAATCCTCTACCTCAGAAACTCTTCTTTAAATCCTCTACCTCAGAAACTCTTCCTATAATCTGCTACCTCAGAATACCTCCCTCAAATCCTCTACCTCAGACCCTCTTCCTCAACTCCTCTACCTCAGAAACCTTCCTTAAATGCTCTTCCTCAACTCCTCTACCTCAGAAACTCTTCCTTAAATGCTCTTCCTCAACTCCTTTACCTCAGAAACTCTTCCTTAAATGCTCTTCCTTAGAAACTCTTCTTCAATTCCTCTACCTCAGAAACCTTCCTCAACTCCTGTACCTCAGAAACTCTTCCTTAAATCCTCTACCTCGGAATATTTTCCTCAAATCTGCTACCTTAGAATCTCTTCCTCAAATACTCTACCTCAGAACCTCTTTCTGAGAGAAGGGGCTTCAAAACCTCAAATCCTGTACCTTAAAACCACTTCATCAGAAATTCTTCTCTATAACCTCTGCCTTAGATGTTCCTCAGAACCTTTGCCTTAAATATGTTCTGTGCCCTTGAACCTTGTTTCTAAAAGCCTTGCCTTATATCTTCTACCTTATGTCCTCCGTCTCATAACCTCAAACCACCTGCCTCAGAACGTCTTCCTTAAAAACCTCTACCTTCAATTTTTTTCTTCTACATTTTATATTTACATTTACGGCAGATTCCTTTCTCCATAGCGACTTAGGGGCTCAGGGGCCTTACTCAAGGGCCCACTAGTGGCAGCTTTCGAAAAAAAATTCAGCAAACCTCACTTTTACCTCAAAAATGAAATCTTGCAATAAGATCAAAGCGACTGGCTCACCCTCATACAGCCAATCACTGAGGCCGTTGAATATCACGCCCTCTTTGCCGGTGGAAACCAGGCGGATGATTCGGCTCTCCACGGTGGCGCGGTAGAAGATATTATTCTCAAAGATGAAGATCTGAAAAAGAAGAACAGAAGCATTCATTCATTCATTCATTCTAATCCCTCCATCCTCCACAACTCCTTCTCCACTAATCCCTCCATCCTCCACAACTCCTTCTCCACTAATCCCTCCATCCTCCACAACTCCTTCTCCACTAATCCCTCCATCCTCCACAACCCCTTCTCCACTAATCCCTCCATCCTCCACAACTCCTTCTCAACTAATCCCTCCATCCTCCACAACTCCTTCACTAATCCCTCCATCCTCCACAACTCCTCCACTAATCCCTCCATCCTCCACAACTCCTTCTCCACTAATCCCTCCATCCTCCACAACCCCTTCTCCACTAATCCCTCCATCCTCCACAACCCCTTCCTCCACTAATCCCTCCATCCTCCACAACCCCTTCCTCCACTAATCCCTCCATCCTCCACAACCCCTCCTCCACTAATCCCTCCATCCTCCACAACTCCTTCCTAATCTCCATCCTCCACAACTCCCCACTAATCCCTCCATCCTCCACAACTCCTTCTCCACTAATCCCTCCATCCTCCACAACCCATCCTCCACTAATCCCTCCATCCTCCACAACTCCTCCACTAATCCCTCCATCCTCCACAACTCCTTCTCCACTAATCCCTCCATCCTCCACAACTCCTCCTCCACTAATCCCTCCATCCTCCACAACTCCTTCTCCACTAATCCCTCCATCCTCCACAACTCCTTCTCCACTAATCCCTCCATCCTCCACAACTCCTTCTCAACTAATCCCTCCATCCTCCACAACCCCTTCCTCCACTAATCCCTCCATCCTCCACAACTCCTTCTCCAACTAATCCCTCCATCCTCCACAACTCCTTCACTAATCCCTCCATCCTCCACAACTCCTCCACTAATCCCTCCATCCTCCACAACTCCTTCTCCACTAATCCCTCCATCCTCCACAACTCATTCTCCACTAATCCCTCCATCCTCCACAACTCCTCCACTAATCCCTCCATCCTCCACAACTCCTCCACTAATCCCTCCATCCTCCACAACTCCTCCACTAATCCCTCCATCCTCCACAACCCCTCCTCCACTAATCCCTCCATCCTCCACAACTCCTCCACTAATCCCTCCATCCTCCACAACTCCTCCACTAATCCCTCCATCCTCCACAACTCCTCCACTAATCCCTCCATCCTCCACAACCCCTTCTCCACTAATCCCTCCATCCTCCACAACTCCTTCTCCACTAATCCCTCCATCCTCCACAACTCCTTCTCCACTAATCCCTCCATCCTCCACCACTGCATCGTGTTCAGTCCAGTCCTCAGGCATTGTTTCACTAATCCCTTTATCTCTGTGGGTAAAACACAGGCAGACTTCCACAAGACCAACTACGAGTTTCTTTTCAGTTCTGGGACTTCATAGTGAAATTAAATGTCAAGTAAATATTTACAGATAAACATCTACAGATAAACATCTACAGGTAAACATCTACAGCCTAACATGTACAGGTAATGTATTACAGTTAAACATCATTTCTACAGGTAAACATCTACAGGTAAACACCAACAGATAAACATCTGGTAAACTTTAACAGGTAAACGTCTGTAGGTAAACATCTACAGGTAAACACCAACAGGTAAACATCTGGTAAACTTTAACAGGTAATCTTCTGTAGGTAAACATCTACAGGTAAACACCAACAGATAAACATCTGGTAAACTTTAACAGGTAATCTTCTGTAGGTAAACATCTACAGGTAAACGGCTACAGATAAACACCAGGTAAACATCAACAGGTAAACATCTACAGGTAAACATCTACAGGTAAACATTTACAGGTAAACATCTGTTAAACTTTAAAAGGAAAACTTCTGTAGGTAAACATCTACAGGTAAACATCTACAGGTAAACACCAACAGCTAAACATCTGGTAAACTTTAACAGGTAAACGTCTGTAGGTAAACATCTACAGGTAAACACCAACAGGTAAACACCAACAGATAAACATCTGGTAAACTTTAACAGGTAAACGTCTGTAGGTAAACATCTACAGGTAAACATTTACAGGTAAACGGCTACAGATAAACATCTGGTAAACTTTAACAGGTAAACATCTGTAGGTAAACATCTACAGGTAAACACCAACAGGTAAACACCAACAGATAAACATCTGGTAAACTTTAACAGGTAAACATCTACAGGTAAACATCTACAGGTAAACACCAACAGGTAAACACCAACAGATAAACATCTTGTAAACTTTAACAGGTAAACAACTACAGGTAAACATCTACAGGTAAACATCTACAGGTAAACGGCTACAGATAAACATCTGGTAAACTTTAACAGGTAAACGTCTGTAGGTAAACATCTACAGGTAAACATTTACAGGTAAACATCCAACAGGTAAACACCAAAACTTTAACAGGTAAACGTCTGTAGGTAAACATCTACAGGTAAACATCTACAGGTAAACGGCTACAGATAAACATCTGGTAAACTTTAACAGGTAAACATCAAGTCTGTAGGTAAACATCTACAGGTAAACGGCTACAGATAAACACCAGGTAAACATCAACAGGTAAACATCAACAGGTAAACATCTACAGGTAAACATTTACAGGTAAACATCTGGTAAACTTTAAAAGGAAAACTTCTGTAGGTAAACATCTACAGGTATACACCAACAGGTAAACACCAAAAGCTAAACATCTGGTAAACTTTAACAGGTAAACGTCTGTAGGTAAACATCTACAGGTAAACATCTACAGGTAAACACCAACAGATAAACATCTGGTAAACTTTAACAGGTAAACATCACCAGGTACACATCGCCAGGTAAACATCTACAGGTAAACATTTACAGGTAAACATCTGGTAAACTTTAACAGGTAAACATCACCAGGTACACATCGCCAGGTAAACATCTACAGGTAAACATTTACAGGTAAACATCTGGTAAACTTTAAAAGGAAAACGTCTGTAGGTAAACATCTACAGGTAAACATCTACAGGTAAACATCTACAGGTAAACATCTACAGGTGAACGGCTACAGATAAACATCTGGTAAACTTTAACAGGTAACGTCTGTAGGTAAACATCTACAGATAAATACCAACAGATAAACATCTGGTAAACTTTAACAGGTAATCTTCTGTAGGTAAACATCTACAGGTAAACACCAACAGGTAAACACCAGGTAAACATCACCAGGTAAACATTGAGATGTAAATCTTCCTGAGGTTTAGACTGATGGTATGTATAGTCATTGTTGTATCAGGATGTATTTATGGATGGAGAAATGACTTTAGATGAGAGAGAAACGTGATTTATGTACATTAAAAAGGAAATCTTCAGGTTTATTCAGAATAAACATCTGAATGTTTTCTGTGATACATTTGGATGAAATCAGCAGAAGTGACGGTCGTGTGAGGAAACATGGAGCTTCAGGTTTTCTCCATGCAGGTGTGTGTGATGGAGGTTTGGTTCTCACCAGCTGCTGGCCGCGTGGTCCCCATCCTGCATACTGCAGAGGAGCATTCCGCACTTCTGGAGGATTGAGCATCCATGTTTCCCTGTGAAGTACACACACACACACACACACACACACACACACACACACACACACGCATGTTGTCATCTGACAGGGATTTACGAACAGGTTATTCACACACTCCTGTTATGATAAAAGACTGATAGATGTAATAAACGTATGACACATAAAAACACCATCAATCAGAAGTGAGTAAACACAAAAACAATTACACATGTTTTGAAACCATCTGAGCATCATCGTGTGTGTGTGTGTGTGTGTGTGTGTGTGTGTGTGTGTGTGTGTGTGTGTGTGTGTGTGTGTGTGTGTGTGTGTGTGTGTGTGTGTGTGTGTGTGTGTGTGTGTACTTACGGGGACTCCAAACTGCATATGATGTAATATGCTGTGAAGGAGTGCTGATAAATCTGAAAAAGAAACAGAGCTTAGTTGGTTCCCTGACCTGCTGTAAGAGGAACTCACTAGGTGAGATGAGCAGGTTGATCCATGTGTGTTTGGAGGAACTGGAAGTGTAAAGGATCGTTCACTTGGTGAATGGATTGGATTGTCGATGTGGAGAAGGTTAATGGAGATGTAGAGAAGGTTAATGGAGATGTAGAGAAGGTTAATGGAGATGTGGAGAAGGTTAATGGAGATGTGGAGAATGTTAATGGAGATGTGGAGAAGGTTAATGGAGATGTGGAGAAGGTTAATGGAGATGTGGAGAATGTTAATGGAGATGTGGAGAATGTTAATGGAGATGTGGAGAAGGTTAATGGAGATGTAGAGAAGGTTAATGGAGATGTTGAGAAGGTTAATGGAGATGTGGAGAAGGTTAATGGAGATGTGGAGAAGGTTAATGGAGATGTGGATAAGGTTAATGGAGATGTAGAGAAGGTTAATGGAGATGTGGAGAAGGTTAATGGAGATGTAGAGAAGGTTAATGGAGATGTGGAGAATGTTAATGGAGATGTGGAGAAGGTTAATGGAGATGTGGAGAAGGTTAATGGAGATGTAGAGAAGGTTAATGGAGATGTGGAGAAGGTTAATGGAGATGTGGAGAAGGTTAATGGAGATGTGGAGAATGTTAATGGAGATGTGGAGAATGTTAATGGAGATGTGGAGAAGGTTAATGGAGATGTGGATAAGGTTAATGGAGATGTGGAGAATGGTTAATGGAGATGTAGAGAACGTTAATGGAGATGTAAGAATGGTTAATGGAGATGTGGAGAATGTTAATGTAGATGTAATGGAGATGGTGAGAAGGTTAATGGAGATGTGGAGAAGGTTAATGGAGATGGGGAGAAGGTTAATGGAGATGTAGAGAAGGTTAATGGAGATGTAGAGAATGTTAATGGAGATGTGGAGAATGTTAATGGAGATGTGGAGAAGGTTAATGGAGATGTGGAGAATGTTAATGGAGATGTGGAGAATGTTAATGGAGATGTGGAGAAGGTTAATGGAGATGTGGAGAAGGTTAATGGAGATGTGGAGAAGGTTAATGGAGATGTGGAGAATGTTAATGGAGATGTGGAGAAGGTTAATGGAGATGTAGAGAAGGTTAATGGAGATGTTGAGAAGGTTAATGGAGATGTGGAGAATGTTAATGTAGATGTAATGGAGATGGTGAGAAGGTTAATGGAGATGTGGAGAAGGTTAATGGAGATGTTGAGAATGTTAATGGAGATGGTGAGAAGGTTATATGGGTTGGTAGATCAGGTCTGGGTGGGTAAGTGGGTTGGTAGATCAGGTCTGGGTGGGTAAGTGGGTTGGTAGATCTGGTCTGGGTGGGTAAGTGGGTTGGTAGATCAGGTCTGGGTGGGTAAGTGGGTTGGTAGATCAGGTCTGGGTGGGTAAGTGGGTTGGTAGATCTGGTCTGGGTGGGTAAGTGGGTTGGTAGATCTGGTCTGGGTGGGTAAGTGGGTTGGTAGATCAGGTCTGGGTGGGTAAGTGGGTTGGTAGATCAGGTCTGGGTGGGTAAGTGGGTTGGTAGATCAGGTCTGGGTGGGTAAGTGGGTTGGTAGATCTGGTCTGGGTGGGTAAGTGGGTTGGTAGATCTGGTCTGGGATGGTAGTCCAGGCAGAAGGTGGAATGGTTTGGTAGATGGTTTTGTGGGTTTGGGGTTGATGATGTAATCCTGCTGAAGAACCTTCTGGAGTATTATCAGCTCTAACAGAGACGCCGCAGTGCATGCTGGGAATTGAACACACCACGAACCCGTGCCATATCGAGGAATCTGCTGCAGATTAGCATGCTAGACATGCATTTACTTGTTTTTTTAATATTACTTAAACACACACACACACACACACACACACACCCCACACACACACACACACCAGGAAAGAGTGAGAAAAGATGATAAGACAAGACAAGAGAGACTCAGTAGAACTGGAAGGTAAACAAGAACACAGAGAGCATGAAAGAAAACTCCTCTGTGAAGGACAATCGTGTGTGTGGTGTGTGTGTGTGTGTGTGTGTGTGTGTGTGTGTGTGTGTGTGTGTGTGTGTGTAATGACAGTTAGGGGACAGAGCTGTCATCCATCAAGACGATGTTGCGACGGACATGGAATAAGAAACTAGTTCACACATTTTCCCCTCTCACCTCTCCGGTCCCTGCGCTGTGTGTGTGGTGTGTGTGTGTGTGTGAGTGTGTGTGTGTGTGTGTGTGTGTGTGTGTGTGTGTGTGTGTGTGTGTGTGTGTGTGTGTGTGTGTGTGTGTGTGTGTGTGTGTGTGTGTGGGTGGGTCTTACCGGCTGCACGTTGTAAGCAAGCAGCACATGCTTCATGTCCGGAGAAAGCTCATAGTCACTGGCCTTATACATTTCCTGTACAGGAGAAATAAAGTGTGTTTCTCATTCTGCTCATTGTACATCAAAGGCACAGCTATGACATCATCAGTATCATCAAATCTATCTATCTATCTATTATCTATATATATATAAGGGGCCACGGTGGCTTAGTGGTTAGCACGTTCGCCTCACACCGCCAGGGTCCGGGTTCGATTCCCGTCTCGGCCATGTGTGTGTGGAGTTTGTGCATGTTCTCCCCGTGTCTCAGGGGGTTTTTCTCCGGGTTCTCCCGGTTTCCTCCCCCGGTCCAAAAACATGCACGGTAGGTTAATTGGCTCTAGTGTGTGTGTGTGTGTGTGTCCTGTGATGTGTTGGCATTTCATCCAGGGTGTATCCTGCATTAATGCCCATAGACGCCTGAGATAGACACAGGCTCCCTGTGACCCGAGGGAAGATCGGATAAAGCGATAGAAGATGAATGAATATATATATATATAATATATATATTTATTAATTCGTTCCTCAGAAAGCGACTTTGACTGAATCCGATGTTAACTGAAATTAATTATCCAATTTGTCTCAGGTCATGATCGAGGAAGTTATTAGCACATTCCTCTAGAACACGACGGAAACTGAATGAAACGACGTTAACCGACGCCAAATTCCTGACGAAAAATCCGACTTTAGCTGAAGGCGACGTACACTGAGAGCGACTCACACCGAGGTACCACAGTAAATACTATATATAAATATATTATATTTGCCTGAATAATTTTTTGTTTTCCTAAACAATATTTCCTAAGAATTCCGTATGCGTATCTTCAAAGATTTACTTTTTTTTTCGACGTGATTTTATTGGCGATGTCGAAAAGGGACGCATTTTAACGCCTGTCAATTTTCATTAACGAGCAATTTACGCCGCGTACTGTTTATCTTTACATTTACATTTACATTTGCAGCATTTGGCAGACGCTCTTATCCAGAGCGACTTACAATTGAGCAATTCAGGGTTAAGGGCCTTGCTCAAGGACCCACTAGTGACAGCTTAGTGGTGGTGGGGTTTGAACCCATGATCTTTCGGTCCAGAGTCCAACACCTTAACCACTGGGCTATCACCTCCCTTTAATCACTGCTTTACAGTTTTGATTACAAATATAAATAAATAAATATAAAAGAGGAGACATCAGAACCGCTTATTCACCGTTTTTAACTTAAATAAATAAATTAATAAACAAACAAATAAATAAATAAATAAATAAGGCAGACAGTCGTACGAGAAGTCTTTAGGTGGGAAATGGAAAAATATAAACTTCACGTCCAATAAAGATCTGCTTTAAAAGGGTTAGAATGGAAGATCTCGTGCGAGCGGGCTCCGATCTCAACCCTATTTAGATCCTTATAACCTTGTGGATGAATGAGAAGGACAATCCTCCACAAGATCTAGTGGAACATCTGGCCAGAAGTGTGGAGCTTGTTATAACAGGGGCAGAATCTTATGCTCAGGTGTCCACAAACCCTCCTACATGTTAGGAAGGTGGTAGATCAGTGGTTAATTCACTGGGCTCTGGACCAAAAGGTTCAAATCCCAGCACTACCACTGGTGGGCCCTTGAGTAAGGCCCTTAACCAATTCGCTCTGGATAAGGACGTCTGCCAAACACAGCACATGGTTTCAAATCAATATTCGTTTAATATTGAATGCTTACAAACTTCCTGTTGGGCACCAACACTGTGCTTTCATTGGTGTCCATGTTGAACTTGACCACATCGCCTTCACGAGTGCGATACAGGAGCTCGGACCCTACAGACAGACAAACAAACAAACAAACAAACAACATTAAGATTTACATTCACAAAGTAGAATATTTAACACATTACAGTATATATTTTAGCAAAACAGTGAAATTTACCGTACTGTATTGTATAAACTTAATATTAAATATTATATATTTATGCTACAGTGTACACGTGTAGGGCGGAGCATACGCTGATACATTTTAAATATTCATTCATTCATCTTCTAGCGCTTTATTCGATCTTCCCTCGGGTCACGGGGAGTCTGTGTCTATCTCAGGCGTCTATGGGCATTAAGGCAGGATACACCCTGGATGGAACGCCAACCCATCACACACACACACACACACACATTCACACACACATTCATACACTAGGGACAATTTTCCAAGGTGCCAATCAACCTACCGTGCATACTTTTAGACCGGGAGGAAACCGGAGAACCCCAAGAAAAAAACCCTGAGGGCCGCGTCTGAGGCTGAGACGGGAATCGAACCCAGACCCTGGCGTTGTGAGGTGAACGTGCCTCATCATCATCATCATCATCATCATCATCATCAATATAAAGCCGAGCGCTCGTCACATTGCAGTCCTTGACTCAGTTTTTGTTTTGCCAACAGTATTAAAGCGTATAAAAGTGAAGGTCAGTGAGTTTTCTTTAATTAGAAAGAATTTGATATTTTTCACAGTTAAAAGATACACAAAATGAAAAATACATGACCAGAGAATTGGACTTGTTTTACACAGTCTGGCTCTGAGCATTTCAAATAAATGTACGATTGCACTCCAGTTTCACAAACTCTACTCGTGCTGCTTTGTGTTGCGTCTGATCCAAAAGATCTCAGTTACATCAAATATATCAGTGTTCCAGCAAAGCCAGGGAGGAGGTTAACGTCTGAATCAGAAGGTCACAGGTTCTGGTCCAAGCACTCTCAAGCTTCAGCATGGCCCTGAAGTAAGACCATTAACCCTCGACAAAATGTGTGGGAGGAGCTTGTTAAGAGCTTGCGTTGGAAGTGTTAGGACCAGTTTTCCTTTGTCAGGACTTGATAAAGCACTCCTTGAACCTTAACGTGGTGGAGGAGGTTTGAGTAACCGGATGATCCTAGGAGCTATGTTGTCGGGGGGCTATATGCCCCTGGTAGGGTCTCCCAAAGCAAACAGGTCCCAGGGGACGGCTCAGACGAAGAGCGCTTCCAGACCCCTTATGAAGAAAAATTAAGGACTGTAACGTCGCCCGGTATGGCGTAACCGGGGCCCATCCCTGGAGACAGGCACGGGGTTGGGGCTCGAAAGCAAGCAACTGGTGGGGGGGCCTCCACTCATGGGGCCCGGGCAGGCTCAGCCTGAATGAGCTAATCTAATGCTACCAATCTAATCTAATCCAATGAATCTAATCTAATCCTACCAATCTAATCAATCAATCTAATCTAATCGAATCCTACCATCTAATCTAATCCAATGAATCTAATCTAATCCTATCAATCTAATCTAATAATCAATCTAATCGAATCGAATCCTACCAATCTGTGGTAATCCTACCAATCCAAAGTGTGATTAATCTAATCAATCCAATCTCATCTAATCTAATGTATTAGATTAGACATGGGCCCATCACCTGTAGGAAGGCTCATAATTATCATTCACCACCACCTGCAGGAAGGCTTAGATTAGACGTGGGCCCACCACCTGCATGTGGAGGGGGCGTGGCTCAGTGCTTTAAGGTGCTGGGATGCTGGGATCCTTTACTCTTTTACTCCATACAGATATGGATGGATTTGTTGGTGACACTCCATGAAAAGCAGAAGAACTCACTGTAACTTCAAATGGACCGAAGTGATTGTTGTCCATCAGAGTTTCAATGCAATATTATTACTGCTATATCTGATCTTCCCTCGGGTCACGGGGAGTCTATTTTAGGTGTCTATGGGTATTAAGGCAGGATACACCCTGGATGGAATGCCAACACATCATACACACACACACATTCACTAGGGACAATTGTGTATGGGATGCCAATCAACCTACCGTTCATGAGGGAGAAACCGGAGAACCCGGAGAAAAAACCCTGAGGCACAGGGAGAACATGCAACTTACACCTAGACATTGAGGGTTAAGGACTTTGCTCAAGGGCCCACTAGTGGCAGCTTGGTGGTGGTGGGATATGAACCCATGATCTTCTGGGCCAGAGGCCAACACCTTAACCACTGGGCTACACCACCTCCCACATGGCCGAGGCGGGAATCGAACCCCCGACCCTGGAGATGTGAGGCGAACGTGTAAACCACCGTGCCCTTTTACTTTATATCTCTTCTGGCTGCAATTCCTTCTCTCACAACCGATTCAGAACTCCGAGCACAGCGATCAGTACTCTGGAGATTTCATTGTCTTGTGCAGATTCGGGGCTTCCATGCAAAATGCAGCCGTCATTTCTTCAGCAGATTTCTCCTGTCCACAAGTCATTCCTTATGTGTGGATCATCAATATACATCAAAAAATTCTACTGGAATAAAAAAAAACCACATTTCTGCATTATGTCTAGAGAGGACCAATTTTCCTCTTTGCCTGTAAATTCACTTCTGCTCTTCTGGCTCCTTCTCTCGGAATCCATCCAGATTCCATCCACGTTACATTATGTGTCCTGAATCACCTCCTCAACCCTGAAACATCACCAAGACTTCTGTATGTGTGATCTCTCCACCTCTTTTCTTCAGGTGTCTCGGTAAAAAGCTCCACATTTGTCTGTCCAAAGAACTTTCCTTATGAAATGTGGAATGGGAAGTTCTAAAGGAAGTCCTTATCAATGTTTCCTCAAACCACTGGCCATATAAATGATCGGATTTGACTGCACTTAAAGGAAAAAAGCCTTCATGATGGACTGTATTGAGGGTTTTGACGGGAGCACTACGTTCACAACACAACACAATATTCACTCTTATATACAGTACTGTGCAAAAGTCTTAGGCAAGTGTGAAAAAATACTGTAAACAAAGCATTCAGAAATATAAATAATGATTGTTTATCTTTGTCCAAAATAGAAGTAGTGGAATTTATGGCATCCCCCCCCCCCACCACAGAGTCCTGATCTCTACATCATGGAGTGTGTGTGGGATTTACATGAAGAGACAGAAGGATGTGAGAACGTCGACATCCACAGAAGATTTGTGTTTACTTCTCCAACATGGAACAAACAACCAGCCAAGTTCCTTCATAAACACTGTGTGTACGTGTAAATAGAAGTGTTACTGCTGTTTTGAAGGTAAAATGTGTTCACAACAAATACTGATGTCATTTTTCTTCATTCACTGCATTTCATTCATTAATGAAAGTAAATAATAAACATTTTCGATTCTTTGTTTACTGCATTTTTTCACACCTGTGCTGTACCGTATCAACATTTGCCTATAATTTCCTCTTATCTCACCATTTGTCTTCTTTCAGAATCACTTCCCCTCCCCGTTCTCTCTTCTATCCACATGGCTGAGTCCCGGTACCGCCTCGGGCCTCGTCCTGAACCTAATCTCCCTGCACTATTGATGTACACTATCTCCAGCAGAGTGCACTCACTGTCACCTCCTATCTTCATAATTCGTTTGCCAGTGCCGGACTGCACACTTTGATCTGCTGACAACTTCTACGCGAGCGTTATCTACAGCGTTTCCAAACGCGCTCGCTCCTCGCACCACCTCCCGATTCCATCGCTCGTGACCGCAGACACCTTTAATCTATCGGCATGGAGATATACATCAGGCTGGGTTTAAAGGTTAAAACATCACACACTCGTGTTCGTGACCACAAGGAGAATACAAGTGAAAAAAAGGAAGAAGGTGTGTGTGGAATAGAGGCAGCAGATGGTGGAGGCCACACCGAGTACGGGCGGTTTCGGTCGTGGCGTGACAGAGCTGTTTGGTTTCCACCCCACGCTGAAGGATCTCATCATTCTGTTCCACTAATGAGATGATTATGGAGCCATTTAATCACAATTACCGAGCAGCAGTGAAGTGCAGAATGACAACCAGAGTCCATTACCAAAAGAAAAAAAAGTGGTGAAGGACATACGTGACACAGAATAGACAGATGCAGCTTTCATGTAAGGCACTGACCTGATGGATGATGAAGAATGATTATGGACGAATGTTTTGCGGCCTGACCATTAGTCTTTCCGAACATCCCATCCCACATTCAGTCTCCATTATGGCTATCTCCAGTCCTCTGAGAAGATGCTCCACTAAACTTTTGGAGATGCATTCAGCTACTGTGGTGTTTGTAAAGTCTCAAAGCTGGTGAATAGGGTTGGAGCTCTATAGCAGGAGATCTTCCACTCAAAGCAATGTCATGCAGATCCTCACATTGTCATTGGAACAGCAGGAGTAAGAAGTTCATATAAGGTTATGGGATTACTCTTATATGATTATTCTGGGATCTTCTTTTTGTCTTCCAACTGTAGTAAAATGAGATCATTTATGATCCCATTCCACGTTTGCTCTTATAGCAAGCTCATATCTCCTGATAAGATGTTCCACTGGATTTTATGGAGATTCAGGAGCTCCTGGAGTGTTTGTAAAGTCGGGTACTGGTGAAGGTGAGGTACGGAGGTCTGGAGTGCCATTCCAATTCATCTCCAAACTGCTGAATAGGGTAATAACAGGAGATCCCAACCAATGTCAGACAGAATGGAATCCTGACAAGAGGAACAAGAAGTTCAGAAGCTCCTCAGTCCAGAAGATTAAGAAGGAAACTTCATTCATTCATACACTAGGGACAATTTTCCAAGGTGCCAATCAACCTACCGTGCATGTTTTTGGACCGGGGGAGGAAACCGGAGAACCCGGAGAAAAACCCCCTGAGACACGGGGAGAACATGCACAAACTCCACACACACATCCCTTAAGAAGGAACCTCTAAGGGTTTATTCTTATATCATTATGGATCTTCTTTTTCTCTTACAATTGGATTATTTATATGACCATAAGACTATAAGATTCCTTCCTTTGAACTTCCCATTCCATGTTTGCTCTTATAGTAAACTCAACTCTCCTGATGTTCCACTCGACTTTGTGGAGATTTATTCACATACAGGGGTGCAATTAGTTATGATTAATCTTGGCATATACATTACAGCACAGTGACATTCTTCCTTTGCATATCCAAGATTTGGGAGTTGGAGGACAGAGGGTTAAGGGCCTTGCTCAAGCACCTATGAATGGCAGCTTGGTGATACCCGAACCCGAACCAGTAGCCCAGCCCCTTAAACCCCTGAGATACCACTACTGATGACGGGTATGTCAGGAGGTTCTAATTCCTCCCAAATAGGGTTCATATAGCAGCTGTATAGCAGGAACATCTGTTCATTTTGTGAGGAACCACCAGACTTTGGAGATGCTGATTCAGACACAGGGGCGAGTGGAGAAGGTGTGGAGGCCTCGGGTGCAGCCAAAATCCCCATCTATCCACGTAGGGTGGAGCCGTGAACGCTCCGGCAGGAGAAATAAACGCTAAATTCTTGAATAATGAATGATCTGAAAACACAAATAAAGCCTTGTATAATAGAAATCATCGATTGTTTGGCAACCATTATGTCCTTGAAGCTTTTCACCCGAAGCTCTTAATCAATCCGAACCGCACTTCTCTCGGAGGTGAACAAGTCCACACTAAACAAATTACTGCATGTCCAAATCCCAGCAGATACAATCCTGAAAAAAGACGCTCGCTGTTCACAACCTTTACAATCCACTTAATTGGAGTTTCAGTTCCAGTTTCGGGTTTAAACGCTCGCACTGCTTTGGTGTTTCTTTGATCTTCTAACATCCCAGAAGGTAAACTTCAGCCCCGAGATAATCACATGCGAATGTGAGAAGAATCTGATATAGTATCTGAGAAGCGTAGTCTCTCTTTCTCATCGTAAACAACAACAACAACAACAACAATCTCCTCAATCATCAGGAGTTTCTGTTTGGACTCATTTACATTTCGGAGATTTTCCTTCACATTTGGCAAAAAAGTACATTTTCATTTTCTGAAATCGACCTCAATGTTTACGCCTGTTAAATAATTAGTAGCACTATTATAATCTCGCTCTTTCTTCTGGCAAATTTTCGGAGCGTAACTCGTCCCGCAGTTTTTGTCCGATCATCATGAATCATACCTCATATCGTGCGTCCCGATGGTGTGAGGTGTGCTATTACTTTTATAAAGAATCGACCTGCGGAATTCCGAACCCGAGGCCAAAAAGCGGGATTTTTTTCCCATAGAAAATGAATGGGGTTGAAATTTCATGCCTCACAGTTCGGGCCTGTGAGCGTCCGACATGCACATATGGCAAATCCACTCGTAGGGGGTCCGGAGTGGATCACCATCATATACCTCCCGAATCCCACACACGTTCGGAATTTATGGAAATCCGCGACATTCCGACCCCATAGAGAATGAATGGGGAAATTTGTCACTCCGCTGTTCGGCCCCGTGTTCGCCCGACATGCACATGTGACATAAACACTCGTAGGTGAGATGTAGTAGGTTGTGTACATATGACTGCTGCATGGCGGCACATGGTTTCAAATGTGAAAAATGCGAAACTCGGACACAAGGTCATGTGACATGTCTAAATGCTCGGCACATCGATGGGAGTCGGACGCTGGATAATTTGCTGTCACGTCTGGCCCCGCCCCCTCCCCTCCCGAAAAATGCCCAAAACAGGTGTTTTTTGGTGTCTAAACACGTCTCTCTGGACGAGCTAGCATTTCAAAGTCAAAGCTAAATATTAAAGGGACCAGGCTGTAAGGAAGTCGCACCCGGATTGCATCGGCAAACACCACTCACATTTTCTTCAGGAAATTTCCCATGTCTATTAATATTACATTATATGAGTAAAAGGTGTAGGGGTGGGCGAGGGGGTGTAGCTCAGTGGTTTAAGGCGCTGGGTTGCTGATCAGAATGTCGTGGGTTCGAGCCCCGCTATCGCCAAGTTGCCGCCCTTGGCTCCTTGAGCAAGGCCCTTAACCCTCTGTGCTTCCAGGGTGCGCTGTATCATGACTGACGATACACTCTGACCCCGACTTACAAACGAGCTGGGATATGCGAAGAAAAAGAATTTTTCACTCATTTTTCACTCAACAACAACAACAACGACAAAAAAACTAAACAAAACATTTTGGTGAGCATATGGTGAGTTTGTGCCTCTTTATGAACATTTAATTCCACATTTAGTTTCCAGTTTGCCTGGTATAATATCCTTCACTCTTCAGGGAAGATGATCCACTGGATTTGTGGAGTTTCAGCTACAAGATCTTCCAGGATCACTTCCTCGTATCTTCACAGAGCTGTGCACTGAGATAATGGTCCTGCTGGAACCAGTTTGGCTAATCTAAAGGGTGAAATAGATCCTGTATAATTGCACGCCTTGAAGAGAACACTGTGAGGAAAAAGCAGGTGTCTCAATACGTCTGTCAATACAGCGTATGCCTATGTAGTATTATAAGCTGCCTGACAGCTGACACACAATGACTATAAATTCAATTCCAGCTGCAGTTACTGGATGATTGTCAGTACGCTGATTCTCAATCCGCCAGTCAAGCCGTCGCCGATCTTTTAGCTAATCGATCCTGACAGGACGATGCAGATTAGTCAATAATGCACACTGGATCTCCGGCTCGGAGCTGCCAGGTCAGGTTCCAAAGCACCGAACGCACCACATGATGGGATTTGTGGTGTGGATTCCAGCCCATGGCTCACCCACACAGCGTACTAATGACATTAGCATCACAGACCCACCACACAATGCACAGAGGATGAATAAACACGCAAAGATAACAGCTTTCCAATGCAAAATTCATATTTACACTATTATAATGTGACCCAGTGGTCCGGTCTCTCCTTACAAGATCAGGAAACCAGCGATAAAGTGGTTTCTCAGGTTAATTCAATGGAACATCTGTACACAACATCTGTCATTAATATCTATGAATTTAACATGTTTTGATGGAACATAACTTCATAATGCTGAACTGGCCGGCCTGAAGCATTTGGTGTACCGGGTTTAGCTCCGTGGTGTAAGGTCCTGGGATATTGATCGGAAGGTCGCTAGTTCGAGCCCAGGTATTGGCAAGTTGCCCTCTGTGCTCCAGGGGGCACTGTATCATGGCTGATCGTGCATCTTCCAAAAAAACTGGGATATGTGAAGAAAGAATTTCACAGTGATGTAATGTTTATGTGAGAATTAAAGGCTAAAAAACACAACAAAGGAAACCCAGAACTGTTGAGCAGGTAGAATCCTGTATCCGACACCGAACACCGAATTCCCCTCCTTAAACGTTATGGACTGCTCTCTTTAATCCAGACGTACAGGAACTGAAGACACGATGCTTTGACAGTTTTATGTTGTATTATTGAATGATATTAGATTTTTAGATCGTTGCTTTCTGTTTTCATTTACATTTCATAAAGTGTCAGAACAATTTTTGGGATTGGTGATGCAGAAGAAAATAACTCCACCATGACATATATATATATATATATATATATATATATATATATATATATATATATATATATATATATATATATATATATAGTGGAGGTCATAGCACAGCACAATCCAAAACCCATTTCCCAGGAGGCACTTTGGCATTTAAAAATGGCAGCACGCACTTCCAGCATTTTCGCTCCAAGTCTACGTTAATATGATTCCGTTTGAAAAAGCCCGTTTTTCTCTGTTCTGGCTTTCTGTTCGCTCCGAGACGACGTTTTCAATCCATGAAAATGTAGCTTTTTGAAAACCTTCTCTAAAGTGGATAAATAGCGTAAAATAGCATTTTGGTGTTGCAGTTTGGACTGTGTGTGAAAACGGAGGCTTTCAAAAGCAATAACGCATGGTCATTACTGGGGGTTGCAGAGAGGAATAATGCAATGTCTTGTGATTTGAGCAGTAGAGGGACGCGAACGCTTTCGGGAGATTCGGTCTGAGTGCGAAACTTTTGGGAAGCGACTAAAAACGAAAAAAGTGTTTTTAGACATGAAGGGTGTCTTTAATCTGATCTTGGATTGGTGTAGACGTCGTCTCCAACACACTGATTAATTACAGCTGGTTCATAAACGTACAGGACTCATGACACTAACTGCTCTAGTCTCTTTGGGAAATAGTAGCTCAGTGGTCAGTGAGGTCATGAGTTCACATCCCAGCCCCATTGGAATGCTGCTATTACTGGATGTTTCCACAAAGGCCCTTAATTTCATATATGAGATATTTATACATTGTTTTAGATAAAGATGTCTTAAATACACGTCAATGGCATGAATAGAATAGTCTTTATTTCTCACATAAACGTTACAGCACAGTGAAATTCTTTCTTTCGCATATCCCAGCTTGTTGTTGGTAGTTGGGGCCCTGATATGGCGCCCCCTGGTGGACAGAGGGTTAAGGGTCTTGCTCAAGGACCAAAAGGTGGCAGCTTGGCCATACCATGGCTCGAACCCGGATCTTCCAATCAGCAGCCCAGTGCCTTAAACCACTGAGCTCCACCCCCTCCCTAAGCTACCCCTGAGCTCCACCCCCTCCCTAAGATACCCCTGAGCTCCACCCCCTCCCTAAGATACCCCTGAGCTCCACCCCCTCCCTAAGATACCCCTGAGCTCCACCCCCTCCCTAAGATACCCCTGAGCTCCACCCCCTCCCTAAGATACCCCTGAGCTCCACCCCCTCCCTAAGATACCCCTGAGCTCCATCCCCTCCCTAAGATACCCCAGAGCTCCACCCCCTCCCTAAGATACCCCTGAGCTCCACCCCCTCCCTAAGATACCCCTGAGCTCCACCCCCTCCCTAAGATACCCCTGAGCTCCACCCCCTCCCTAAGATACCCCTGAGCTCCACCCCCTCCCTAAGATACCCCTGAGCTCCACCCCCTCCCTAAGATACCCCTGAGCTCCACCCCCTCCCTAAGATACCCCTGAGCTCCACCCCCTCCCTAAGATACCCCTGAGCTCCACCCCCTCCCTAAGATACCCCTGAGCTCCACCCCCTCCCTAAGATACCCCTGAGCTCCACCCCCTCCCTAAGATACCCCTGAGCTCCACCCCCTCCCTAAGATACCCCTGAGCTCCACCCCCTCCCTAAGATACCCCTGAGCTCCACCCCCTCCCTAATACCCCTACTACCCCCTCCCTAAGATACCCCTGAGCTAGCCACCCCCTCCCTAAGATACCCCTGAGCTCCACCCCCTCCCTAAGATACCCCTGAGCTCCACCCCCTCCCTAAGATACCCCTGAGCTCCACCCCCTCCCTAAGATACCCCTGAGCTCCACCCCCTCCCTAAGATACCCCTGAGCTCCACCCCCTCCCTAAGATACCCCTGAGCTCCACCCCCTCCCTAAGATACCCCTGAGCTCCACCCCTCCGCCAAAATATGCACGTTTGCTGAACTCATGATCTTCATAATTTTTTGATTTTTGATAATTTATTAAACTACCCAAAATAACCTGCATCATCACCTCTTTCAAAGCTGTAATAATTAACATGATGTACCAGAAGGTCATGGCACACTTTCTTTTTTGGAACGACATCACCAGAACAGAGTATTGATCAGGTCACGTGGGGTAAATGATGTGTATATAATCCACAGAGGTGATACTGTAGGTGTGTATGTAACCCGTACCTCTGTTAGGATCCGAATTCTTTCCCCTTAAACCCCATGGAAACTTCAGTCCTCTGATGTTTTTTCAAACATCATCTATAATTCCTCCTTCTGTATTTAATGCATGAACTTTTCTGGGCTTTTTGATGGTTGGTGGAAAGGAGTGAACATTTCCAACACGCCAGGTTGGATGGATTTTACTGATATGACTTCACATCGTTGTATGGAAAGGAAAATACTCAGCACTCTTTCCAGATGTGTCCACATGTGCTCCACATCTGTAGCATGGGTGATGTGAAGGGAAAAGTGGTGGATCTGTTGTTGAGATGTTGGATATGTGGTTGCTTTGAGAAGCTCGTACTGAGAGAGCATTTCTGATGGAAATAAAAAAAAGGCAATTTTTTGGTCAAAGGGAAACGTCCATATCATTATTAGTGCCGTGTGCAAAAGCATCACTATTATAATCGTTTCACTCAAATGTTCGGGGTGTATCTCGTCCCGCAGTTTTTATCCGATCGTCATGAATCGTACCTCATATCGTGATCGGGGAAAAAAGCGGGAATTTTTTCCCATAGAAAATGAATGGGGTTGAAATTCGGGCCTGTGAGCGTCCGACATGCACATATGGCAAATCCACTCGTAGGGGGTCCGGAGTGGATCACCATCATATACCTCCCAAACCCCACACACGTTCGGAATTTCGGGAAATACGCAACATTCCGGCCCCATAGAGAATGAATGGGGAAATTTGATGCTCCGCTGTTCGACCCGTGTTCGCCCGACATGCACATGTGACATAAACACTCGTAGGTGAGATGTAGTAGGTCGTGAACATTTACATTTACATTTGTGGCATTTTGGCAGACGCCCTTATCCAGAGCGACTTACAACTGAGCAATTGAGGGTTAAGGGCCTTGCTCAAGGGCCCACTAGTGGTAGCTTGGTGGTTGTGGGGTTTGAACCTGCGATCTTCTGGTCCAGAGGCCAACACCTTACCACCTTACCACTAAGCCACCACCTCCCTGAACATATGACTGTAGCATGGCGTCACATGACCGCAAATGTGAAAAATCTGCGAATCTTGGACACAGGGTCATGTGACATGTCTAAACGTTCGGCACATCGACGGGAGTTGGACGCTGGGTAATTTGATGTCACGTCCATCACTGGCCCCGCCCCCTCCCGAAAAAACACCCAAAACGGGCTTTTTTGGTGTCTGAAACACTCGTCTCTCCGAACGAGATAGCATTTCGAAAGTCAGCACTAAATATTAAACGGATCAGGCTGTAAGGGGGGCAAGTCCGGAGCTGCGGTTTACATCGGCAACATCATTCACATTTTCTTCAGGAAATATCACATGTCTAGTTTTTATCTAATTTGTTGCATAGAACCTAAAGGAACATGCACATGTCTCATAAACACCACAAGCTGTTAAAAGCATCGCATTGAAGCTGCCATTGGTCTGGATGATTAAATCCATCAATAGAGAAACTCCTGAGCGTTATCGATCAAAAAACTGTAAAAAAAAAAAACATCCCGGTTAGTTTAAAAAACAAGCCGTTTCTCATGTATCTGATATTTCATTCTTCAAAGTACAAAAGTTAAAGATGAGTTCCATCCCTTTATATATGTTTAATGTAGAGCGAACACACAGGAGACGACAGAGAGAATTCACTGTCAGGACAAATCATAAAACAAAACAGATATTTTACATCAATAAATCCAACGGAATAAAAAAGAACGGAAGAGAGAAACGGAGTGAAGATCTCAGGAATTATGTTGCATTTATTTACATAAAAGAAGAAGGCTCAGTACTTGGTCCTCTTCTTTTCTCACTCTATACTCTCTCTCTCGGTAAAGTCATCTCCTATCATGGATTTGACTATCACTGCTATGCTGATGACACTCAATGAATCTTCTCCTTCCCTCCATCAGATAAAACAGCGTCTGCTAGAATATAAGTCTTTCTATCTGACATCGCTTCGTGGATGAGCGTTCATCAGCTGAAACTCAACCCGAAGAAAACGGAAATGCTGGTGATCCCATGTGATTCATCTCCTGGTCAGGATCTCAGCATAACTCTCCATAACTCCCTACTTTCTCCCTCCATCACTGCTCGTAATCTCGGGGTAACTATAGACAATCAATGATCTTTCTCTTCCCATATTTCTAACGTTTCTCGCTCTTGTCGTTACCTTCTCTACAACATCAGAAGGATTCGACCGTTTTTATCCACACAGGCTGCTCAGGTCCTGGATCAGTCTCTTGTCATCTCGAGACTGGACTACTGTAACTCTCTGCTGGCAGGTTCTACCTCAGAACGCTATTCGTCCACTGCAAATGATTCAAAATGCAGCTGCGCGACTCGTGTTCAACCTGCCTAAATTCTCTTGCACTACAGACACTACTGCACTCGCTCCACCCACTCCACCCACATCACCCCACTACTGCACTCGCTCCACCCACGCCACCCACACTACTGCACTCGCTCCACCCACACCACCCCACTACTGCACTCGCTCCACCCACACCACCCCACTACTGCACTCGCTCCACCCACTCCACCCACACCACCCCACAACTGCACTCGCTCCACCCACTCCACCCACACCACCCCACAACTGCACTCGCTCCACCCACTCCACTCACATCACCCCACTGCTGCACCCACTCCACCCACTCCAACCTGCCTAAATTTTCTCGCACTACCCCACTGCTGCGCTCGCTCCACTGGCTTCCTGTAGCTGCACGCATCACATTCAAAACACTGATGCTCGCCTACAAAGCCAAAAATGGATCTGCACCATCTTACCTCCGCAACCTCATCACCTCCCGTACTGCACCTCGCTGCCTGAGAGCGTCCAGCACTGCTCGCCTGGTTCCACCGTCTCTCAGGGTAAAAGGTAAGGCCAGCTCAAGGCTCTTCTCTGTTCTGGCACCGATGTGGTGGAACGAACTTCCACTGGAGATTCGAACAACGGAGACACTGTCTACATTCAAACGCCGACTGAAGACCTACATCTTCCAAAAACACCCATCCTAACATTCCTTTTATTCTCTTTTACCTCACTGTCCAGAAATCCATTTAAATAAGGCAACTGTCTATTCTTGTGTACTTGAGTTTGTATTAACCCTTCATGAATAAATCTTATCCTTAGAGCGAGACCTAAAGCACTTATTGTATGTCGCCCTGGATAAGGGCGTCTGCTAAATACCACAAATGTAAATGTATGAAGAATAGAACGAGTCTGAGAAGTGGAATACGCTAAGTTACATTGGTGAGATTGTTTTTTTTTACATTTATTAGAAATTAATAGAAATTCTTTTCTTTGCATATCCCAGCTTGTTGTTGGTAGTTGGTGGTCAGAGCGCAGGGTCAGCCATGATACGGCGCCCCCTTAACAGAGGGTTAAGGGTCTTGCTCAAGGACCGAAGGGCGGCAGCTTGGTCATACCGGGGCTCGAACCCGGATCTTCCGATCAGCAGCCCAGCGCCTTAGACCACTGAGCTACCCCCTCCCACAAAATTGAAAGTTAAGGGCCTCATTCAAGGGCCCACTAGTGGCAGCTTGGTGGTGGTGGGATCTGAACCTGTGATCTTCTGGTCCCGAGTCGAACACCTTAACCACTGATCTACCACCACCTTCTACCTCTAGATCTTCTGTACTTCAAACCTGGCTGTGCTGATTCGCTGATTCACAGTGGGAAAGGATTTGTCAGTATGGCAATCCTAAAGTGTTCTCAACACAGATCGAGTTGCAGAAAGGGAATAAGTAACACTGGGTTCCTGAGGGAACCGGATGCCACACTTCCTTTCACTTCCAGAAGATGGCGCTGCTTGCATTGAAAGTGCATGTATGCTTCCTGGTCATGACGTTGCCCCGTCAGTGATGTCACTCCCGTCCATTCCCATTTACGCCATTATCCATAGCGACTTACAACTGAGAAATTGAGGGTTAAGGGCCTTGCTCAAGGGCCCCGATATTGGCAGCTTGGTGGACCTGGGATTTCCGGTCCGCAGTCCAATACCTTAACCACTGAGCTTCCACCATGTTGTCCACTGTGATGAGGTTGGACAGGTAGTTCAGAGCAGGTCATCCACACACATTCCCAAAGCACTGTTAACGCATCGTCTCGTTCCCTCAGGAAACCAGGACTAGAGACCATCTTTCCCTCCGTTCAGATTTCTCAGATCAGCTAGTGTCATGTGTGTGTGTGTGTGTGTGTGTGTGTGTGTGTGTGGTGTTTATCAGAAACTAAATCATATTCATGTCACTGATCGTCCTTTAACACCAGCTCTTGTGAAAGATGAAGGTAATCGTTCTATTCATACGAGTTACTGAATTCCCTTCTCACGCCGTGTTCTCCACATGCGGATTCCTTCTCCTCATTCTTCTCTCCTGTGACTGATAAAATGCCCCTGAAGAGATTCGAGTGGATCGGTTTCAATGCTAACGTCCGCACACACACACACACACACACACACACACACACACACACACACACACACACACACACACACACACACACACACTCACAGCACAACTGACCCACGTGCACGCTGAGATCAGTCTACAACAAAAAGCTTTGACCTTTCTGAATAGTGAAAAAAGTCCAGATGATTATCACTCCTATTATCTGATCATGTACTGTACAAATAACGGCCTGAAATCTCTGTGAGTAACAGAACCAACATCACCACCAACATCACCACCAACGTCATCACACACACACACATCACATCATCACCATCATCACCACACATCACCACCACATCACTGCAACAACAACACCAACATCACCAACATCACCAACACCACCATGCACCACAACACAACACAACAACTATCACCACCAACATCACCACCAACATCACTGCCAACAACACCAACATCACCACCATCACTGCCAACAACACCAACAACATCATCACCAACATCATCACAACCAACAACACACCAATCACCATCATCACCATCATCACACAAACATCACCACCAACATCACCACAACATCAACAACATTACCGCCAACAACACCAACAACATTATCACCATCATCACCACCAACAACATCATCACCACCACAAACCATCACCACCAACACCATCAACACACATCACAACATCACCACCAACACCAACACACCAACATCATCACCAAGATCATAACCAACATCATCACAAACAACATCACCATCATCACCACCAACATCCCCACCAACACCACCAACATCACCACCAACATCACTGCCAACAACACCAACACCATCATCACAAACAACATCACCAACATCACCATCACCACCAACACCATCAACATCACCACCAACATCACCACCAACACCGCCAACATCACTGTCAACAACACCAACAACAGCATCACCAACATCACCATCATCACCATCATCAACCCCAACATCACCAACATCACCACCAACACCAACATCACCATCATCACATCATCACAACCATCACAACATCAACATCACCATCACCACCATCACCAACATCACCATCAACCTCACACCATCACCAAATCACCACCACATCAACAACACATCACATCACATCACCACATCATCACCACCATCACCATCACCACATCATCATCACACATCACCAACATCACCATCATCACCATCATCACCATCATCATCACCACATCATCACATCACACCATCATCATCACCACCACCACATCACCACCACATCAACACCCACCATCATTACACACATCACATCACCACCATCATCACCACCACATCATCATCACCACCATCACCACCAACATCACCACATCACCACAACATCACCGCCAACAACCACACACATCATCACCAACCATCACCAACACCAACACCATCACCACATCACCATCACCATCATCACCATCATCACCACCATCATCACCAACATCAACACCACCAACATCATCACCCCCAACATCACCAACATCACCACCAACAACATCACCAACATCAACACACATCACCACACATCAACACCTCACCACCAACATCACCACCTTCACACCAACATCACCATCACAACATCACCAGCAATCATCCATCAAACCTCACCATCATCACCAACCACCATCACCTCACCAACATCACCATCACACAACATCACCATCATCACCAACATCACCACACACATCACCACATCACCATACCAACAACCATCATCACCAACATCACCAGCAACAACACCCATCATCATCACCATCATCATCATCATCAACACATCAACATCATCACCATCACCACCATCACATCACACAACATCACCATCACACATCACCATACATCACCTCAACAACACCAACACCAACATCACCATCAACAACATCACCAGCAACAATCACCAGCATCAACACCATCATCACCAACATCACCAACATCATCACACACCACACATCACCACACCATCACACAACACACCCCAACATCACCACCACCAACATCACCCAAATCACCATCACCATCCCATCATCACAACATCACCACCAACATCACACCCACATCATCACCCAATCATTCACCCACATCATCACCATCACCACCACATCATTACCACAACATCACCACACACAACACCAACATCACCAACATCACCACATCACCAAACATCATCACCAACATCACCATCATCACCACCATAACCATCATCATCAACATCACCACCAACATCACCATCATCACCATCACCAACAACATCACCATCATCATCAACATCACCATCATCATTAATTTCACCCATAGCATCACCAACATCATCAACATCATAACCAACATCACCAACATCACCATCATCACCAACATTACACCATCATCACCAACATCACACCATCACCACCATCACCACCAACATCACCAGTATCACCACCATCACATCATCACCAACATCACCACCATCACCACCATCACCACCATCACCAACAACATCACAACCACATCATCACCAACACCACCAACACACATCACACCACATCATCACATCACCATCACATCACCAAAACACCATCATCACCCTCACCATCACAAACATCACCACATCATCATCACCACATCACCAATCATCACAAACATCACCATCACCAACAACATCACCGTCATCACCAACATCGCCATCATCACCAATTTCACCCATAACATCACCAACAACATCAACATCATAACCAACATCATCACCAACATCACCAACATCACCAACATCACCAACATCACCAACATCACCACCATCACCACCACCATCATCACCAACAACACCATCACCAACATCACCATCATCACCAACATCACCAGCATCACCACCAACATCATCACCAACATCACCATCATCAACATCACCATCATCACCAACATCACCAGCATCACCAACATCACCATCACCACACACATCATCACCACCTCACATCACATCACCATCACCACAACATCATCACATCATCACCATCATCAATCATCATCCATCATCACCATCATCCACATCATCACCAACATCACAAACATCACCATCACCAACAACATCACTGTCATCACCAACATCACCATCATCACCAATTTCACCCATAACATCACCAACATAATCAACATCATAACCAACATCACCAGCATCACCACCAACATCACCACCATCATCACCATCATCACATCATCACCACCATCATCACCACCATCACCACCATCATCAACCAACATCACCAACACCCACCAACATCACCAACATCATCACCAACACCACCATCATCCACATCATCACCAACAACATCACCGTCATCCACATCATCACCAACATCACCATCATCACCAAGATCACCACCAACATCATCAGACACACCACCATCATTACCACCACCATCATCACCATCATCACCACCATCACCATAACATCACCAATCTAGCTATCTATCTATTTATTTATCTATCTATCTATCTATAAAAGAATAAATAATAAATAAGATAAACAGATGCTCCTCAGGTGAGAGGATTAATGAAACTCACCGCTGATCCATCTGGCTTTGGGATCGTGGACTCTGAAGTTCTTGCTGAAGACATCGTCCACTGTGAGTCTTCCCTTCAGGGCCAGGCTGTCATCCTCTCCTACACACACACACACACACACACACACACAACACACGCACACACACACACACAGTTTAAAAAAATGAAAGTAAGGAATTAATAATGGATGAAAATGAAGGATTGAAGGAAAAAAGAAGGAAAGAATAAAAGAAAGACAAAATGTTGGAAGAAAGAAGAAATTGCAGAAAGTATAGAAAAGGATAAAAGGAAGGAAGGAAAGAAAGGAAGGAAGGAAGGAAGATGGAAAAATGAATGAAAAGAAAAGGAGAGAGTATGGAAACAGGAGGGAAGGAAGGAATCAAGAGAGGAAGAAAAGGATAGAAAGAAAAACATGGTGGAAAAAAGGAAAGAATGATGGAGTGAGTGAAGGAAGTGAAGGAAAGAAGGAATAAACTGCAAGGGAGAAAAGAAAGAAAGGAACCTATAGAATTAATCTACAAACATACAGACTTTAATATACACACATAGTTTAAGATACACACACCTGCATGCACACACACACACACACACACACACACACACACACACACACACACACACACACACACACACACACATTTCCATCTCTGAATTAATGATGTTTCTGAAGGGAGAAAAACACTTGCACTTACACATGTGTGCTGATAAGCGTGTGTGTGTGTGTGTGTGTGTGTGTGTGTGTGTGTGTGTGTGTGTGTGTGTGTGTGTGTGTGTGTGTGTGTGTGTGTAATGATTCTCACAGCGTCACAGCCAGACAGCTGAAGATGAAGGACATGCGCCGACGTGCAGAATAAATCAGATGCATTGAAATGGAAGGTGTGTTTATGCAGCTATACGCCAATGATGAGCCCTCTGTGTGTGTGTGTGTGTGTGTGTGTGTGTGTGTGTGTGTGTGTGTGTGTGTGTGTGTGTGTGTGTGTGCGTGCTCGTGCGTGTACGTGCATGTGTGTGTGTGTGTGTTGTGCTGTTTCCTGCGTGTGTGTGTGTGCATGTGTGTGTGTGTGTGTGTGTGTGTGTGTGTGTGTGTGTGTGTGTGTGAGACTGATAGACAGGAGAATTTCACACATCACCAAGTCAGTGTAGTGTGCATAAAACAACACTCGCACACTTATACATCTATATCTCTCTGTCTATTCGTTCCTCTGTCTCATCACCTTCATCACCAGCACCATCATCACCATCACCTTCATCATCATCATCATCATCATCATCATCATCATCACCATCATCACCATAATCATCATCATCATCATCATCATCATCATCATCATCATCATCATCATCATCATCACCATAATCATCATCATCATCATCATCATCACCATCATCATCATCACCATCATCATCACCATCATCACCATCATCATCATCATCATCATCATCATCATCATCATCACATCATCATCATCATCAATCATCATCAATCAATCATCATGCATCATCATCATCATCATCATCCCCATCACTCATCATCATCATCACCATCATCATCATCATCATCATCATCATCATCACCTCATCATCACCAGCACCATCATCACCACCACCATCATGAGGTATAATGAAGTATAATGAGGTATAATGAGGTATAATGTATGAGGTATGATAAGGTACAATGAGGTATAATGAGGTATAATTAGGTATAAATGATTATAATAAGGTATAATGAAGTATGAGGTATAATGAATGAGGTACGATAAGATATAATGAGGTATAACGAGGCATAATGAATGAGGTATAATGAGGTATAACGAGGTATGATGAACGAGGTATAATGAGGTATGATGAACGAGGCATGATAAGGTATAACGAGGTATAATGAGGTATAATGAATGAGGTATGGAAAGGTATAATGAGGTAAAATGAGGTGTAATGATGCATAATGAGGTATAATGAGGTATAATGAGGCATAATGAATGAGGCATGATGAATGAGGTATAACGAGGTACAATGAATGAGGCATGGTAAGGTAAAATGAGGTATAATGAGGCATAATTAGGTATAATGAACAAGGTAGGATAAGGTATAATGAGATAATAAATGAGGTATGATGAGGTACAATGAATGAGGTATAATGAGGTATAATTAGGCACAATGTGGTATAATGAGGTATAATGTATGGGGTATAACGAGGTACAATGAATGAGGTATGATGAGGCACAATGAGGTGCAATGAATGAGGTATGGCAAGGTGTAAGGGGGTATAATGAGGTATAATGAATGAGGTATAATGAGGTATAATGACGTATGATGAATGAGGTGTAATAAGGTGTAATGAGGTATAATGAGGTGTAATAAGGCATAATAAGGTACAATGATGTATAACGAGGCATAATGAAGTATAATAAGGTGTAATGAGGTATAGTGAGGAATAATGAGGTATAATGAGGCATAATTATGTATATTGAGGTATAATGAGGTATAATACGGTATAATACATTATAATGAGGTATACTAAGGTGTAATGGGTATAATGAGGTATAATGAGGCATAATAAGGTATAATGAGGTATAATGAGGTATAATGAGGTATAATGAGGTATAAT
>JACRUU010000002.1:4156441-4181441 GCA_030449085.1 Kryptopterus vitreolus | reverse complement strand
CCTCTTTACCTTTTCTTCCATGTTCCTTCATCCCCTCTTTCATTCTTTCCCACTGTTATCCAAACTCCCTCCTTCCTTCCTTCCTTCCTATTGATAATTATTTTCCTTCATTCATTCCTTTTTGACGTTTATTCATTCGTTTTCCTGACACTCTTCCTTCTTTTATCTTTCCTTTCCTTCTTTTCAGATGCATTCTATCCACCACTGAAACCGATTACTGTTCTGCCTCCATCCCCCTCCCCCACACACGTCTTCTTTTCTTCCTTTCTTTTACCCGCATTCATTCTTTTACCGCAGTCTCCCATCGCTTCCTTTTTTCACTTATTTAACCTTTCTCTCTTTCATTCGTTCTCCCTGATTCACTCCTTTCTTCTTTTCTTTCTTCTCTCCTTCTCTTTAACTCTTTATACTCTCTAGTACTCTGCGGGAGTCGTGTCCCGGCCCGGAGCTGAAGTGCTCATTAACGAGACGGCGGTGAGACGGCGGTGAGACGGCGGTGGGACGGCGGTGAGACGGCGATGAGACGGCGGTGATGTGAGACGGCGGTGAGACGGCGGTGAGACGGCGGTGAGACGGCGGTGAGACGGCGGTGAGACGGAGGAGCTGCTGAAGGTTTAAACGCCGTTGCTGTTAGTGACCGTGTTTCTGCTCCTAACACTGCAGACATCATTACCCCGACATAACCACTTCCTCATCCACTTCCTGTTTAATGAAACACCAGCACAAAGGCTCATTACTCTCAGTCAGTGTGTGTGTGTGTGTGTGTGTGGTGTGTGTGTGTGTGTGTGTGTGTGTGTGTGTGTCCTCACCAGCACCATCACTACCGCACTATAAGCAGAAACTTGATCATCATCACAACTTCACAACAGTCTCAATGTAGTCTCAATGCAGTCTCAATGCAGTCTCAATGTAGTCTCAATGCAGTCTCAATATAGTCTCAATGCAGTCTCAATGTAGTCTCAATGCAGTCTCAATATAGTCTCAATGCAGTCTCAATGTAGTCTCAATACAGTCTCAATGTAGTCTCAATGCTTAATGTAGTCTCAATGTAGTCTCAATGACACCCAATGCAGTCTCAATGTAATCTCAATGTCTCAATGTCTCAATGTACTCAGTCTCAATGCAGTCTCAATGTAGTCTCAATGTAGTCTCAATGCAGTCTCAATATAGTCTCAATGCAGTCTCAATATAGTCTCAATGCAGTCTCAATGTAGTCTCAATACAGGCTTAATGTAGTCTCAATGTAGTCTCAATGCAGTCTCAATGTACACCCAATGCAGTCTCAATGTAATCTCAATGTAGTCTCAATGCAGTCTCAATTTAATCTCAATGTAGTCTCAATGTACATTACATTTACATTTACGGTATTTAGCAGATGCCCTTATCCAGAGGGGCATACAAGAAGTGCTTTAGGTCTCGATCTAAGGATAAGATGTAATGTAATCTCAATGTACTCTCAATGTAGACTCAATGTAATCTCAATGTAGTCTCAATGCAGTCTCAGTCTCAATGCTGTCTCAATGTAATATCAATTTAGTTTCACGTAATATCAATGTAGTCTCAATGCAATTTCAATGTAGTCTCAATGTAGTCTCAATGTAGTCTCAATGTAGTCTCAATGTAGTCTCAATGTAGTCTCAATGTAATCTCAATGCAATTTCAATGTAGTCTCAATGTAATCTCAATGCAATCTCAATCAATGTCTCAATGTACCTCTCAATGTCTCAATGTAATGTAGTCTCAATGTAGTCTCAATGTAGTCTCAGAGTAATCTCAGAGTAATCAGTGTAGTCTGAGTGAAGTGTTATAAACGTGACTCTGGGTTTGATTACAGTGGTATGTAATCATATGTATAATGGGATACACGATGTAGCATTACTGTATAAAGCACCGACTGCAATCTCACCAGAGTGACATCTTAATCAGATTCACCAGGCACCCCACTGTGTGTGTGTGTGTGTGTGTGTGTGTGTGTGTGTGCGCGCGCGTGTGTGTGTGTGTGTGTGTGTGTGTGTGTGTGTGTGTGTGTGTGTGTGTGTGTGTGTGTGTGTGTGTGTGTGTGTATATGTGTGTGTGTGTGTGTGTATATGTGTGTGTATACTGTGTGTGTGTGTGTGTGTGTGTGTGTGTGTGTGTAGTGTGTGTGTGTGTGTTGTGTGTAGCCATAAGCTGCTCAGTAATACAGTGTGACAGAAACACAGCTTGATGTTGGCTCGGCTCAGCATGCTCGGATCTCACGAAGCTCTCTCTCATTTCAGACGCACACATCCGATTTCTCTCCGAATCGTACACTCCTCTTATCTCCGCTCTTCCTCCTAAACGCCTCTCCGAACACTTAGCTGGAGGAACTCAAACGTGCGCCTTCTACACGCCAAAACCTCCATGACCGTGAAAAATGAAAAGAGGTGAAGACAGGAAACCTCTGGAGGAGAACGACCTTGACTGTGAACTTCAAAATATAGATATTATATATAAATAAATGGCTGTTTTTATTGTAATTCCACGGTCTGCTGTATTCACTCCACCCTGCTCCTTTCACAAGTTATAATCATCACTATCAACATCCAGCTCCATATTTACTGTGATGAGAAGATCCACTCTGCAGTAGTGATGAGACCTGCAGTGCACAATGATTGTTCAACAGTATTGGAGTTTTATAGCAGGAGATCTTCAACACACACACACACACAACCCATAGACAGCAGAACTTTATATATTTATGCACATTTTTATGATGGAATTTGGGCATAAAGGTTAGTAAAGAACGAATTTCCACTATCTGTACTGTGAAATGGTTTATATATACACACACACACACACACATATATACACATATATATATATATATATATATATAGATATATATATTATATATATATATATATATATATATATATATATATATATATATATATATATATATATATAGGGGCATGGTGGCGTATTTAGTGGTTAGCACGTTCGTCCTCACACACCGCCAGGGTCCGGGTTCGATTCCCGTCTCGGCCATGTGTGTGTGTGGAGTTTGTGCATGTTCTCCCCGTGCCTCAGGGGGTTTTTCTCCGGGTTCTCCGGTTTCCTCCCCCGGTCCAAAAACATGCACGGTAGGTTGATTGGCACCTTGAAAAAATTGTCCCTAGTGTATGAATGTGAGTGTGTGTGTGTGTGATGGGTTGGCATTCCATCCAGGGTGTATCCTGCCTTAATGCCCATTGACGCCTGAGATAGACACAGACTCCCCGTGACCCGAGGGAAGATCGGATAAAAGCGGTAGATTTAGGGAGCTTTTGGTTTTTTAGAGATTGAAGAATGAATGAATATGAATGAATAGATTCTGCAAAAATGATGGACAGACATATATATATATATATATATATATATATATATATATATATATATATATATATATATATATATATATATATATATATGTGAATCTCTTTATCTTTAGAACTATAAGATGTTCAGCACATGAAACAACATGTCTTATAGCTTATAAATCTATAGTCCACACATCCTTCCACATCATATACATATATTAATATGAAATGTTGCTCCCTAATGAACACATCCAGGCCGAACCTTCACCATACAGAACACAATCAGAGAGAAGATGATGCATTATTTCTCACATATACAGCACAGTGAAATTCTTCTCATATCCCAGTTTAGTTGGGGATAGAGTGCAGGGTCAGACGTGATGCAGCGCCCCCTGGAGTACAGAGGGTTAAGGGCCTTGCTCAAGGACCCAAGAGTGGCAGCTAGAGAGTAACTGTGTCACAAACCCCATGAAGAGCAAATAAACATCATAACATCAGAGACATACATCATCAATATTAACCTCATATATCACCCTGTGCATTTGTACACACAAATTGTGGGGTTTGATTGTTTTTTTTTGCTCCAAGTCCGAGGCCATGGTGGTTTGCCCACTTCAGGTTGCCGGAGAGCTCCACCCCCAAGTGCAAGAGTTCATGTATCATGGGGTCACGAGTGAGGGGAGGATGGATCGGGAGGTGGACAGGTGGATCAGTGCAGTAATGTCGTCGATGTAGCGGTACGTCGTAGTGAAGAGGGATCTGAGCCACAAAGCAAAGCAATTTACTGGTCGATCTACGTTCCTACTCTCACCTATGGACATGAGCTTTGGGTCATGACCGAATGGGCGAGATCCCGGATACAGGCGGCCGACATGAGCTTCCTTCGCAGGGTGTCTGGGCGCTCCCTTATAGATAGAGTGAGAAGCTCAGTGTAGATCCTCTGCTCCTCCACATCGAGACCTGGCGTGACTCAGGGATCTATTTCAGATGCCTCCTGGGCGTCTTCCAGGGGAGGTGTTTCGGGCACCGGGGAGAGGCCTAGGGGAAGATCCAGAACATGTTGGAGAGACTCTGTCTCTCGACTGTCCTGGGAACGCCTCGGTGTCCCCCGGGGGAGTTAGAGGAAGTGTCTGGAGAGAGGGAAGTCTATTTATCTCTGCTTAGACTGTTGCCCCCGCAATAAGTGGTAGAAGATGGATGGATGGATGGATGGAATAAACGGTACTTTTCCTCAGGGTGTCCAGCTTTTGTTTACCAAATGAATTTCTTCTCCTCAGTCAGTCATTGTGGATTAAAAAAGTGATTCCATACACAGTGATAAAATCCACATGAATACGTTTGCGATGTTTGTTCAGCAGGTTGTGAGATTTCTGACCGGTGATCTGGGATGCCTGCTGGATGGCCTTGGAGTCAGCATGAAGTGAAGAGAATAGACCATAAACAGAGTGATCATGAAAACATTCACTGAGGGAAAAGTATATTAGACGTCGGTGATCGACAGAAGCACTTCTGACCCCGACGGCCTTCCGCGTCTATATCTTACACTGAACGCAGACATGAGAATAATGCTGATGCGGCTAAAAACCTAATAAAACACTGTGTTATTGTGGTTATTGGAAAACAATTTGCTAGCGGTATATTACCATCCCATAATCGCACATAACTGCAGATTATATTCCAGCAAATCACCATCCAGTACATTCCCGACCTCGCTCACCATCGCCTTTGGTTTTGTATTAAATATGAATAGATTCGCCTCACACCGCCAGGGTCCGGGTTCGATTCCCGTCTTGGCCATGTGTGTGTGGAGTTTGTGCATGTTCTCCCCGTGTCTCAGGGGGTTTTTCTCCGGGTTCTCCGGTTTCCTCCCCCGGTCCAAAAACATGCAGGTTGATTGGCACCTTGGAAAAATTGTCCATAGTGTATGAATGTGTGTGTGTGTGTGTGTGTGTGTGATGAGTTGGCATTTCATCCAGGGTGTATCCTGCCTTAATGCCCATAGACGCCTGAGATAGACACAGACTCCCTGTGACCCGAGGGAAGATCGGATATAGCGCTAGAAGATGAATGAATGAATGAATGAATAGATTACACAGATATGATGGACAGACACCAAAATACACCGGCTGCAGAAATCTTTAAGTTCTTCAAACAACAGAGATGGAGATCAGAGAACAGCTGGAAGCATTCTGGGAGTGGAACCCACAACCTTCAGGTGGACAATACAGCATGACATTCTTTCTTTGTGCATATATATATATATATATATATATATATATATATATATATATATATATATATATATATATATATATACTATAGATCTTTGTATATCTTGTGATCAACAGAGGGTTAAGGGCTTCGCTCAAGGGCCCATCTTAGCGTTCTTGGGAATCGAACCTCTGACCTTCTGAACGTAAAGTGGGAACCTTAACCCACTGATGAAACAGAGTAATGAAAGTAAAGCGATACATTTCCAGGTCAGGCGGATCAATGACCATTCTCCATTCTCTTGAGGATAACCAACAGGCTAACACTACCCCCACCCACCCACACACACACACACACACACACACACACCACTCAGTACAAAGAAAGTTTCAGGAGATAAAGAACGGCTGTCACGGTGCGCTCGCTCTTGCTCGGCTTGATTAACTCGCTCCGCAGCCGGCATCGATTAGCAACAGCGCTTTGTGTGATCGTTGTTCAGCTAGCTGCAGCTCGATACTCTTTGGCGCGGCGTCCGTGCCGCGGGATAACGAGCAGCGCTCATGCCTCGTCACGTCCGCGCCGATCGAAGCGTGCGAAAAAGGCCTGTTGCGGAGCGAGCGCGACAGGACGTCAATCTCCAACATTACTCCGGACGATCTACACGAGCTCCGCGCACCATCGCTGCCATTATCACCAATCACCAATCCTCCAAAGCGCCGGGTTATAACACGTGTCTCCAAAATACACCTGTGCAGCTTGCCCGAGGACGGGATTGTCAGTCATCAGGAGAGAAAGACGTATCTCAGGTGTGAAAGAGAGCACTTTGGAGAAAGAGAAGAAGGTGCGGAGCGACGCACAAATCTCATTCCTCTCTCAAGGTGACTTTTTGCGGCGTAAACACTTTTTTTAATGCTCTCCCGTTAATGCCACGTAATCGCTTAACGCTTAATTGTATAAAACGACGCCTTCTTTGAGCGGGAAACTGGCGAATTTCCCGTTTTCTCCCTCTCTCAGAGGACTTCCTGCGGGGTTCGCTCAGACAATTCCACCTGCCAGACATTTCTCAACAGCATTTGCAGATTTACACGAGTGTGACAGGAATAATTTGTCCACTCTACAAGCTGAGAATGGAGAGCTGCGAGATCACATACGCTTTCTTTCTTTCAGTCTCGCTGCCCCCCCCCCCCCCTCACACACACACACACACACACACACACATGCCCAGTGGAGTCAGGAGCGTCCTGGTGAGATCTGACTGCTCTGTTTTTGTAAAGGAGAACACTGACACTGAATTTGGGAGTGTGTGTGTGTGTGTGTGTGTGTGTGTGTGTGTGTGTGTGTGTGTGTGTGTGTGTGTGTGTGTGTGTGTGATCCAGACCCTATAGGAATAACCGCACTAATATATCTCCTCCAGGTGCTTTACTGAGAAATCCACTCCGCAATAAGTACATTAAGCTGTGTGAGAGGAGCGGTGATGACGATCACCAGGATAATCTATAGTGCCGGGATTTTAGTGTTACTCAGATTAAAGTCGCTCTTAGGAAACAAATGAGGCAATAAAATTGCATTTTAAATCTAAAGTCATGTAGAATAAAGATCTGCACGGCTGAAGCTCCACGGTCCAGCGCTAATCTAACCTGAGATTAAAACCATGTTTATAATACATATAATAAAAAAGGTACTGGTAATTATCTGATATTAATATTGTTATTTATCATATTTGTTATATTATTTATTCTATTGATATTACATATGGGTGTATTATATATAAGGGATCTGGTACATCTAATTGCAAAGTATTTTATATTTGATAGTGTTATTATTATTATATTATTATTATTATTATTATTATTATTATTATTATTAATAATAATTAATAATAAATAATAAAAAATAATAATAATAATAATAATAATAATAATAATAATAATAATAATAACAATATACTTTATTTTATACTTTTTATTTTAAAAGTAACATCTCAAAGGATACATACGAAAACATGCAAATGCGGATCATAAATAAATAAATAATAAGTGCAATGATATTAAGTAAATAAAATACTGCTGATCTTAAACATTGTGGTGTAAATTACACATTATCACGAGATCTGGTACTTCTACATGTAGTGGATCTAAAATGACTAAATATATGGAATCTGGTGCTACTAACAATGACACAACTATACATGGTGGATTTGGTGGAATTGCACATTAGGGATATGAAGTTATGCATTACTATATGAATATATTAATAACATGGGAGGGATCTTGTGTAATTACTTATGAGGGATCTGGTGTAATCACACTTGATGGATCTTGTGTATTTACATATAAGGGATCTCGTTTAATTACATAAGAGGGATCTGGTGTAATTACATATAAGGGATCTTGTGTAATCACACACGAGGGATCTTGTGCAATTTCATATGAAGGATCTGGTGTAATTACATATGAGGGATCTGGTGCAATTACATATAAAGGATCTGGTGTAATTACATATGAGGGATCTGGTGTAATTACATATGAGGGATCTGGTGTAATTACATATGAGGGATCTTGTGCAATTACATAGAAAGGATCTGGTGTAATTGCATATGAGGGATCTGGTGCAATTACATAGAAAGGATCTGGTGTAATTACATATGAGGGATCTGGTGTAATTACATATGAGGGATCTGGTGTAATTACATATAAGGGATCTTATGCAATTACATATAAAGGATTGTGTGCAATTACATAGAAAAGATCTGGTGTAATTACATATGAGGGATCTGGTGTAATTACATATGAAGGATCTGGTGTAATTACATATAAAGGATTGTGTGCAATTGCATAGAAAGGATCTGGTGTAATTACATATGAGGGATCTGGTGTAATTACATATGAAGGATCTGGTGTAATTACATATGAGGGATCTGGTGCAATTACATATAAAGGATTGTGTGCAATTACATATGAGGGATCTGGTGTAATTGCATATGAAGGATCTGGTGTAATTACATGCGAGGGATCTTGTGCAATTACATATAAATGATCTGGTGTAATTACATATGAAGGATCTGGTGTAATTACATAGGAAGGATCTGGTGTGATTACATATAAGTGATCAGGTGTAACCAATGCATTAAAAACTCTGACATTACTACCTCTGATGTGTATGATTACATGCCTGGCATAATGTGTAATTATGCATAAAGGACCTGGTACAAGTAAAAATACTAGAAAAAAAGGACAAAGGGAATCTGACCATAAATGTGAAAGATCTGGTGGTGTTATACGTGCAGGATCCTGGGGGATTTATTCCAGTATGTTCCTGTAAGGTTTTTTTAGTGTGTTATTTCAGCATTAGAATGGAACTCATCTCTCCCACACACGTATACTGTATTTCATTATTAGCACTATTTACAGTTTAAGAGAGATTTGTCAGAACAGAGAGCGCTCCGTCTGAGTTTCGCCTTAAAGATCAATTTCACACTAATCCCTCCTGCTTTATTATCTCCCTCAAACACAGCATCAGGCCTTCAGCTGCGGCACAACGTAATTCCCCGCGATTTATCCTCGCCGACTCGCAGAAGACTCGTCTAATTACATGCTGTACATCTCATATGTTCCAAAACGCATTAGGTTCACCTGCACGCTGTGAAGGTCATAAATCTATTCCAATCAATCCAATTCAATTTAAATCCACATTCCGTATCTGCAAATGTCTCACAAATGTTCATTTACAAACCGACTGAGAGCTTCAAGTTCACACTTACAGAGTCAGAAACGTCAAGAAAACCAAACCAGAACATATCACTGTGATCACAGCCGTATGTGCTTCTACTCTGAGACTGTTCACACACCAGGAGACCACACCATGTTCTAGCATCATAAAGCTCCATGAAGATAAAGGTGAAGTGGAAGATCTCCTACTACACAGCTGGGCTCAACACATGAGGGCTCAAGATTAATACTTGAGGATCCTGGTATAAAACAAAATGATAGATCTGTTATACTTAGTGTAACACTTGAGGGATCTGATATAATCACACATTGGGGATCTGGTGTAATCGTACATGAGGGTAATCACACACGAGAGATCTGGTGTAATCACATGCACAAGGGATCTGATGCAACTACACATGAAGGATCTGGTGTAATCACACATGCGGTATCTGGTGTAATCACACATGATGGTTCTGGTGTAATCACACATGGGGTATCTGGTATACTCACACATGATGGATCTGGTGTAATCACACATGATGGATCTGGTATAATCACACATGTGGGATCTGGTGTAATCACACACGATGCATATGGTGTAATCACACATGAGGGATCTGGTGTAATTACACTTGATGGATTTGGTGTAATTACACTTGATGGATCTGGTATAATCACACATGTGGGATCTGGTGTAATCACACACGATGGATATGGTGTAATCACACATGTGGGATCTGGTGTAATCACACATGATGGATCTGGTGTAATCACACTTGATGGATTTGGTGTAATCACACACAAGGGATCTGGTGTAATCACACATGAGGGATCTGGTGTAATTACACTTGATGTATCCAGTGTAATCACACATGTGGGATCTGGTGTAATCACACATGATGGATCTGGTGTAATCACACATGATGGATCTGGTGTAATCACACATGATGGATCTGGTGTAATCACACATATGATGGATCTGGTGTAATTACACTTGATGGATCCCCCCTTGGTGTAATTACACTTGATGGATCTGGTGTAATCACACATGATGGATCTGGTGTAATCACACATGATGGATCTGGTGTAATTACACTTGATGGATCTGGTGTAATCACACATGATGGATCTGGTGTAATCACACTTGATGGATCTGGTGTAATCACACATGTGGGATCTGGTGTAATCACACATGATGGATCTGGTGTAATCACACATGATGGATCTGGTGTAATTACACTTGATGGATCTGGTGTAATCACACATGTGGATCTGATCACATGATGGATCTGGTGTAATCACACATGATGGATCTGGTGTAATCACACATGATGGATCTGGTGTAATCACACATGTGGGATGGTGTATGGATCTGGTGTAATCACACATGATGGATCTGGTGTAATCACACATGATGGATCTGGTGTAATCACATATGATGGATCTGGTGTAATCACACATGATGGATCTGGTGTAATCACACATGATGGATCTGGTGTAATCACATATGATGGATCTGGTGTAATTACACTTGATGGATTTGGTGTAATCACACACAAGGGATCTGATGTAATCGCACATGAGGGATCTGGTAGATATGATAGGAAGACCTCCTACTATAAAGCTTGAACCCTACATCAGGATCTGCCTTCACTCACGTCCTTTCTGCTGCACGAGAATGTAATATCTCCATAAACACGTAGAGAAATCATTTCCCCACATGAGCGGAGATTATTACAGAAGGAAATGAGCTTTGCCACATGATGTTCAAAAATATCAAGCAAACGCAGTCTCAGGTGTCCACAAACGTTTAAATCCCCTAAATATACGGCTTTGTGTCGCTTCTCTCGCACGCCATACGATCTCCTTATCCTCGCGCCTCGCGCTCGCCGTGTCCCGCGCAGCGTGCGTTCTCCTGCTCCGACACCACACACACCCACACACACACACACACACACACACACACACACTGAAGTATTAATACATCCATCTGTTTGCTGCAGATGCAACGACACAATCAGCGGCGCTCGGGAGCATGATTTCCTTCAGCAGGTGGTTTTTTTTTTTTTTAACAGATCCAGGTACCGACTGCGTCTCATTTGCAGTGCCAGTGTGTGTTCATATATTACTGAGCAGCTTCGATTAACTAAGGTGTACAAGCACACACACACACACACACACACACACACACACACACACACACGGACACTGTCGGCTCAAACATGAAGACATGAAATGGGATATTCATGAGAATCCGGTTCGGCTCGGAGAGAAAAACAACGCTCCTGAGTTTGGGGTGAATTTAATGCAGGTATGTGATTGTAGACTGTAGAAATATCACCAGTGTGTATCGGATTAATATCACATTAACAACATTAACCTTCCTCTTGTCCTGGCGTTCTGTTATTATCCCCCAATTCTTAAATTAACCTTAATGTAACATCAAAACTATTATTTATCAGATGCTTTTCTTTCTTACTGTTCGGTTACGTTCGCCTTCATTATCCATCAAAACACTGGTTTAGATCATTTTGGTTTAACCGGCCGGACCTTTGTCCTCAATTATATCAATAAATAAAAGATAAATAAAAACCTAACTATTTCTGAGAGGGGTCTATTTCTGAGAGGGGTTAGAACACATGAATAAAAAACAAACAAACAAACAAATAAATAAGTAAGTAAGTAAGTACATAAATAAATAAATAAATAAATAATAAATAAATAAATAAATAAAAATAAAATAAATAAGTATAAATAAATAAATAAATATAATAAAATAAATAATACATGAATGAGTGAATAAATAATTTATATTCATTATAGTAACATTTGTACTTCAAGAAAAAGCAAAAAAAATTCTTTTTTTCCTCCCAAAAATAAACACAAATACAAATAATAATACTAAATGTAGATTTGCAATGTCAAACAAAAAAACAACTAATCAGGCAAATTATAAATAAATTCACATGTGATATTATAACTCCATAACATTAAAAAAAAGTTATATTAAAGTATATTGTTATTTGAACCATTGTCATGTTTATCTCGCAGCGACACACACACACACACACAACACAACAACACACACACACACACCCACCTTCAACAACATGCTTGTGTTTAGAATAAATGAGTCGCTGCTTCCTTTACAAACGTTAAATAAACGTTATACAGCAGGGGTTTTGGTTTGTTGAACGTCTGAAACCAGAACCGTTTCCATACGACTGATGAAACTCCGCCCCCTCTCAGGAAACGAGCACTTCTGATTCGTCAGAGCGCCGCCATGATGTATATGGTATTTCCCAAGTGTAATGTGGGGCAGGAGGCGGAGAAACTAGGGCAACTACGGAAACTCACTGTGTCCAAACCAAAGGTGAAATCATAAAATATAAATTACTATAATATATATATATATATATATATATATATATATATATATATATATATATATATATATGTACATATTCATACACCACAACACATATATATATATATATATATATATATATATATATATTATATATCAGCCTTTTTGAGATATTCCTATTAAGGTATTTGTGGGTGTGGCCTAAAGTGGTAAACTTGTAAATTCCGACTGATTTGTTTTGCAAACATTATTTTTCATAGCGGTGTTTATCTGCTCTTTTTCGGATTCTGGTAAATAGAGGCTGAAGCTCGTGCTTGAAAGTACATCAATGTGTCAGCCAGTCAGCCAGGAGGGTGTGTGTGTGTGTGTGTGTGTGTGTGTGTGTGTGTGTGACAGAAACAGGGAGTGTGTTCAGCACCTTGCCTGGACTACAGTGTGGCCAGATTGCTCCGAGCCATTCAGCCACATCACACACATACAGACAGACACACACACACACACACACACACACACACACACACACACACAAGGACAATAAAACTAAAAACGATGTAAAAGCGTTGCCCGTTTCTTCTCATATAAACTCATTTTCCTCCTTATTTTACCCTCCATTACGAATTCTTCATTAACCATCAATCATAAATCAGCACAGATCAAAATAATCATTTCACTTCATTTCATCAGCTGGCAGCGTTTGGAGGGGGTTTGGTTGGGTTTGGGTTTTTGGTTGGGTGGGTTTGGGGGGTTTGGGGGTTTGGGTTGGGGTTTGGTCGGGTGGGGTTTGGGTTAGGGGTTTGTTGAGGGGTTTTGGGTGGGGTTTGGGGTTTGGGGTTTGGTTTGGGGGTTTGGTTCAGGGGGTTTGGGTTGGGGGTTTGGTTGAGGGGGGGTTTGGTTAGGGTTTGGGGGTTTGGTCGGGGGTTTTGGGTTTGGGGGTTTGGGTGGGGTTTTGGTGGGGTTTTGGTTTGGGTTGGGTTTGGGGGGTTGGAGGGGTTTGGTTGGTTGGGGGTTTGGGGTTTGGTTGGGGGGGTTTGGGTTTGGGTGGGGGTTTGGTAGTAGGGGGTTTGGGTTGGGGGTTATTGGGGTTTTGGGGGTTGGGGGGTTTGGGGGTTTGTGAGGGGGGGTTTGGTTAGGGTTGGGGGGTTTTTGGTTGGGGTTTGGTAGGGTTTGGGGGTTTGGGGGGGGTTTGGGGGGTTTGGGGGGGTTTGGGTTGGGGGGTTGGGTTTGGTTGGGAGGGGTTTGGTTGGGGGTTTGGGTGGGGCGAATTGGGTTTTTGGGGGGGGTTTGGGTGGGGGTTTGGTTGGGGGGGTTAGGGAGCTGGGGGGGTTGGGTTTGGGGGGGGTTGGGTTTGGAGGGGTTTGGGGTTTGGGGTTTTGGGGGGTCGCCAGGGGGGTTGTGGTTGGGGGTTAGGGGTGGGGGTTGGGTGGGGGTTTGGGTTGGAAGGGGGTTTGGGGTCTTGGGGGTTTATTGGGTTTTGGGTTTTGGGTTGGGCAGGGGTTTGGTTGGGGGTTTTGGTTTGGGTTTGGGGGTTTGGGTTTTGGGGTTTTGTTTGGGTTTTGGATGGGGTTTGGGTTGGGGGGTTTGTTTGGGTTTTTTTTGGGTGGTTTGGTTTTCTGGGTTTGGGTTCGATTTGTTTTTGCGGGGTTTGGGTTTTGCTTGGTTTTGGGTTTGGGTTGGGGGTTTGGTTTTTTTTTAGGGGGGTCCCGACCCTCCGGACAATCGGCAGTGTGATCCTGACCAGCCCTGGTTGTACTGGGCAATGGTCTCGGCTTTCCTCCCAACCGTGTACAACCCGTATCCATCCATTTTAGTCTTCATCACAGTTCTCTGAGATTAAAGGCTCGGCACAAGGTCCGGGCACCGCAAACAATCGGACAAGATCTGGCAGAACCAATCACGCCAGCTCCGGCCTGGATCCACATCTTAATTCCTTTCATCTGTTTGTTCCACCAGAGCCAAATGAACAGAGGAATCATTTCAGTGGGATTAATATCTAACCAACCCTGGAAGAAGGACCAGATTCCTGAGCTGAGACGATTCCAACCTCGTCGCTATTCGAGCCTCAGATATTCTAGACTTCATTCAATGCTTATAACCACCAGCATCCTCCTGGACATGTGATCCACCATATTTTATTCAGACAAAAGGATGTAAGTAACACCAGGTAGTGATGTAGGTGAGGAGAAATCGTTCTTTCACTCCAATCCATCCAAACCACCACCATGCTTCATCCTGGTTATAATAGCCTTTATTTGTCACATAAACATTACAGATATATTGGGATATATCGCGATCGCGATCGTTTGGAATCTGGGGTCGGCCATGATACAGCGCCCCCTGGAGAACAGAGGGTTAAGGGCCTCATGGGTTCAAGGGCAGCTTGGTGATACCAGGGCTCGAACCCCCGACTTTCCCATCAGTAACCCATTGATGGGTTCATGGGGAGGGAGGTTGGAGCTCAGTGGTTAAGGCATTGGCCTGTGGACTAAAAGACTGCAGGTTAAAATCCCACTACAACCATCACCAAATCCCAGTACATTACATTACATTACATTTATGGCATGTGGCAGACTCCCTTGCCCAAGGGCCCACTCGTGGCAACTTTCTGGTGGTGGGATTTGATCGTGTGATCTTCCAGTCCAGAGTCCAATGCCTTAACCACTAAGCTACCACCTCCCCAGTAGTGGGCCCTTGAGCAAGGCCCTTAACCCTCAACTGCTCGGTTGTAAGTCGCTCTGGATAAGGAAAATGTAAATGTAACCCAGTGCCTTACACCACTGAGCTACACCTCCTCCCCCAAATAGACTGATTATCGTACATTATTAAAAGGTTTATGGACACCTGACCATGAACAAGCGATTCTCCATCTGATCTTATAATAATAGCTCCTAAAAAAACATCTGGGAAGAAGGCAGAATACGTGAGGAGGACTCTAATAGGGCTGGAGCTCTGTATAGCAGGAGAACCTCAAAAGTAGATCTTCACAAAGCTGGCGTTGAGCCGTGCCGGATCAGGATTGTGTCTCATGATAGCACATCCGATTGCTGTTGGGAGAAGATTGGAGATATGGGTGGAAAAGTCTGGTATCTCATTATATTTGGTAGATAGAGACAGAAGCACTGCACTGCATTGGGCAGATGTTACGAGGTTTACTAGAATGATTGGTGAAATGCATTCGTCCGTATACGGAATTATTGCACTAGTTTTGGTGTATTTTACTCCACATGAAGGTCGCTCCCAATAAAACCCCTTCCAGGTGATTATAAGACGATGAATTCTATTCACTCGGGCGACAAACAGAAAGCCGATGGTAAGTGAGCGAGTAGCTGCGATTGTTATTCTACATGGCGAGTTATCTGTTCACTGCAGAAAACCTGCTGCGGCGTTGCACACTGAAAGACAGTCACTCTGCCGCTGTTGTTCTGCACCGTCCACTCATCACACCAAATAAATTGCCAACAAGGAAACAGTGCTGGGGGACAGAGTGCACTACAGATCCTGCACACACACACACACACACACACACACACACACACACACACACACACACACACACATATATATATATATATATAAACAACACACATTTCTGCTTTTGTTAGAAAGAAGACACACACAAGGCTGCCTGCATTTATTTATAAGGGTTTAATGATGTTTCTCTCTATGAAGGAATTTCAGCCTTAATATGCAACATTAAAACATTATGATCGTCAGGGCGTCTCTGGAGAAAGGGAGAGGGGTAATAATGAGTGATAATAGCGGTGGGTAAGGGGTTATAATGGTTGAGAATACCCTATTCTAAAACCATTATAACCCCTTACCCACCCCTATTATCAACCATTATTACCCCTCTCCCTTTCTCCAAAGATGCTCTGAATATTGGTAAGGGATTATAATGGGTGAGAATAGGGGTGTGTAAGGGGTTATAATGGTTGAGAATAGGGGTGTGTAAGGGGTTATAATGGTTGAGAATCGGGGTGTGTAAGTGATTATAATGGTTGGGAATAGGGATGGGTAAGGTGTTATAATGGTTGATAATAGGGATGGGTAAGGTGTTATAATGGTTGATAATAGGGGTGTGTAAGGGGTTATAATGGTTGGGAATAGGGATGGGTAAGGTGTTATAATGGTTGATAATAGGGGTGTGTAAGGGGTTATAATGGTTGGGAATAGGGATGGGTAAGGTGTTATAATGGTTGATAATAGGGGTGTGTAAGGGGTTATAATGGTTGGGAATAGGGATGGGTAAGGTGTTATAATGGTTGATAATAGGGGTGTGTAAGGTGTTATAATGGTTGGGAATAGGGGTGTGTAAGGTGTTATAATGGTTGATAATAGGGGTGTGTAAGGGGTTATAATGGTTGGGAATAGGGATGGGTAAGGTGTTATAATGGTTGATAATAGGGATGGGTAAGGTGGTTATAATGGTTGGGAATAGGGATGGGTAAGGTGTTATAATGGTTGATAATAGGGGTGTGTGTAAGGTGTTATAATGGTTGATAATAGGGATGGGTAAGGTGTTATAATGGTTGATAATAGGGGTGTGTAAGGTGTTATAATGGTTGGGAATAGGGGTATGTAAGGTGTTATAATGGTTGATAATAGGGATGGGTAAGGGGTTATAATTAGTGTTTAGAGTTAGAGTTAGATACAGATAAGAGTAGGGGTGGGTAAGGGATAGTTACAGCAGATAAAAGAGATGGGTATGGGGTAGTTATAGTATAGTAGATTGATTGGTAATGGGTGGATCCAATAGAGAAGGATGGGTATGGGGTAGATCCAGCAGAGAAGGATGGGTATGGGGTAGATCCAGTAGATCAGAGAAGGATGGGTATGGGGTAGATCCTTCAGAGAAGAAGGTTGGATATGGGGTAAATCCTTCAGAGAAGAAGGATGGGTATGGGGTAGATCCAGTAGAGAAGGATGGGTATGGGGTAGATCCTGCAGAGAAGGATGGGTATGGGGTAGATCCTTCAGAGACGAAGGATGGGTATGGAGTAGATCATTCAGAGAAAAATGATGGGTATGGGGTAGATCCTTCAGAGAAGGATGGGTATGGGGTAGATCCAGCAGAGAATGGATGGGTATGGGGTAGATCCTTCAGAGAAGAAGGATGGGTATGGGGTAGATCCAGTAGAGAAGGATGGGTATGGGGTAGATCCTGCAGAGAAGGATGGGTATGGGGTAGATCCAGTAGAGAAGGATGGGTATGGGGTAGATCCTGCAGAGAAGGATGGGTATGGGGTAGATCCTGCAGAGAAGGATGGGTATGGGGTAGATCCTGCAGAGAAGGATGGGTATGGGGTAGATCCAGTAGAGAAGGATGGGTATGGGGTAGATCCTTCAGCAGAGAAGGATGGGTATGGGGTAGATCCAGTAGAGAAGGATGGGTATGGGGTAGATCCAGCAGAGAAGGATAGAGAAGGATGGGTATGGGGTAGATCCAGTAGAGAAGGATGGGTATGGGGTAGATCCAGTAGAGAATGATGGGTATGGGGTAGATCCAGTAGAGAAGGGTGGGTATGGGGTATATCCTGCAGGAAGGATGGGTATGGGGTATATCCTGCAGAGAATGATGGGTATGGGGTAGATCCAGTAGAGAAGGATGGGTATGGGGTAGATCCTTCAGAGACGAAGGATGGGTATGGAGTAGATCCTTCAGAGAAAAATGATGGGTATGGGATAGATCCTTCAGAGAAGGATGGGTATGGGGTAGATCCAGTAGAGAAGGATGGGTATGGGGTAGATCCAGCAGAGAAGGATGGGTATGGGGTAGATCCAGTAGAGAAGGATGGGTATGGGGTAGATCCAGTAGAGAAGGATGGGTATGGGGTAGATCCAGTAGAGAAGGATGGGGTAGGGGATGGGGTATGGGGTATCCTGAGAGAATGATGGGTATGGGGTAGATCCAGTAGAGAATGATGGGTATGGGGTAGATCCAGTAGAGAATGATGATGGTATGGGGTAGATCCTTCAGAGAAAGGATGGGTATGGAGTAGATCATTCAGAGAAAAATGATGGGTATGGGATAGATCCTTCAGAGAAGGATGGGTATGGGGTAGATCCAGTAGAGAAGGATGGGTATGGGGTAGATCCAGTAGAGAATGGGTAGGGTAGAAGTCCTGAGGATGATGGTATGGGGTAGATCCAGTGCAGAGAATGATGGGTATGGGGTAGATCCAGAGAAGGATGGGTATGGGGTAGATCCTGCAGAGAAGGATGGGTATGGGGTAGATCCAGAGAAGGATAGAGAAGGAAGGGGATGGGGTAGATCCAGTAGAGAAGGATGGGTATGGGGTAGATCCTGCAGAGAAGGATGGGTATGGGGTAGATCCTGCAGAGAAGGATGGGTATGGGGTAGATCCAGTAGAGAAGGATGGGTATGGGGTAGATCCAGTAGAGAATGATGGGTATGGGGTAGATCCAGTAGAGAATGGATGGGTATGGGGTAGATCCTGCAGAGAAGAATGGATGGGTATGGGGTAGATCCTGCAGAGAAGGATGGGTATGGGGTAGATCCAGTAGAGAAGGATGGGTATGGGGTAGATCCTGCAGAGATGGGGTAGTAGCAGTGGAGAGACGGTCGATAAGGGGGTTGTTAGACTTTGAGAAGATGGAAAAAAATGTTTTGCACTCTATTTCCAACTTTCTCTTTCTTTTTTATCCGGAATTCTTCTGTTTCCAGGGGAATAAAGTACAGGGTTAGAAACACGGAACGCAAAGAAAGAGAGACGGCTGACACACACACACACACCACACACACACACACACACACACACACACACACACACACACACACAAACAAAGCTCAAGGCTGCTGTTCTCCACATCACACACTGATATAATATGATTTTTACTGCTGCTTTCATTCGGCTCTCCGCGGCATTTGATTTGTTTTCATATACGGGATCTGATAAGTGTTTCGATGGGAGCTTTAACAGCATTATACCCTCAACTCGGACCTTACCAGTACGTGTGTGTGTGTGTGTGTGTGTGTGTGTGTGTGTGTGTGTGTGTGTGTGTGAGAGAGAGTGTAAAACTGGGTTATAGGTATTACAGTGTGCTCCTTGTATGAGGTAACCAAGTTTTCTTCAGCATGGGTTTGAAACAGTGCGACAGCATGGGTTTGAAACTGTGTGTGTGTGTGTGTGTGTGTGTGTGTGTGTGTGTGTGTGTGTGTGTGTAGAGGACAGACAGCTGGGTGCTTTTAGACTTCATTAGGCGAGAAAGAGCAGGCGGGGTTCTGGAACTCGTCACCTTCCTGCTCGTCTCTAACCAGCCTGAGGCATCGTGGCTCTCGTCCAGTAGAACATTGGATTACAGTTATCTGTCTCTCTCTCTCTCTCTCTCTCTCTCTCTCTCTCTCTCTCTCTCTCTCTCGCTCTCTGTCCATCTCTTTCTCTGTCTGACCTCTGCATTTCTCTCTCTCTCTCTCTCTCTCTTTCTCCTGCTGGCTCGGTGTGGAGGTGTGAAAGGGCCTCAGGCAGATCACAGAACATGATCTTCACAAAGTGCCATCATTGTCCCAGACCTTCACTCATATACAGAGTTTATTCCATGTCATTTGATGAGTTTTGGACCTTTCGGGGCCCTTGAGCAAGGCCCTTAACCCTCAATTTCTCAGTTGTAAGTCGCTCTGGATGAGGTCGTCTGCCACATGCTGTAAATGTAAATGTAAAATGAGTCACATTGAACTCAATAATGATGTTAATAAAACCTGGAATTGGAGAAGTCTGTGTGTGTGTGTGTGTGTGTGTGGGGGGGTACTTATTTTTGTGCACTCATTTACATTTACACCATTTGCCAGACGCCCTTATCCAGAACCATTTACAACTGAGGGTTAATGGCCGTGATCAACTAATGGCAGTTTGGTGGTGGTGGGATTTGAACCTGCGCTCTTTCGGTCACCGCTCAGCTCTCACCTCCAGGATTTGGATTCGAATCCTGCCATCACCTCAGCTGTGAGTCACTCTGGAGAAAGGTATGCGATTGTTTCCAATCCCTCACCAGTTCATCAGGCGTCGGTTCTGAAGGTTGTGAGGTCGAATCCCAGCCACACCAAACTGCCACTCGTGGGCCCTTGGAGCAAGGCCCTTAACCCTCAGCTCTGTGTCAGTGTGGCAAGTGCTAATTATCTGGGGTAATCAGTGGAATATCTTGGGGGCGTGGCTTCTGCCATGATGACTCCACCCCCATCACTGAAACATTCATAGCATTTTGGCGTGCCGCTTTTATCCAGACTCACACTCATCTCATTCACAGAACGGAGCAGGTCTGGGGTTTGTCCAGGGGCTGGGATTCAACCACACAACCTTCAGAACCAAAGAACTGGAAACTATAACATGAACAGCATTTAACATACGCTTTTATCCAGGATTTGACCTTCAAAGAGACAAAGAGACAAAGTCCAATGTCTCTAGTGTTGAGCTCCGTCTCAGTGCCTTTAATCAGTAGATTTGAAGGACACTTTTCGGGGAGGACTTTGTTGATCATGACAGGAAACCCCTCCAGAGATGTGTGGACCGACTCATGGACAAGGTCCTGCTTACCCCTCACTGCTACACTTCCTGCCAATTTGTCCGTTAACCGTCACCCCGTCGAGCACAGCGTGGAATCGTTGCCTGGTAACCATATTTGGAATCAAATGAAAAATGATTCTCACACACACACACACACACACACACACACACACACACACACAGGTAACGGACCCATCTCCAGCAGTGCCATCATTCCTGTCATGTTGTTTATTTGGGTTGTTTTGGACGTTGATGCGGTGTGGAAAACGCCAGGTGTGTGCTTATCACGTTCACCTCACACCGCCAGGATCCGGGTTCGATTCCCGTCTCGGCCATGTGTGTGTGGAGTTTGTGCATGTTCTCCCCGTGTCTCAGGGGGTTTTTCTCCGGGTTCTCCGGTTTCCCCCGGTCCAAAAACATGCACGGTAGGTTGATTGGAAAATTGTCCCTAGTGTATGAATGTGTGTGTGTGTGTGTGTGTGTGTGTGTGTGTGTGTGATGAGTTGGCATTCCATCCAGGGTGTATCCTGCCTTAACGCCCATAGACGCCTGAGATAGACACAGACTCCCCGTGACCCGAGGGAAGATCGGATAAAGTGCTAGAAGATGAATGAATGAATGAATTCACAGGTGACACAGGTTCCCTCTAGTGGTGCGTTGGCAGAACTGCAGTGAGATCTATACGTTTTGTTTCTTCCTGACTGCTAGAACAAGTTTTGACTCGCGCGAGGTGAAGATCAATGGTTAAGAAGATCGCAGGTTCAAATCCCATCACCACCACCACCAGGCTGCCACTAGAGGGCCCTTGAGCACGGCCCTTAACCCTCGATAGTGCCATTGTAAGTCGTCCGGGATAAAATCGTCTTCCAAATGGCGTAAAAGTACATTTGAGCAGTAGAAACATCTGCTTTACACATGTGGAAGATCTCGTGCTGTAGAGCAGGAAGAACGTGAGACCAAAATGGGAGAACGTTTAAGAGAACGTTTGGACTAAATGGGAAAGAATGGAACGTCGATAAAGAAGCAGAAAACAATCTTAGAGTCGGGTATCTATAAACGGATGATACTCCACTCATCTTCTCCTTCCCTCCATCAGATATCACAGCGTCTACTACAACATCACTCTGTCTATCTGACGTCACTTCATGGACGAGCGTTCATCATCTCACACTCAACCCGGAGAAAAGTCAACTGCTGGTGATGGCATGTGATCGATGTCCTGGTCAGGATCCACCACTGCTGACAATCTCAGGGTAACCATGATCTTTCTCTACAACATCAGAAGGAGCTTCATTTCTATCCATACATTCTGCACAGGTCCTGGATCAGTATCTCGTCATCTGGAGACTACTGTACTACTGTAACTCTCTACTGCAGCTTCTACATCACAACGCTATTCATTCACTGTAACATGTGTTCAACCTGCCGAAATCCTCTCTCACACCCACCCCCCCACTGCTGCACCCGCTACACACCCACCCCCACTACTGCCACCACCCGCTACACAAACCCACACCCAACTGCTGCACCCGCTACCCACCCCCCACTGCTGCACCCGCTACCCACACCCCACTGCTGCACCCGCTACACCCACACCACCCCACTGCTGCAAACCCCGCTACTACCCCACACCCACCCCCACTGCTGCACCCGCTACACCCACCCCCTTCTGCACCCCCCACCCCCCACTTCTGCACCCGCTCTACAAACCACAACCCCCTGCTGCCACCCTCAACCCCACCCACCCACCCCCCTCACCCGCTACTCCTGCCCCCGCTAACCCACCCCCCACTTCACTAGCTGCAAACCCGCTACACAACCACCCCCCCCCCCCCCCACTGCTGCACTACCCGCTACCCCACCCACCCCCCACTGCTGCACAACCCGCTACCCCTACACCCCCCCCCCCACGCTACCAGCACCCCTCTGCACCCCACATGCTGCACCGCTAACAAAACCCCTCACCCACCCCACCTGCCCAAACCCCACCCCCCTGCACCTGCAACCTAACACCCACCCTCTACCCCGCACCCCCCACTCAAGTGCCACGCTACCCACCCCCCCCCACTGCTGCAACCCGCCTACCCCACTGCTAACACGCCCGCTACCCACCTGCAACACCCTCCCCCACTGCGGCACCCTCTACCCCCAAATACACCCACCGCTAACCCCCACTGCCAGGCTGCACCCGCTACCCCTGCACCCGCTACCCAAACAACCCCACCCCCCCACTTCTGCACCCCCGCTACCAACCCACCCCCCCCACCCCCCCCCCCCCCCACCCCACTGCTGCTGCACCCCTCCCCCACACCCTGTCAGCCCCTCTACCCCCCCCCCACTACACCCCCCCCCCCTCTTCTTCACCCGCTGCAAACCACACACACCTCTAACCCCCACCCCCCCACCCACTGCTGCACACCTTCACCCGCTACCACCCCCACTCTGCCCAACGCTACCAAAACTACAAAACCCACCCACCCCCCACTGCTGCACCCGCTACACCCACACCCCCCCCACTGCTGCACCCGCTATACAAACCCACCCACCCACCCCTACTGCACCCGCTGCACCCGCTACACCACCCCACTGCTGCACCCGCTACACCCCCCCCCACCACTGCTGCACCCGCTACAACCCACCCACCCACCCCCACTGCTGCACCGCTATACCCACCCCCACCACTGCTGCAACCACCGCTACACCACCCCCACTGCTGCACACCCCCCACCCACTGCTACACCCACCCCCCCCACACTGCCCCCGCTACACCCACCCACCCCCAACTTCTGCACCCTCTAACCCACCCCCCGCACCCCCACCCCCCCCCCCCCACCTGCTGCACCCGCTCCACCCAACCCCCACCCACCCCTACTGCTACCCCACCCCACTGCCGCACCGCTACAAATCCCCCCCCCCACTGCTGCACCCGCTACACCAAACCCACCCCCCCACCTACCCGCTGCTGCACCCGCTACACCCACCCACCCCCCACTGCTGCCACCCGCTACACCCACCCACCACTGCTGCACCCCACCCACCCCCACTTCTGCACCCGACACCCCACCCACTGCTGCACCGTATACCCACACCCCCCACTGCCCACCTACACCCCCACCCCCCACTGCTTGCACCACCCCCCCCACTGCTGCACCCGCCAACCCCCCACACCCCCCCCACTGCTACACCCACTCAACATGCACCCGCTACACCCACCCACCCCCACCCCCCCCCCACCCCACACACACCCCCACTGCTGCACCCGCTACGCTACCCACACCCCCCCACTGCTGCACCCGCTACACCCACACCCCCCCCCACTGCTGCACCCGCTATACCCACACCCCCCCACTGCTGCACCCGCTATACATACCCACACCCCCCACTGCTGCACTCACCCGCTACACAAACCACTGCCAAACCCCTAACACCACTACTACTGCACCCGCTACACCCACCCCCACTGCGCTGCCACCCCCCGCACACCACCCCCCCCCCCCCCCCCACTACTGTACTCGCTACAACACCCACCCCCACTACTGCACTCGCTACACCCACCCCCCCACTACTGCTGCACCCGCTACACCCACTCCAACCCGCCTAAACCTTCTCACACCCCCCCACTGCTCCACCCGCTCATCACCTCCCGTAGCGCACCATCGCTGCCCGAGAGCGTCTCGCACTGCTCGCCTGCTTCCACATTCTCTCAGAGGAAGAGCTAAAGATCAGCTCAAGGCTCTTCTTCTCTGTTCTGGTACCCCGAGGTGGTGGAATGAACTTCCCCTGGACGTCCCGACAACAAACAACACCTGCATCTTCAAAACCACGACTGAAGACCTCCAACAACACCCATCCTAACACGTTCTTCCTTCTCACTGT
>JACRUU010000002.1:4136441-4146441 GCA_030449085.1 Kryptopterus vitreolus | reverse complement strand
AAAAAAAAAAAAGCAGCCACACACCAGAGCGACACAAGACCAGCAGCAGACACCACACCAGCATCACAGACACCACACCCAGCAGCAGACACCACACCAAACCCCAACCTGACCAGCAGCAGACACCACAACAGCAGCAGGACACCACACCAGCAGCAGACACACACACCCAGCAGCAGACACCACACAAACCAAGCCACACCCAGAAACCACACCACACACAACCCACAACCAGAAGACACACACGCATACCACAGACACCACACCAGCAGAGACACCACACCCGCAGCAGACACCACACCAGCGCAGACACCACACCCGCAGCAGACACCACACCCGCAGAAGACACACCACACCACAGGGACACCACACCAAGAACCAAAATAGAGACACCACACATCAGCACAACCACAAACCCAACAAAAGCAGGGACACCACCAGAGCAGACACCACACCAGCAGCAGGACACACACCAGCAAGCAGACACCACACAAACCGCAGCATACACCACACCAGCAGACAGACACCACACCAAGACCCCAAACCACACAGCATCATCAGACAACCACACCAGCAGCAGACACCACACCAGCATCAGCATAGACCACACCTCAGAGAACCACACCCCCCCCGAAGAGACACCACACCCTCATCATACACCACACCATCATCATACACCACACCATCATCATACACCACACCATCATCATACACCACACCATCATCATACACCACACCATCATCATCACCACACCCTACATACCACACCAAACCCCAACCACACCATCATCATACTCCACACCAAACCCCAACCACACCTTCACATACCCTCACCCTCATACACCACACCATCAACCCCAACCACACCAAACCCCAACCACACCCTCATCATACACCACACCATCATCATACACCACACCATATACATGCAGCTCCAACACTGCAGCACACACACTCAATAAAACTCCAACATAACCAGGCCCTTAAATACCCATTCAAAATGTGTGAAATTATTGATAAAGATGTCTATACATAAGGAGACACGGTGGTTTAGTGGTTAGCACGTTTTGCCTCACACCACCAGGGTCCGGGTTTGATTCCCGTCTCGGCCATGTGTGTGTGGAGTTTGTGCATGTTCTCCCCGTGTCTCAGAAACATGAAAAAACATGCACAGTAGGTTGATTGGCACCTTGGAAAATTGTCCCTAGTGTATGAATGAATGAGTGTGTCCTGTGATGGGTTGGCATTCCATCCAGGGTGTATCCTGCCTTAATGCCCATGCCTGTAGACGCCTGAGATAGACACAGACTCATAATCTAATTTAATAAGTGTTTTGTTAATTTAACCCTTTTTAATTTAAGTTCATTTTATTTTACGCGGTTATGTTACGTAATTCACTTTAAACTTACATGAATAAAGTGTGCAGTGAGAGTGATTCACCTGTAGAGGGCGCTATTTCGGCAACAGAAACAACGTGGAAAAATCTCTTGGCAGTCAAATCACTGTGCTGATTACTAAATATATATTAATAATAATAATAATAATAATAATGTACAATAATGAACAAATCATGTAATAAATATAGAGATTTAAACACAATCTGCTACTAAACAATTCTCCAGCCTTCGTGTTTTTTCTTCTGTGGAATGACGAAAAGACGAATCCACCCACAGCACTGATGGAGAACATGCAGAACCAATCAACAGCAAAAGCTACACTGCTGTAGAAACCCTGGCCTACACACACACACACACACACACACACACACGGCGTTGTTAGAGATGGGAGGACGCTGTGACATTTCAGATTGAAAAGAACAGAAAGAGGGAAGAGAAGTGAGAGAATGATGGGCGTGGGACGCATTTATGCAGCACAATATCGGCTTCAAACAAACTAATTGTCCACGAAACACAACCAATATACAATTCCGCGTATTTGTGGACATCTGAGGACACGATTTCTGCCACTCAATCCTGTTTCACATTCAGTCCCGGTTTGCTGTTATAATAAACTGCACTCGTGTGGGAAGGTGATGATCCTCCACTCCATCCTATAGAAGGCGTTTTACAGGGGTTTAACATCTGGAACGGGTTTGGGGACCAGAAGTTCTGTGTGAGGTTAATTCTGCACATGGATCATCTATCTATCTATCTATCTATCTATCGAGGGGCGAGCGGATCGATCGATATAGAGCTATCTATCGAGCGAGCTATCTATCTATCTATCGATCTAGCCATCGATCTATCGAGCTAGTCTATCTAGAGAGCGAGCTCGATCTAGCGAGCGAGCTGATCGAGCGAGCGAGCTATCGATCTATCTATCTATCTATCTATCTATCTATCTATCTATCTATCTATCTATCTATCTATCTATCTATATATCTATCTATCTATCTATCGATCCATCCAGCTGATCTATCTATCTATCTATCTATATAGGACTAGGATCTATTCGATCTATCTATCTATCTATCTTATCTATTATCTATCGATCGATCTTCTATCTATCTATCTATCTATCTAGATCTATCTAATCTAGTATCTATCTATCTATCTATCCATCTATCCATCCATCCGTTTATCTATTTGTCTCTATCTATCTATCTATCTATCTATCTATCTATCCATCCATCCATCCATCCATCCATCTATCGTATTATCTATCTATCTATCTATCTATCTATCTATCTATCTATCTATCTATCTATCTAGCTATCTATCTATCTAGATCTATCTATCCATCAGCATCCATCCATCGTCTATTTATTGTCTGTCTATCCCTATCTATCTATCTATCCATCTATATCTATCTATCTATCTATCTATCTATCTATCTATCTATCTATCTATCCATCTATCATCCATCCATCCATCCATCCATCTATCTATCTATCTATGTCTATCTATCTATCTATACATCCCTCCATCTATCTGACTAACTATCTAGACAAGCAATACATACATACATACACAGATGCATAGATAGATTGATAGATAGATAAATAGATAGATAGATAGAAGATAGATAGATAGATAGATAGAGGGACACAAATAGATAGACGGATGGATGGATGGATGGATAGATGGATAGATAGATAGATAGATAGATAAAAGCTGGTCATTATTTCAGATTTTCACACTGTATATGATTTTAATGATTGGAGCGGATCATTTTATTTATTTATTTGTTTATTTATTTATTTATTATTTGGTGTTTGTTGATGGTGTGGTTATGATTGGAATTCTGGGAACTGGTGTTTCGGGAGTGATGTATGATGAGGTTTGGGTTATAGTTGGAGTTTAGCACAGCGGTTAAACTGCCTTTAGCGGGCCCCTGAGCAAGGCCCTTAACCCTGAACTGCTGAGTTATAAGTCACTCTGGACGTCTACCGTTCCATCATACTGCACTGTGTACATGTTAGTGTTCACCATGACATTCATCACTCAACACACACACACACACACACACACACACACACACATTACTCCTCCTCTCTCTCTCTCTGCAGATGAAGCTGTTCTCCACATGAACAGCATGACGATCCCTGAGGTTCTGTTGTGTGGAGTTTAAACTCCAGGACCAGGATGATGGATTTGTGCTGGAATGAAAATGAACAGTGACTGAGGGCCGGAACGGCGACGGGGAAAGTCTCTCCACTCGAGTCTCCATCAGGGAACAGGAGATAACCTGAACAATGAGGGCGCCGGAACATCGTGTGCTGAGGATGAGCTCACACTTCCTCCCTCGTTCATTTCAGACTTTTCTCTTCCTCATCACCACTGATTCTGTAGTGAAGCGTTTATAAACACATTACACACGTAACACCATGACCTACCATCACACCATTACATTTCATCTACAATAATACAAAAGAAAAGCAACACATTCAGTGAGGAAAGATCCGAGTAATCCACCGAGATCAGCAGGAGGAAAAGTGAGCGATGAAAGCCATGATTAAACCACACAAATCAGAAGTGATTACAGGATTCATGTAACAGATCTGATCTCAACTCTTTCACAGATTTATTACTCTGAAGATCAGTTTGTTGTTCTTCAAAAGCCACAGACTCAGAATATATATATATATATATATATAGGTATGGATGGATGGATGAGTGGATAGATAGATGGATGGATGCGTGGATGGATGGATCCGTGGAGGGATGGATGGATGGATGGATTGAGGGGGATGGATGGATGGATGGATGGAGTGGTGGGTGGTATGATGATGGGTGGATGATGGAATGAGGGGTGAGGTTAGGATGAGTGGATGAGTGGGTGGGTGGATGGATGATGGGTGGTAGGATGCCCAGATGGGGTAGAGTGGATGGATGAGTGTGGTGGGATGGGATGGATGGATGGTAGGATGGATGGATGGATGGATGGATGGATGGATGGGTGGATGGATGAGTGGGTAGGTACCCATAATCGCCTCACACCGCCAGGGTCCGGGTTCGATTCCCGTCTCGGCCATGTGTGTGTGGAGTTTGTGCATGTTCTCCCCATGCCTCAGGGGTTTTTTCTCCGGGTTCTCCGGTTTCCTCCCCCGGTCCAAAAACATGCACGGTAGGTTGATTGGCACCTTGGAAAATTGTCCCTAGTGTATGAATGTGTGTGTGTGTGTGAGTGTGTGTGTGTGTGTGTGTGTGTGTGTGTGTGCGATGGGTTGGCATTCCATCCAGGGTGTATCCTGCCTTAATGCCCATAGACACCTGAGATAGACACAGACTCCCCGTGACCCGAGGGAAGATCGGATAAAGCGGTAGAAGATAGAAGATGAATGAATGAATTTTATGAATTTTGTTGTATGCTTAGGATGTCCAAATTTGACCAATCAAATGGGACTTTACGATCTTTATCCCCGCCTCCCAAGTAGATTCTATTATACTATTGTCTAGAGCCAGCCCGAAGGTCAGTGCGGATCAGGGACAAGTTTGGAAAATGACAGCGATGAACTTGGAGCAAATAGGAACGGTACTTCTAATCATAAGACGCATCGTAAGTATTCGTACTGTGTAAGTCGTGCCGCAAAACTGCCACACATCTAATCTACACAAACACAAACACAGGGAGCGATATGAAGACTTCCTAAAGTGTACGGACAAAAGATAAATGTTACAGCGGTTTTTGGTCTGTTGGAAACCCGAACCAATATCTGTAACAAGATCTCCATATTCGTCACAGAATATCTATGGAACAGAAACCTGCACTCCCGCGAGACCCGACACAAACACATCCCACTATATATTCATTCTAGCGCTTTATCCGATCTTCCCTCGGGTCACGGGGAGTCTGTGTCTATCTCAGGCGTCTATGGGTATTAAGGCAGGATACACCCTGGATGGAATGCCACACCCACACCACACACACACTCACACACACACACATTCATACACTAGGGACAATTTTCCAAGGTGCCAATCAACCTACCGTGCATGTTTTTGGACGGGAGGGGGAAAGGAGGAGGAGAACCGGAGAACCCGGAGAAAAAAACCCCCTGAGACACGGGGAGAACATGCAAACTCCACACACACACACATGGCCGAGACGGGAATCGAACCCGGACCCTGGCGGTGTGAGGCGATTATGGGTACCCACCCACTCATCCATCCACCCATCCATCATCCATCCATCTACATACCTACTCATCTATCCATCCATTCACCCACCCACTCATCCATCTACCTACCCACTCATCCATCAATCTACCTACCGACTATCATCGCATCCAGGGCACCCCACCCACTCATCCCATTAACCGACCCACTCAGTCCCAGCCATCTACCGACCCACTCATCCATCCATCCATCCATCCACCCATCCACGGATCCATCCATCCACGCATCCATCCATCTATCTATCCACTCATCCATCCATCCATCCATCCATACTTCCAGAAAGGGTGTATCTCAGTGGTTTAAGATATTGCCCTTAACCCTCTGTGCTCCAGGGGGCGCTGTATAATGAATGACCCTGCGCTCTGACCCCAAACTTCCAAAATGAGATTTGTAAATGAAGCAATTTACACACACACACACACACACACACACACACACACACACACACCACACACACACACACACACACACACACCCACACACACACACACACACCACGGTCTGATTAAGCGAAAACAAACGGTTTCTTACATTTACAACTTTTATTTTGTTTTTTCGCCAAAAGAAAAAGAAGCGAAAAGCAACGAAAGACTAATCCATCCATCCCTCCCTCCAGCCACCTATCCACCTATCCACCCACTCAACCATCCACCCACCATCCATCATCCATCCATCCACATGGCCGAGACCCACTCAACCATCCAGGACCCATCCACGGTGTCAACCAGGCCATCACCTATGGGTAACCATACCACACCCACCTCCACCCACCAATACACCACCAATCCACCCACCTCCACCCCACTCATCCATCCATCTACATACCTACTCATCTATCCATCCATTCACCCACCCACTCATCCACCCACTCACCAAGCACCCATGCGTGGGGGCCATCCAGCCTCCACAGATCCACCCACGCAACCATCCATCCATCCATCCACCACCCATCACCATCCATTCATCCAGCTCCAACCAGCCACTAACCACAGCAGCCATCATTCCTCCACCAGCACCAGAAAAAAGCCCACCTATCCAGCCATTCCGCCAGATACCCTCAAACCTATCTCCAGCCAGCCACCTAGACGCACGTAAACCAGCCACCCTTCCACCCAAACCAAAATGATAACCAGCCAAAGAGCTACAGCACCCGCCACCACCGACAAAACACCACCACCACCTTTCAGAAAACAGCCACCCCCACCACCACACACACATCCACAATCCATCGCTGTTCTTCCACCGAGCCACAAACGATCAATTCCTCAACCGCCACTAGGCACCCCAAAACCCTTCCCCAAAGGCCTTACACGATCACCAATAGCCACCATCCAAGCCACCAGCCACCTATCCACCACGCAACAGTCACTCCATCCAGCCAGCACAGCCACCACGAAACCATCACCAGCCTAAAGCATCCAAGCAACCACGGCAACCAGCCACCACCATCCCCAAGCCCAACCAAACACCCCGCCAGCCAGCCACCCACGCAACCATCCACCCATCAGCCACCGAGCACACACCACGCAACCTCACCATCCAGCACCAGCACCTATCCACCCGCCACCATCCCACCAGCCCACGCAACCAGCCACCCATGCCCAGCGAAGCATCATCCTCCACCGATCCACCCACCGCAGACCAGCCACCATGCGCCTAGTGCCAGCATGCCAGCAGCCACCTCACGCATTACCAGCTCATTTTCCCCATATCTATTATTCCAATCCAGCATCACCGAGCCACCACTAACCCTCAGCCAGCCATCCACACGACTGCCCCACCCACCCATCCACCATCCTCGAGTCTAGCACCTCAACACCCAAGCCACCCACACGCAAACCATCCACCAGCCATCCTCCCACTCGAGCCACCTCACGTCAAACCGAGCCCAGCCAACCTAGGGCCACCCCGCCAGCAAGCCACCGAGCCACCACGCAACCGCCACCCAGAAGCTAGAGAGCCAGCCCTCCAGAGCCAGACCACGCAACAGAACATCCATCCGCCAGCCGCCAGACAGCGCACCAACCAACCATCCACCACCAGCGAGCAAGCCAGCACCGAGCCACCACTCAACAATCTCAGCCCAACCATCCAGTGGCCTGCACCACCACCCACGAGACCATGCGCACCCAGCGAAGCCGGGCCGCAACCGATAGCCACACACGCAAACAGCCACCATCAAGCATCCTCACCTAGCCATCCCGACAACCACAGCCCATCCTAGTGTCAGGCCGCCACAGACGCACCCACGCAGGACCATTCAATGCCATTCCAGCTTCTAGGCCACGTCAACCGATGTATACTCACGCAACCATCCTACCAGATCCGAGCCAGTTCCTCCACCTAGCAACCACAAACCATCTCCAGCAAGCCATCCGCACCATCACCCACGCAACAATCCACCATCCAGCAATGGCTCCACATCCACCCACTAACCAGCCATCCAGCCAGCAACATCCATCAAACCAACCATGACACCCATCATCCAGCCAGACACCACCACCAATCAGCCACCCACCATCGAGCCACCATCCCGCACTCACCATCACCAGCCACCCATCCAAGAGCACCACCCATCAATCACAGCCATCCCAAAACCATAGCTCAGCCAAGTCGCCGGCGAGGCCCCACGCAACCACAGCCACCAGCCAGCACCTACACCCAGGCAAACCATCAACCGACACCAACTCAACCCAGGAAACCCATCCTATCTATCCATCCCGCCCTCAATCAGACACACGAAAACCAGCACCATCAAGCCAGGCATCCAGCTATCCAACTCAAATCTCACCCAGCCATCCAACATCACCGATCCACCCCACGCAATACATCCATCCAGCCAGCCACCGAGCCACCCACGCACAACATCCACCCACTCAACCATCCATCCATCCATCCATCCATCCATCCATCCACCTATCCACCCATCCATCCATCCATCCATCCACCCATCCACCCACCCAACCATCCATCCCATCCATCCAATCCATCCATCCATCCACACCTATCCACCCATCAACCATCCACCCATCCATATATCTATCCATCCCTCCACCTATCACCCACTCAACCATCCAACCCATCCATCTATCTATCCATCCATCCACCTATCCGCCCACTCAACCATCCACCCATCCATCTATCCATCCATCCCTCCACCTATCCACCCACTCAACCATCCACCCATCCATCTATCCATCCATCCCTCCACCTATCCACCCACTCAACCATCCATCCATCCACCCATCCATCCATCCAACCATCCAGCCACCTATCAACCCACTCAACTATCCATCCACCCCACTCATCCATCCACCCGTCTATCTATCCATCCACACCACACACACACACACACACACACACACACACACACACACACACACACACACACACACACACACACCACATACACATGTTGATCTGATTAAGCGAAAACAAACGTTTCTTACATTTGTGAACCTTTATTTAGAAAAAGAAAAGCGAAGCTAGGAAAATAAAGGAAGGAAAATGACAGCCGGGGGTGAAAAATGCGGAAAGAGAAGAGGGCCAAATTCCCATCACCCTGCGCAATAGCTTTATATATTTCAGGACTGGAGGACCATGATGCATTGCACCGAGGGCCCGATTCCAATCTATTGTCTCATTACAGGACAAAAAAAAGCCCAGAAAAGCTGTATTGATCATAAGTGCAGCGGGAAGACCATCGTCTCCAACCAATATACCGACCATTAGATCAGGAGCCCATTCCCTGTCCTGCAATCCCACCATGTGACCGGGACTTAAAATAGAAACACACACACACACACACACACAACACACACGTCTATTCTCTGCATTTTCTATTAAATACATGTCGTGTGGAGGGTCTGGAGCATTACACACTCTGGCTGTGAGGATTGTGAGGTTCTGGATGTGTGTGTACGTGGTGTATTTGGTGACATGCGCGTCCTGATAGCAAAGCGCGAGGGAAAAAAGAGAAGAAAAAGGAGTGTAAAAGCATGCAAGGCAGTCTAATCCCAGCCCGCGGTGTGAACCTCCTGCTCATTATAGAGCAGTCTGACAGCAGCAGCAGCATCTCTCTCTCTCTCTTTTTTCCCCCTCTCCCTCCATCCCTCCCTCCCTCCCTCCCTCTCTCCGGCCCCTGATGCTTTGCCCACACGCTGTTTAACTAGACTCACTCGCTCCTGAACGCTGCAGATTAGCCCGAGCGCCGGATTCACGCACAATCCCTGCGTTATACCGCCAGCCCATAATAAACACCGAGCATAAACACGGATAAACAACACGATCCCCGACCTTCCTGATCGATTCCTGATATAATCAATGTGTTACTCAGACAAAATAAATACATGCACATCCACCTGCACTGGATTCAGGCGAAT
>JACRUU010000002.1:4116441-4128941 GCA_030449085.1 Kryptopterus vitreolus | reverse complement strand
ACTACAATAACACTACAATAACACTACAACACTTAACACTACAATAACACACTACAATAACACTACAATAACACTTTACAACACCACAATAACACTACAATAACACTAACAACAAACAATAACACTACACTACAATAACACTACAATAACACTATAACACTACAATAACACTACAAACACTAACAAACACTACAATAACACTACAATTACTACACTACACACTTTATAACAACAATAACACTACAATAACACTACAATAACACTACAATAACACTACAATAAAAACACTTTATAACACTACAATAACACTACAATAACACTTTATAACACTACAACACTTTACAATAACACTACAATAACACTACAATAACACTACAATAACACTTTATAACACCACAATAACACTACAATAACAACACTACAATAACACTACAATAACACTACAATAACACTACAATAACACTTTATAACACTACAATAACACTTTATAACACTACAATAACACTACAATAACACTTCATAACACCACAATAACACTTTATAACACTACAATAACACTACAATAACACTACAATAACACTACAAAAACACTACAATAACACTAACAATAACAATACACTACAATAACACTTTAACACTAACACTACACTTAAAACTAACACTTTATAACACTACATTAAAACTTCAATAACACTACAATAACACTATTACACTACAATAACACTTCAACACTTTACACTACAATAACACTACAATAACACTTCACAATACAATAACACTACAATAACACTACAATAACACTAACACTACAATAACACTACAATAACACTTTATAACACTACAATAACACTACAATAACACTTCTATAACACTACAATAACACTACAATAACACGACAATAACACTGCAATAACAATTTATAACATTTTCACTTTAAAACTATTTATCATGAAATGAAAAACACAACAAAGGAAACCCAGAACTGCAGCTACAATCACACACATACACCCCTACACACTACACAATCCTGTATTGCACACATACACTCCTACACAATACACAATCCTGTATTGCACACATACACTCCTACACACTACACAATCCTGTATCGCACACATACACTCCTACACACTACACAATCCTATATCGCACACATACACCCCTACACACTACACAATCCTGTATCGCAGACATACACTCCTACACACTACACAACATAACACAATTCTGAATTACACAACAATACATAGCATTAAACAACATTCTACCTACACAAATGCACTACACAACACATTAATACACTACACAACACTACACTGTTCCAAACAACACTACACAATACGGCAATACATAGCAGTACAACACAAAACAGTACACAACACTCAATACACCACACTGCACTACACAACACTAAACTTTAATACACAACATTGTACTACACAGCACAGCATTACACTTCAGAATGTTACACATCACACTACAACAGTACAATAAACTATAAAGCACAACACAACACTGCACTACACTACACACCATCGCACAACACAACACAACACTGCACTACAATTCAGAATGCTGCGCTATAAAATTAATAATAGTGAATTACACAACAGTACGATGTACATGAGAACACACACTACACAACAGTACAATGCACAGAACACACACTACACAACATTTTTGCATTTATTGAGTTTTGTGGGTGTGGCTAAGTCATGTGGGTGTGTCCATTTCATCAATTTTTACTGCTGATTAAAAGTAAACGCACCCCTTGTGTAATTAATGTTTTTTTTTGCGGACAGTGGGATCAAAGCAACGCTGTGTCGTGTCGTGTCGTGTAGTGTTATGTCGTGTTGTGTCGTGTCGTGTTATGTCGTGTTGTGTCGTGTCGTGTTGTGTTGTGTTGTGTCTTGTCGTGCCGTGTTGTGCCGTGTTATGTCGTGTTGTGTTGTGTTATGTTGTGTTATGTTGTGTTATGTTGTGTTATGTTGTGTTATGTCGTGTTATGTTGTGTCGTGCCGTGTTATGTCGTGTCGTGTTATGTCGTGTCGTGTCGTGTCGTGCCGTGTTATGTTGTGTCGTGTTGTTTCGTGTTATGTCGTGTCGTGTTATGTCGTGTCGTGTCGTGTCGTGTCGTGTCGTGTTCCGTATGTTGTGTCGTGTTGTTTCGTGTTATGTCGTGTCGTGTTATGTCGTGTCGTGTTATGTCGTGTCGTGTCGTGTCGTGCCGTGTTATGTTGTGTCGTGTCGTGTCGTGTTATGTCGTGTCGTGTTATGTGGTGTCGTGTCGTGTTATGTCATGTCATGCCGTGCCCAGTGCGGGAAATAATGAAATAATAGAGGAATGATATATTTGCTGGCGATTTCTTTGGGCCTGTCGGAGCGAGAGGTGTTTCAGATAAAGCCGAGCGTAATGAATTGGATGAAGGTGTTTAATTAGGCGGCGGAACAGTTCAAGGATGATTTGCTTTTCCGTCCAACCTGAAATGTAATGTGTTACCTTAGCAAAAAGAGAAAGAAATGTTAATTACGCCTGGTTCAGAGTCTCTGCCGCGCTTCCACGTCCGGGTGATTCATTAAATCTGGCAAAAGAAAGACTTTCAAAAAATCTTTGATTTATTTGGGTTTTTTTTTTTGGGTTGAATGACGATAGATTGGACTTTTGCAGGGATCCTTTATTTATCACTGATATTCAATGGGGATTAAACGCTCTCCCTGTGGTAGGGATCATAAGGTGTGGAGGTTGGAGGACAGAGTTCTGGTGGGTAATGAGCAGTCAGACAGGAGGAACGTGGGGTACTGAGGGGGCTCGGAGGAGTAACGTGACCCCGGCCCTGAGAACAACTCCGACATCCTGTCTATCAGCGTTACGGACAGGAAGGTCACATACAGAGCCAAGCAGAGCGGTTATACCTGCTGAGTCAACGGAGTTATTAATACACACCCTGCAAATATTGGAGGAAGGAAGTGTGAAGGACCTGAAGCCTACACACACACAAACACACACACACACACACACACACAGAAATGAAATGTGTGTGCACATAAGAAGGCAAGATGATACCTACATATTCCCTTTTCTATGTTTAAAGGGAATTTAAAAGACTTGGATAAAGCATCTGCTGTGGTATCCAATCAGATCAGATCATTATATACACCGTCCAATCAGATCAGACCATTATATACACCGTCCAATCAGATCACATCATTATATACACCGTCCAATCAGATCACATCATTATATACACCGTCCAATCAGATCACATCATTATATACACCGTTCCAATCAGATCAGATCATTATATACACCGTTCCAATCAGATCAGATCATTATATACACCGTCCAATCAGATCACATCATTATATACACCGTCCAATCAGATCACATCATTATATACACCGTCCAATCAGATCACATCATTATATACACCGTCCAATCAGATCACATCATTATATACACCGTCCAATCAGATCACATCATTATATACACCGTCCAATCAGATCAGATTATTATATAATCATTATATACACCGTCCAATCAGATCACAATCATTATATACACCGTCTAATCAGATCAGATCATTATATACACTGTCCAATCAGATCACATCATTATATACACCGTCCAATCAGATCACATCATTATATACACCGTCTAATCAGATCAGATTATTATATACATCGTTCAATCAGATCACATCATTATATACACCGTCCAATCAGATCACATCATTATATACACCGTCTAATCAGATCAGATCATTATATACACTGTCCAATCAGATCAGATCATTATATACACCATTCAATCAGATCAGATCATTTTATACACCATCCAATCAAATCAGATCATTATATACACCATCCAATCAAATCAGATCATTATATACACCATCCAATCAAATCAGATCATTATATACACCGTCCAATCAAATCAGATCATTATATACACCATCCAATCAGATCAGATCATTATATACACCGTTCAATCAGATCAGATCATTATATACACCGTCCAATCAGGTCAGATCAGTCCTCTATACAATTAGATCAGTTATTCCCTCTCATTCCCATTATAATCCCTGTGTCTAATCAATCATCTTTTCTGAATTATTTGATAAAACCAGCATCAAATCAGCTTTCTTCATTCCTTTTTTGAAATTGTTTGGAATCCGATCCACTGCTCTCATTACATTTGGAAACCCAGTGTCCAATCCAATCATATCAGATCTTCAGATTTGCTTTATAAAACCAGTGTTCAATCACACCGCCTGCTCTCAATCATATTATAATCTCTGTCCAATCAGATCAGTCCTTCAGATTCCCCTTTTTAGCCCAAGTGTGAAATCAGATCAGTATCCTTTATTCTCTTCAAAACAAACAAACAAAAAAACACTTTTATCCAATCTAATCTACATTTCAGATACCTTTCATAAACCCAGTGTCTGATAGATCAGATTCCCTTTAAAAAAAACAGCATCCAATCAAATCAGCTTTTTAGATACCCTTTATAAACCTAGAATCCAATCAAATCAGCTACTCGAATTCCTGCGGATTCCCTTTATAAATGTAGCATCCAATCAGACCGGATCAATCTCAGCATCCAATCAAAGGATGGTTTTGGATGTTTCTCCACATCGTATCTCTGTGATAAAAAGTGCTATAAATAAAGAGTGTATATGGATCCGATGCCTCCTGCCAGATTCTCTGTGGAATGTAGAGACGCTCTGAGCATCTTGTCCCGCCTCCCCCGAGTCCTGGCCCCTGACAGAGTGTGTTGCGGTAAACTCCAGACAGAGTACGCAGGCGTTTAGCGAGCGGCTTGTGATTAATCTCCTCGGCCGCGGCGTCTCCTGCGAGCTCATACTTCAGGGAGAGTGATGGTCTGTTCCCTGACACCTGCGAGCCGCCGCCCGGCCGTGTCTTCCACTTCAGCCATCAGCGAGAGCCAGTCAATTACACACACTCGCCTCCGTATGCTGCTGCTCTCGCCTTTAATAACATCACAGAGGGCCTCACACCCCCGTCATCCTGACCATCAGCCCGGGGATTTAATGAGCTGACTCCCAAACTGCACTCCGAGCGCTCAGTCAAACTCTTCATCTACCATCAGCTCACAGGGAAAAAGGTGGCATGGACGTGTCCCCCTCATTAAGTGTAGGAAGCTTTACATGGTTTTGTAGCCATAAGATAAACATCCTAATCACCATTTAATACATTTTATTGTTCTCCTCGTCCAAAGGATCATAAGGCTGTTCCACAACACACCCCATAGGCTGATAGCACATGGCCCGCGGGACGAGTGTGTCCCGTCATGTTACGTGGTACGCAGGAGCTTTAAAGGTGTATTAGAATAAGGCTTAAAATAAGCTTATTCTGCTTTAAAGTGTGCATTGATTATAAACTCCCACAATGCATCTGACTGTTACCCGCAAAGTAACGGCATCCCACCACTAGAGTGCAGTGTTTACAGAGGAACATTTCTATCCCAAAATGTCCATTCATTCATCGTCTACCGCTTCTATCTTCTCTCGAGTCACAGGGAACCTGTGCTTATTTCAGGAGTGATTAGACGGTGTATATAATGATCTGATTTGATTGGACGGTGTATATAATGATCTGATCTGATTGGACGGTGTATATAATGATCTGATCTGATTGGACGGTGTATATAATGATCTGATCTGATTGGATGGTGTATATAATGATGTGATCTGATTGGACGGTGTATATAATGATGTGATCTGATTGGACGGTGTATATAATCATCTGATTGGATGGTGTATATAATGATCTGATCTGATTGGACGGTGTATATAATGATCTGATCTGATTGGACGATGTATATAATGATCCGATCTGATTGAACGGTGTATATAATGATCTGATCTGATTGAACGGTGTATATAACGATCTGATCTGATTGGACGGTGTATATAATGGTGTGATCTGATTGGACGGTGTATATAATGATGTGATCTGATTGGACGGTGTATATAATGATCTGATCTGATTCGATGGTGTATATAATGATCTGATCTGATTGGACGGTGTATATAATGATCCGATCTGATTGGACGGTGTATATAATGATCTGATCTGATTGAACGGTGTATATAATGATCTGATCTGATTGAACGGTGTATATAATGATCTGATCTGATTGGACGGTGTATATAATGATGTGATCTGATTGGACGGTGTATATAATGATGTTGATCTGATTGGACGGTGTATATAATGATCCGATCTGATCTGACGGTGTATATAATGATCCAATCTGATTGAACGGTGTATATAATGATCTGATCTGATTGAACGGTGTGTATATAATGATCTGATCGGAACGGTGTATATAATGATGTGATCTGATCTGATTGACGACGGTGTATATAATGATCTGATCTGATTGGACGGTGTATATAATGATCTTGATCTGATTGGATGTCGATCTGTGTATATAATGATCTGATCTGATTGAACGGTGTATATAATGATCTGATCTGATTGGACGGTGTATATAATGATGTGATCTGATTGGACGGTGTATATAATGATCCTATCTGATTGAACGGTGTATATAATGATCTGATCTGATTGGACGGTGTATATAATCATCTGATTGGATGGTGTATATAATGATGTGATCTGATTGGACGGTGTATATAATGATCCGATCTGATTGGACGGTGTATATAATGATCCCTTGATCTGATTGGACGGTGTATATAATGATTTGATCTGATTGGACGGTGTATATAATGATTTGATCTGATTGGACGGTGTATATAATGATTTGATCTGATTGGACGGTGTATATAATGATCCTGATCTGATTGGAGGGTGTATATAATGATCTGATCTGATTGGACGGTGTATATAATGATCTGATCTGATTGAAGGTCCAATCTGATGGTGTATATAATGATCTGATCTGATTGGATGGTGTATATAATGATCTGATCTGATTGGATGGTGTATATAATGATCTGATTTGATTGGATGGTGTATATAATGATCTGATTTGATTGGATGGTGTATATAATGATCTGATTTGATTGGACGGTGTATATAATGATCTGATTGGATACCACAGCAGATGCTTTAGCCGTAAGCAGTCCGAGCAAAATCGATTAGGGTAATTAACATGAAATTACTGTTATCTGGTCATAGTCAGCTTTGTCGTTAATAACATGCTGGAGAAAAAAAGTGTTAACTATTATGCTAAGTGACTTTATTACACCTGGCGTAACAGCGAGGGCGGGTTATTAGCGTGGAGGAATCAAAGGAAGCTCATTAACTCCTGTCGCACCCGGAACCGAATATTCCACCGGAATGCCGTATTACACACGCGCCGCGCCGAGGTGTTACACTGCACTCGCCAGATAATAAGCCTCCACTCGTGATGTGTGTGTGTGTGTGTGTGTGTGTGTGTGTGTGTGTGTGTGTGTGTGTGTGTGTGTGTGTGTGTGTGTGCTGAGCTCTAATCCAGGCTTGGTTTGTTTGACTCTCACACAGAGGGCTTTAATTGAGATTATCTAAAAAAAAAGAAAAAGCTGCACTTGTAAGTCCCTGAGAGAACCCTCGGGAGAGATTTCCGGAATAAAATGGGATCTGTTTTTGACTTGATTTAGAAGTGGAAATGTGTGTGTGTGTGTGTGTTTGTGTGTTGTGTGTGTGTGTGTGTGTGTTTGTGTTTTGCAGCTCTGAATACACTCTGACCATGTGAGCTTCATTTACAGAACCCGACATATCTGACGACAAATTCACTCAAATAAAATAAAAAAGAAGTGTAATTCGGAATTATGACTGTTCTATCTATAAATCAGATTCCTGGGATCCTGCTTTGATGTTTCGGGTCGCGGGAAAATCCGACTCTCGCGGCCATTCCGAGATCCCAGACGAAATACGCAACGTTTCCATTATAGGGCAATTTAATCCCAGAACACGCTGTTATACACAAAACTATTCACACAGATCCTACAGGAAAAGTATTTCGACACACACACACACACACGATATATATATATATATATATATATATATATATATATATATATATATATATATATATATATATATATATGTGTGTAATATATATAAGTGTGTGTGTGTGTGTGTGTGTGTGTGTGTGTGTGTGTGTGTGTGTGTGTGTGTGTGTGTGTCTGTGTTGATCAAATATCAAGTTGTATTCATATTTACAGGTAAAGTAAACGTACATGCGAGGTACAGCGCCCCCTGGAGGAGATCGGGTCGTTCAGTGACTCAGCAGTGGCATCGAGGGGACTTAAACACATGACCTTGTGATCAGTAATCAGGAGCCTTAACCATTTCCTTTTGACCCTAAAGGGGCCCTTGAGTAAGACCTGTACTTATAAGGCCCTTAACACATTTCATTACATTTTGGGTTAAGGAGCCGATGCTCAGAGACCTTGTGTAATATCTCCTCAGAGACTCCAGGTAGAGACCCCAAAGCGAGACCGCGTCTCCTCTACTGACCTTCCTGATGCCGTGCCTCTCATCTCAGGATGATGAGGATGATCCACAAGAACAACAATAACTGCAATGACGGTTCCTCTCGAGAGAACCGGAATACATTTGCTAGTTCTTGTGTGAAGGGAAGAGGATGTCTCTCAGTGGTTTAAGGCACTGATCAGATGGTCGTGGGTTCGAGCACTGGTATCTACAGATACCAGATTTCTACACAAGATTCCTACACAGGATTCATACACAAGATTCCTACACAAGATTCCTACACAAGATATAGTATCATCACAAGATTCCTACACAAGATACAGTATCATCACAAGATTCCTACACAAGATTCCTACACAAGATTCCTACACAAGATACAGTATCATCACAAGATTCCTACACAAGATTCCTACACAAGATTTCTACACAAGATACAGTATCATCACAAGATTCCTACACAAGATTCCTACACAAGATTCCTACACAACATACAGTATCATCACAAGATTCCTACACAAGATACAATATCAGCACAAGATTCCTACACAAGATTCCTACACAAGATACAATATCAGCACAAGATTCCTACACAAGATACAATATCAGCACAAGATTCCTACACAAGATACAATATCAGCACAAGATTCCTACACAAGATTCCTACACAGATACAGTATCATCACAAGATTCCTACACAGGATTCATACACAAGATACCTACACAATATTTCTACACAAGATTTCTACACAAAATTCCTACACAAGATTCCGACCCAATATTCCTGCATAGTGATCCTCCATGTGGAAGATCACCGGAGCACTACTGAGCATGTGCAGAGAGAACTGTGTGCATATTTGCACTGCAGATCTGCTGTTTGTATTTTGTTGAAGGTCAGTGTGAATACTGGATGGTGATTGGTTGGAAGTTGAGGTGAGGGTTTGGTGTTCGTCAGCTTCAGTAGCCGTAGCAGCATGCGCTTCAGTTTCCGAATAAAGACCTGAAGTTCTCCGACCTTCCGGCGTCTCCGCGAGTTCCGGGTGCGTTCGGGAGGTGTAATCTGGGCTACGCAGCGCCGGGAACCTCTGTGTCTTTGATCAGTTGGAGTGTTAAATGGTCTGAGACGTTTAAACCAAGCGAGCGAGCATTCATTTCCAGGCATCTGAATTCGACGGCGGTGTGTGTGTGTGTGTGTGTGTGTGTGTGTGTGCACTTAGTCGTCATGACAACAATGCTTTTAAGGAAAGGATGTGAAACGGAGAGACTCCCACAGAACGGATTGGATGCTCGTGTACATCTTTTACATGTGTGTGTGTGTGTGTGTGTGTGTGTGTGTACAGAACAGGACTATTCAAATGCCCTATAAAAAAAAGAAGCCTATGAAGCATTATAATCTCTTGGCACATTCCTGCATAGCGTGTCCGCATAGCCATAAAACCTCGGAATAAAACACGCCGGGAAAGTCGTTTTAAACCTCACAAACCTCATGTTTGCGTTTTCACATAATTTATGTGACGACGTTTGCGTAATATATAAAGTGATACGACGGAAAACCCTGAGTTTAAATCCGTTTTATAGAATCGATGATGATGTTGTGTGTTTTTTTCTCCAGCGGTAATCTATAAGTGATTTGGAGATAAGGTCATGCAGGACATGTCGGATAAACAGCTCGAGTGTTCCTCCTCCAAATATCATTTCATCATTCCTTTCCTTATTACGTATGCATTAGTGGAAGAGGCCCTGAGGCGTGACAGAGTGTTAGTGCGTGATGAGGAGGTGAAGAACGTCACTATGTGAAGTGGTAGAACATTAGAATGGTGTAAGACCTCACAGCTAGTGATGCTTTATAACCACACTGTTACTGTTCGCAGTGCAGAACGCAATGAAACTGAACTGGACCGAAATAACGCAATAACTGATATTACTCACACACACACACACACACACACACACACACACACACACACACACACACACACACACACACATATATATATATATATATATATATATATATATATATATATATATATATATATATATATATATATATATATATATATATATATATATATTATGCACTGTGTGTTGCATCACACAGTATTCCTGCACCAGATTCCTACACAAGATTCCTGTACGTTATACTGTAAATGCATATTGTGCAGGAATCTGGTGCAGGAATACTGTGTCCTGTATCCTGCACTTAGTCGTGCAGGATACGACAGGCAGACCAATATGTATATATATATATATATATATATTTATTTATTTATCTATATATATATATTCTGTCTATCTGTCTGTATCTGTCTATCTGTCTGTCTGTATATCTGTCTGTCTGTCTCTGTCTATCGTCTATCTATCTATCTATCTATCTATCTATCTATCTATCTATCTATCTATCTATGTCTGTCTGTCTGTATCTATCTATTCTTTTTTTAAAAATTCCTGTCTATCTATCTATCTATCTATCTATCTATCTATCTATCTACCTGTCTGTCTGTCTGTCTGTCTGTCTGTCTGTCTATCTATCTATCTATCTATCTGTCTGTCTGTCTGTCTGTCTGTCTGTCTGTCTTTATATGACATTGATGTTTTTATAGTAACACTGTATAATATTTGTGACACAGTGATTGTTTTTCACAGTGAAGTTTGTAAGTTTGAGGTTGGAGATGATAAAATGTCCCTGGAGAAACAGAGGGTTAAGGGCCTTGCTCATGGGGCCAAGAATATCGGTTGGATGGGGTTGGATAAGTAGATGTATATAAGTGTGGGTTTTAGGTGAAACGGGTGCGTGATGAGAACGTTAAAGCGTTTGTGTAGAAGATGACAGAAGCGGGTCAGTCCTCCAGCCTGAGCGATTCTGCCGAGGAACACCGAGTTCTGCAGAAGTCCGACAATAACAGCCGTCATCTTCTCAGCTCAGGAAATGGAGTGGCGAAGAAACCGCGTGGCGCTGAACTCCAGATGTCAAAGCCGTCACACATATTCCCTCGGCCTTATCTTCCTCTCGTCTGAGAACTCGCCGTGCTCTCAAGACCTCGAGCCAAAAGAAACGTGACTAATTCCTGAGCTTTAATAAGCCGCTGTGGAGATAAAACAGTGACACCGACCGGAGCAGCGCCCGCGACCTTGGATTCATCAAACAGCAGCAGGTGCAGCTTTCACACGCTTCTCCGCAAAGTCGCTGCTGGAAAACTACATCAGGGTTCTGAAGGGTTCCTTCAAAACACCTATGAATGAAACATCTGGTGAGAAAACAAACACACCTTAATATTAAATCCATGGATACGATTGGACGGTTGTTTGGCGTGAGTCACACGCTGTAACGTTTATGTGCTTCTTCACATTCGACCAGGAGATCCACAAAACCTCTGAGGTGAAGGCCACATCAGAACCTGTCCTGAAGAAGCACCAACGTCCATAATATCCAGTGGAACATCTGCCCAGATGTGTGAAGTCTACTGTATTATTACAGCAAATAGCAAACTCACATCGGTGTCCACCAATCTTTTCCCAGAAGCCCCAACCCTCCTTACACTCTTCTAGAATTTCAATTTCAGCCCTGGAGGCTCCTCATGTCCCAGCAGAATTAGCTTTAATATCTAACGCTGTGGACTTCCGACACCTGAGACACGGCGCGTCTCTTTATTCACTTCCCTTAGGGGACATGAAACCACGGGGGCTCTGTCCTCAACCCGAGCCTGAACACACACAGGGGAGATGTTAGCAAAGTAAAACATCAGCCTGAAGATGAAACGTCATACACGGCACCTGCAACGAAACGCCACGAACATCGCCGTATTTACACCGTGACCTGCACCAATCAGCTGCCGAATCGGAACGTCAACGACCAATCAGAAGGGGGCTTTAAGAAGCACATGATCCAGCCTTTAGATTATTAACGATCTTCATGAAGAACGAGACGGAGGTATGAGACAACCTGAGATCATGTACAAACCAGATCACACACCCGAAACCGAAGAACAAGGATCTAAACAAAGACCTCAGTGACGATATTCCAACTA
>JACRUU010000002.1:4103941-4108941 GCA_030449085.1 Kryptopterus vitreolus | reverse complement strand
AAGGGATGTTAATGTGATGTAAATTCACTTTTTAAGGAGTTTTTTAACGCAGTGTGCATTACTGTGTGAGTGATCTGCTCCTTCACTCTGTGTTGAATGAACGAAACCCGAAAGATAAATAAATAAATAAATAAATAAATAAAGGTTCAGTGCATTCACTCACACTTCCTAAATGTCCCCCAATGACGCCCCCTATCTGCGCATTCACAACAGGTACGATCTCCTCACTATATTAGTGTATATTACCGTATGGAACCTTACGCAAGCGCATCGCATTCCCAAATCCGTATTACTGCAATAAAGCGCATTTTTACTGAACGCAATAAAGCGCTTCCGTATAACCTAAACACCGTATCACCAGTTTATATGGAAAAGCAACCGGAACACAATTCTTAAAGGAGCCACGTCCCATATTTTACACTTCAACAAATAACATTGTCATTAACAAGAAATTCACAATAAATAAATAATAAATAATCACTAATGTTGTTAAAGGGAGAGAATTTGAGTGAAATGAATATAATTATAATATCTGTCACAGTATTAGAAAGATGAAAAGTGTTTATTTATGGTTGTATGTAATTTTTATAATTGGCTTCAGTGAGAAGATGAAACGTGATGGCGATGTCACTGAACACAACGTTCGCTCTATGAAGATCTGCTTTCCAGGGTTTTAAAAAAAAAAAAAAAAGCGTATTCTCACTGCAAAGAGGAAGTAAATATGGAATCTGGTGGTGAAAAAGGCGTGAGATTGTTGATGCTGTATAAGCGGCGATGGGCAGGTCGATCTTTGCCCCGGGAATGAAAATAGGTATGAAATCAAACCCTTGACATTTAGAAAGCAGCGTGACTCATGTAGAAGTGCTGCTTAACAGCAGGTGTGTATTATTTCTGTCAAGAGGATGAAATGACTGTTCATTACACTCTCAGGTATCACACAGCACTCCTTCCTTCCTTCTCTCGCACCAGTAGCGAGTGTACGGAGGGGTTTTCTGGAAAGAGCAAACGTGATAACCAGGTAACAATAACGCGTCAGAGCTTCGCTGGTGTGCACGAGAGAGAGAGAGAGAGAGAGAAAAGCGAGCGGATCAGGTGTGTGGATTTTCTACACGAACAACGCTGGCGTCTTTATTAAACACTTCCCATGTTGTTGTTGTTGTTGTTGTTGTTGTTGTTGTTCATTTCCACGCTCAGCTGGAGAGATAATTGCCGCAGCTCTCCGTCGTGATCTCGGCTTTCACTCGTAAACGCCACATTTACAGTTTAAACACAAGCGCATCGATCGCTGGGCGAGAAGCACAGACGACCATTTTATTCCTCTTTTATTTCACCGCCGCATTCCGCGCCGGGAATTCCATCGCCAGCGCTTTTATTAGCGCTCGCGTTTCCTTTTCGGTAGCGATGGACATGAAGAAAAGCGACGTGACACGCTTTTTACCATCAAGGACGTCGTTTTACATCATCGCGTGTTACATTCTTTTCATTTTCTTTCATGTCGTTACAGGCGTCTTAGTCTTTATTTATCACATTTACATCACATTACATCACATTATATTATATTACAGCGTCGTCAAATTGTTTCTTCGCATTTACCAGCTCGTTTAGAAACCGCAGTCAGCCATGATATATATATATATATATATATAGGGGAGGCACGGTGGCGTAGTGGTTAGCACATTCGTCTCACACCGCCAGGATACGGGTTCGATTCCCGTCTCGGTCATGTGTGTGTGGAGTTTGTGCATGTTCTCCCCGTGTCTCAGGGGGTTTTTCTCCGGGTTCTCCGGTTTCCTCCCGGTCCAAAAACATGCACGGTAGGTTGATTGGCACCTTGGAAAATTGTCCCTAGTGTATGAATGTGTGTGTGAATGTGAATGTGTGTGTGTGTGTGTGTGTGTGTGTGTGTGTGTGTGTGTGTGTGTTGTGTGTGTGTGTGTGTGTGTGTGTGTGTGTGTGTGTGTGTGATGGGTTGGCATTCCATCCAGGGTGTATCCTGCCTTAATACCCATAGACGCCTGAGATAGACACAGACTCCCCGTGACCCGAGGGAAGATCGGATTAAAGCGCTAGAAGATGAATGAGATGAATGAATATATAATATTATATATATATATATATATATATATATATATATATATATATATATATATATATATATATATTATATATATATATATATATATATTATTTATTTATTTATATTTACAGCATTTGGCAGACGCCCTTATCCTGAGCGACATACAACCAAGCAATTAAGGGATAAGGGCCTTGATCAAGGGCCCACTAGTGGCAGCTTGGTGGTGGTGGGGTTTGAACCCGTGATCTATATCCTTAACCACTGGGCTACCACCACCTCCCTGATACAGCGCCCTCTGGAGTACAGAGGGTTAAGGGTCTTGCTCAAGGACCCAAAAGTGGCAGCTTGGCGATACCGGGATTCGAACCCCCGATCTTCCGATCAGTAACCCAACACCTTAATCCACTGAGCTCCAACTCCTCCTCATAGAGACCTGTCCCAGCTCCTCCTCCAGGTCTGCTGTCCTGTATCGTTCACCATCTAGCTGCTGTAATTTCTATTATTGTGAATTGGATCTCGACTTTGGATCTCGAGGGCATGAGGTCACATCCCAGCATCACCAATCTGCTACACCTGGGCCCCTAAACAAGGCCCTTAATTCCCTGGCTGCTCACGTGTAAATATATACAGGATAAATATGTCACTCTGGATAAGGACATGATGGAAATAAATGTGAAATATTGGGAGGAGGTGTATCTCAGTGCTTTAACGAGCTGGGTCACTGATCAGAAGGTCGGGGGTTCGAACCCCGTATTGCCAAGCTGACACTCTGGGGTCCATTGATCAAGACCCTTAACCCTCTGTACTCCAGGGGGCGCTGTATCGTGGCTGACCGGTTTAACAGGTTTAATATTTTCCCGGAGAGGCCTTTAAGGATAAATAACAACAAAATAAAATGCTATAAAAACTGGTAAACATGCGGAATGTTTGGAAATCATCATTACGTCATAAATCTGCATTAATCCATATTTCATGTATTGTGTGTAAAATGCAGCTTGTGTGTACAATGTGTCCTCACTGGATCTTTTACTCTGCGCAAAGAAACCTTACAAAGTTTGTTGTTTATGTTGTTTATCTCGGGGGGAGGGGGGGGCGGGGGGTTCAGTTTAACTGTAGTGTATTGCGTGTTAGCGGGCGGAGCGGCGTCTTTATGGAGGTAGCGGATAGAGGTAAGTCACATGACCGAGGCGAGAGTGAAAATCCGGGAATTTTCCAAATGAAAACATTGTACAGGATCATTCATTCATTCATTCATTCATCTTCTAGCGCTTTATCCGATCTTCCCTCGGGTCACGCGGAGTCTGTGTCTATCTCAGGCGTCTATGGGTATTAATGCAGGATACACCCTGGATGGAATGCCAACCCATCACACACACACACACACACACACACACATTCATACACTAGAGACAATTTTCCAAGATGACAATCAACCTACCGTGCATGTTTTTGGACCGGGGGAGGAAACCGGAGAACCCGGAGAAAAACCCCCTGAGGCACGGGGAGAACATGCACAAACTCCACACACACACATGGCCGAGACGGGAATCGAACCCGGACCCTGGCGGTGTGAGGCGAACGTGCTAACTACTAAACCACCATAGTGCCCCCGTACAGGATCATATAATAAATAAACCGGGAATAATGTAAGTTAGGTCTGATCCATGGAGCGGTACCGACCTGCAGCCCAAAATATACACAGAATTCCTAAAATAGACTCCTGTGTTATTGCGTAATTCCGTAATGGAAGCGTGGAGGTGGTCTCCGGGAGTAAAACATGGGAACTGATCGGAGAGACTTGATCACTATAACGCAATGTCAGATCTTATTGTTTATCTGTCGAATTTACGAGATGAAATAAATGTAAACATCAACACGGAACTGTAAATCTGACTGTAGGAATTCGGGTCCTGATGCTACAGCGCTCCTTATCAAGCATTCCAGAAGATAAATGACGAACTGCCGAGCGCTCGCCTACTTTACATTCCTGCATCATTCCCTCCATAAAACATTCACTCCTCGAGGTAGGAAGCATCTGCAATAAGGAGACGTCACGTTCATAACCTTTACATTAAAGAGGCATACATACGAGCTTCATTGTCCTTAAATGCCAGTTTATATCCATTTATTAATGATACGTGTAAAAACATCACTATTATTATCTCTCTCGCTTCCGTCCAATTTTCGGATCCCGATGGTATGAGTCGTGCTGTTACTTTTATAAGGAATCGACCCGCGGAATTCCGAACCCGGGACCGAAAAGCGGGAATTTTTTCCCATAGAAAATGAATGGGGTTGAAATTTCATGCCTCACAGTTCGGCTTGTGAGCGTCCGACATGCACATATGGCAAATCCACTCGTAGGAGGATCCGGAGTGGATCACCATCATATACCTCCCGAATCCCACACACGTTTGGAATTTGGGGAAATCCGCGACATTCCGGTTCCATAGAGAATGAATGGGGATATTTAACGCTCTGCTGTTCGGCCCCGTGTTCGTCCATCATGCCCATGTGACATAAACACTCGTAGGTGAGATGGAGTCGGTGGTGAAGATATGACTGATGTATGATGTCACGTGGACACAAATGCGAAATATCTGCGAAACTCTGACACAGGGTCATGTGACATGTCTAAACGTTCGGCATATCAATGGGAGTCGGACGCTGGATAATTTAATGTCATGTGCGTCATTGGCCCCGCCCCCTCCCGAAAAAACACCCAAAACGGGCATTTTTGGTGTATAAACACTCGTCTCTCCAAACGAGCTATCATTTGGAAATCAACGCTATATATTAACCGGACCAGGCTGTAAGGTGGGGTGGGGGGGTCGCACCCGGAGCATCACTAGTTGTCCAGTTATATTTACAGTCCGGAGCGTCCATCAAAAGCGTCAAAACTATGACAGCAAGCTGATATGTG
>JACRUU010000002.1:4096441-4098941 GCA_030449085.1 Kryptopterus vitreolus | reverse complement strand
ATGTATTTAAAAATAAAAAACTCTTTCATGCTTTTGGTGAAAGCACTTGATCATTATGTTCTTGTTAATGAGTTGATATGCTATAAATGCTGTAATCAAGTGGTTCTCGGTAATAATGTACAGCTTGTTTATATATATATATATATATATAATATATATATATATATATATATATATATATATATATATATATATATATATATATATATATATATAATAAATAAAGTGCCTATAACATGCAAACTGTTTTGCAGATTCTGTTGTAAAAGTACATAAGTGAAGGGTTATGAAGGGTTATAAAAGAAAATTCAGTGAGAGTTGTACAAAAGCAGGCTATATAGCACCTAGCCAGAAATACATCACCTACAAAAACTACATAAAGCTTACATAACCCTTCACAAGGCTACAAAACACTCACCCAAAAATACATAAGACCCACACAGGACTACATAAAGCTTACATAACCCTACACATAACCATAGAAGACCAACACAAGGCTACAAAACACTTACCCAGAAATACATAAGACCTACATAGGACTACATAAAGCTTATATACACATTCACAAGGCTACAAAACACTTACCCAGAAATACATAAGACCCACACAGGACTACATAAAGCTTACATAACCCTACACATAACCATAGAAGACCAACACAAGGCTACAAAACACTTACCCAGAAATGCATAAGACCTACATAGGACTACATAAAGATTACATAACCCTACACATAACCATAGAAGACCAACACAAGGCTACATAACACTTACCCAGGACTACATAAAGCTTACATAGCCCTTCACAAGGCTACATAACACTTACCTAGAAATACAAAAGACCTACAGAGGTGCGATACAAGCATAAATAAAATATTAGCACTAATTGTCTCAAAGCAGCTTCAAATATAAAATATTAATATGTATTATACCGCGATGTTTAAGTCTGCGTGACCTCGGCAAGGACAAACTCCCTTAGATGGATTGAGATTGAGGAAGAAACCATGAGAAGAAGCAGACTCAGAGATGAACCCATCATCATCTGGTGAGTGTGATTTTGCCATACCAGTAAAACCGTAAAGCCGTAACGGGAGACGAACTGAGAAGGTATTTGGTGTTTTTGGAGAAAATGATCTATATATACAGGATCCACACATGGAGGATCTCCTGCAAAGATCTGGTTTAACGAGCAACAACAACGACAATAAAGCCGATGTAAGGATCTATAAGTGTTAGAGAGCACTAGCACCCCCTAGGGATGGAGCGAGTACGCTATAGAGTGACTGTTATTAATACTTTCCTGGACCTGTCTTAGAACCCGGCGTTCTCCGAGGGACTTACCCTAAAGAGGCGTTTGACCGTTTCCGCGGTGGACCGTCGGCGTCGCCGCTGGCATTTGGAGATCGGCACGGTCGCCGAAGAGGAGTGCTCGAAAAACATCCCGGAGCCGAGCGACGAGACTGACGGCGGCCACGCCGAGCTCAAACTGAGCCGGCTCTCAGAGCATCATCACTTCTTCAGGGTCTCCCGTTACACACTAATGGACCACAGAGGCAGGAGGAGGAACTGGAGGGCTGATATGGAGGCCCGGATCATCTTCCTCCTCCAGATTCTGAATGACTGCAGAGGGGTGAGTGATAAACCTGCTTATCACGTTAATGAGTTTAGAGCTCCGCTTAATAAGCTTAGAGATAAAGATCTCCTCCGAAGCGGAGTCTGGTGCCGGGATTACCCTCCAGCTCTTCTGCAACTCGATATCTGCATGAACGAGCCGGGGCTTTAAAGCATCGGCCCCATCATTGGGGGGGGGGGGGGGGGGGGGGGGGGGGTAGTGTGTGTGTGGGGAAGGGGGGTGAAGATCAAATCCCAATCCGAGAGAATCCTGACCTTCCTTATTCTCCATGTGAGGTGTGAAAACAAAAGGCGGATCGTATTAGTGTTATATAAGATCATTTATTTCAATATTAAAGGCTACACATTTCTGATTCTCTGTATCTAAATTATAGCATTATAATCTCCTAGTATCGCTGTATGAACACCATACTCCATATCAGGATAAACAATCCATGAAAGACTTGTCTTTGTGAAGATCGATCAGAAACTCACAGGATGAATGAGAAGTGGACTTCATCATTAAACAGAGATACATAAGACCTACACAGGACTACATAAAGCTTACATAGCCATACACAAGTCTACATAACAGAGATACATAAGACCTACACATGACTACATAAAGCTTACATAGCCATACACAAGTTTACATAACAGAGATACATAAGACCTACACATGACTACATAAAGCTTACATAGCCATACACAAGTTTACATAACACTTACCCAGAAATACATAAGACCTACAGAGGATTACATAACGCTTATATAGCCCTACACAAAGATACATAACATTGTTCCAGAAATACACAATACCTACACAGGAATACATAACGCTTACATAACCCTACATAAGGCTACATAACACTTATCCAGAAATATATAAA